>CP139509.1:172790557-173390557 GCA_021014915.2 Artemisia tridentata subsp. tridentata
TTTTTAAAATTTTTAAAATTTTAAAAAGGGAAAATTTGTGGGTGTTTTGTACATTGAAAGCTTAGACTTTTAAAAAAGCAACTTCTCCCCCTACAAAGAGTACGTATCCCGGGGATAGCTCAGGGGGTCGAATTGTTACCACTCAAAGCAAAACTTGGTTTAGATAGGAGACCCACCATACCTTGTCTATTCAACCCCAAGTGTTTGTTCCGCAAAACACTTGGGAAATAGATTCTTTGTTTCATTTCTAATAAGAATTTAAAACGTTGAAAAATATTTTATGTGTTTTTACTTTTACGTTTCATTAATCTGTTGAATTAATCATAACATTGTATTAGTCATAAACACGAATAGATTAACTTTCTAGTTAACTCTAAGCGTGTGAAGGGAACAACAAGTGGTATCAGAGCCTCTGGTTTATAAAATCTTTCAAAACTAACCAAGAGTGCTCAAGGTTTTTAAAACCAAGATCCTACTATGGCTGATATTAATGTACCCCAGCTGGTCGATAAAAAGGGTGGCAGCTGTTCTGCTGTTGCACCAAGACTAGAAGCTGGAAAATTTAGCAAATGGAAAAAACGTATGATTTTCTATTTAACTGGTATGGAACCTTACTACATCACCTGTATCAGGGATGGCCCATTTGTCCCTAAGACTGCTGCAGGGCTAAACAAGCCTGAGGCACAATGGACCATTGATGAGAGGAGGGTGGTCAATCAAGACCAGCGCCTTAAAAGCATCCTTATATCTTGTCTTCCTGACGATATAATGGAATCAGTCATCAACTTTTTAACAGCCAAGCAAACTTGGGATGACTTGGTTATTAGCTTTGAGGGCCCCTCAGATACCAAAGAAAACAGGGTCATGGACCTGAAACTTGAGTATAATACTTTTAGGGCAAAAGACTCTGAAAGTCTCTCTCAGACTTATACCAGATACAAGACTTTGATAAACGAACTATCAAATGATGGTGTAGTATTATCTAAGCATGAGACAAATGTTGGCTTTGTCAATAGTCTCCCTGAGAAGTGGCTAAACTTCTCACAAGGCCTGAGGAATACTAATCACATTCAGACCCTTGAGCTCCCTGAAATCAATGGGAAATTTGTCTATGAGGACAACTTGATCTCAAGGAGATATCCTGACTCAAAAGCTCTTGAGTCCAAAAAGGCCTTAACCTCCACACCCATTTCAACTGCTTTCTATACAAATGGTGTTGTGCAGGATTTCCAATAAGATTCTGAGGATGAAATTGATGAAAGGACTAGTGATGAGTACCTAAAAGATTTAAACTTGGAATTCCAAGAGAGGGCTCTCCTTGCTAGTTCAAAACGTTTCATCAAAAGAAACCAGTCCAACCTGTCTAAAGGAAAAGCAAATGAAACGACTGAATGTTTTAACTGTGGTAAAAAGGGTCATTTTGCTAGGGACTGCTATTCTAAAACTACCTCAGAACCTTCTTACAAATTTTCAGGAAATAGTTCTTCAGGAACTAACAAGTTTCAACCTAGAATGTTTTAGTCGACCCAACAATTTCAAAACAAGGGTCAAAAGACTTTGAAGCAAAATATAGGAAAGCCAAGGCTAAACTTGCAATTCTTGAAACTAATCCCTCTATGTCTCAGGCTGCTCAAACACCCAAACCTGTTCAGGCAAAGAATAAGGTTTTAGTAGCTGAAGCTTATGATTGGGATGATGAAGAGGTCTCCTCAGATGAGGAAATTAGAGTGAGTGCATTGATGGCACTCTCTGAAGGTGATCAGGTGGCTGTTGGGAAAAGCCATGCAAGGAATGGAGAGTGGGTAAACATCACCATGAAGAAGGTAAACACTTTACTTTCTATGGATGATGATTCTGATTGGCAGTCTTACATGAATTATATTTGTGTAGATCTTAAATTTGTTGAGGAACAAAGGCTTAACATGTATTCAAAATATAACAACATAGTGTCAGAATTAAATAAATGTAGAGATGAACTGCTTGTACTGAAGCAAGCCAAATTAGAAACAATAACTCTACAAATTCAGAACACTGAAATTTTGAAACAAAACCAATCCCTACAAACTGAACTTAACAAAGAAAAAGCTGTCATCCAAGGCTGGACCAAAAAGAACCCCAAGGTCTTTGATACTGTGGGTTTAATCCCTAGGAAAACTATAGGAATTGACCATCACATGGTTAACCCCTATGTAAGTCCCAGTGAACTGACCTTTGTTCCAGCTGGCATATCTTTTGAGCAAGAAATGCTTCCCAAGTCAAATGACTGGATTGTCAGGGACAACCCAGTCAGTAAGTTACCAAACTTTGAGACAGGAAAGATCTTGCTTCCTGAAAGTCAGGCTTTGAAAAATATGCTTGGACTTACTAAAAAAACTCAGTAAGCTTGAACTCACTGAACAACTCAGTAATACTGAGTCAGTGAATGAGTCTGAATCAGAATCATATTCACCACTTCCTCCACTGAATACCCTTCAGGGTGCTGCACCAAACTCAGGCCTCCCACCAATGGTCTTCTCACCACACTCTCCAAAGGAGAGATCAGGAATGGGAACAACCATCCTGAAGAGACCAACCCTTGAAGTCTCAGTAAATACTGATGACTCATCAACTTCAGTCCCTTCTGAAGTAACAACCCAAAGCCCTAATTCAAAATTTGATCAGTTGGCTGAAATGGTCAGGAAGCTGGGAGAGAAGATTGCATCTTCTGAGAAACCTTCTCAATCCAAGAAGGAACAAAAACCAGCTTCCTCAAAGACCAAACCCAAACCCACAAAACCCCTGAAAAGATGTGAACTGTGTAACTATACCAATCATATCACTGATGATTGCTATAGAATTCTTTATTGCATGATTTGCAAAAAGGATGATCACAGGACCTCTGATCATAAAACACATTCAGTCACATCAAACATGGCAAGTCTTAAAGCTCAGTCTTTAAACTATCCTTCTGATTCTAAACAGAAACAGAAACAAAAGGCAAAGCCTTTTGCACCTTGCCCTTACTGTGGGTTCAATGACCACCATCCTAAGGATTGTCAAATTGACAATTGTTGTGAAAATAGTGGAAGTTCCACTCATAACACCTCAGGACGTGGTAAGGCCCTCCACCACTGACCATAAATCACTTGAAAATGTTAATAAGACCCTCAAAGCTAAGCCCTCCAAGAAGTGGAGTCCTAGAAAGAACTGACCCAGTTTACCATTTGTGCAGAAACATGCCAGGGATCCTGTTTGGCATCTTGATAGTGGATGTTCAAGGAGCATGACTGGTGTGAAGGAGTATCTGCACAAGTATGTGGATGAATCAGGACCCAAAGTGATATTTGCTGATAACTCATCATGTCTCACTGAAGGTTATGGTTCAGTAAACTGCAATGGTATAGTCTTTACTAGGATAGCTTATGTAAATGGTCTAAAATACAATTTGATAAGTGTCAGTCAACTATGTGATGCGAAATACATAGTTCAGTTTGATGATAAACAAGGAATCATATTCAATGCTAATAAGGAAGTTGTCCTTATTGCACCAAGAAGACATGGTGTTTATGTGTTAGACATGTCCAGTCTGACTCAGAATTGAACTTGTCTCTTTACCAAGGCCACTGATACTCTCAACTGGCTTTGGCATAAGTGACTCTCCCACCTGAACTTCAAAAACATAAACAACCTTGTTAAACAAAACAAGGTCCTTGGCTTACCATCTCTTGTGTTTTCAAAGGACAAATTAACCATGCTCAGCTTGTGAAAAAATAAACATCACAGAGCATCCTTTAAAACCAAAACCAACTTTTCCATTAGGAACTGCCTTCATCTTCTCCATATGGATCTATTTGGACCAATTAGTCCTAGATCCATTAACCATGATGTTAATACAAATATCGTCCCAAAAACGTTATTTATATTTTACGATCTTTGCTTAGTTTTGTTAATGACAATTTCAAAGTATATCTTTAAGCAAATTATAAATACTAGCTAAAGTATCTTTAAGAACACATTTTACAAGTTTACTTGGAAATACATTTCATACATATACATGTTTATTTCCTTAAAAGGAAACTTTATTTCTTAAATGATACAATGACATCATGGCATGCATCATACATGTAATCTTGGTAAGATCTTGTAATATCTTGGATAGATCTTCAAGTAAGATAGTTGACATTGGATGATCTTGATATGACAACACAAAGATATGGAGAGATTGGAGAGATTTGGAAAATCTCTTAGCTGTCTTACCTTTGGCATACACGCGGATCCCTTCGACATAAAGGACGGATCCCTTTTAAGGGATCCGCCGGATCCGCCGAGTGTTTATCAGCTTGCCTATAAATAGCAAGCTGATCACTTGGCCTTCTCATCACTCATATAGCTAAAGTACATACTCATTCATATTACTAACATCATTCATTCATATCATTTGATCTATCTTTTGTAGCAAAGAAGATTAAGCATCAAGGTTCAACACAGAAGTGTAAACCTTTAGTATAGTTACTGTGTGATCTTTGTGCAATTCACACATCATTATTTGTATCATTTATCTTAGTGAGTGTGGTTAGTGTTTTAGTCCTCAAAACACAAAGAGTGTAGGGAGTGGTTGTACCCTTGTGAAAGAACTCGACATTTAGCATAGTGTCGGTAATTGTATAGGCGACGTTGGGTTATTTCTGCCCTGAAGTAGAACTCGGTGTTTAGCTTAGTACCGAAAAAGGAAGTAAGCAACGTGTAAAGGTTTTCTCCACCTAGAAGAGAGTTTGTTTCTTAGTGAAGGATAACTCTCGAGTTAGAGGCTCGAGGAGTGGAGTAGGGCAAGGAAGAGAGTCCTTGTAGCCGAACCACTATAAACATTCGTGTTGTGTGGTTTGATCTTTCCTCTCTTTACGTTTCATATATATTGTGTGAATACTTGTCTGATCTTGTTTCCTTTGAATTAACATAAAGTAACAAAGCGAATTAATTTTAATCGGTAAAACTATTCAACCCCCCCTTCTAGTTTTCCACACATGAGAAGTATACTCTGGTCATTGTGGATGAATACTCAAGATACACTTGGGTATACTTCCTGATCAAAAAGAGTCAGGCAGCTGAAACAATTATGTCCTTGTCAGGAACATTGAAAATCAGAATGACATCAAAGTCAAACAGATTAGGACTGACAATGGAACAGAGTTCAAAAATTATGAACTTGAATGTTTCTGTGATGAGAAAGGCATTTAACAAAAAATTTCCTCACCCTACACACCTGAACAAAATGGGGTGGCTGAAAGAAAAAATAGAACACTCATTGAAGCAGCTAGGACAATGCTAAATGGATCAGTCCTTTCCAAACACTTTTGGACTGAAGCAGTAAAGACTGCCTGTTACACACAAAATAGATCCATCATTGTCAAGAGACATAGCAAAACTCCTTATGAGTTATTCAAGGGAAGAATCCCTGACATCAGCTACTTTCATGTCTTTGGGTGTCCTGTGTTTATTCATAATAACAAGGATCACTTAGGAAAATTTGATGCCAAAGCTGATGATGGATACTTCCTAGGATACTCCCTTGTCTCAAAGGCCTTCAGGGTGTTCAACACTAGGAGACAGCATGCTGAGGAAACATTTCATGTTACCTTTGATGAGAGCACTGATGCAATCAGTGTCTCTAACAACTCAGTGGAAGAGATAGCTATTGATGAATCATCAAGATACCCTCTTGATGAACATCATGCTGATAATGGTCCTTCCACTCAGTACCATGCAAATGCTGACATCTCCTATTACATCATTCCCCACAACCTTCCTTACCCAACCATCACTGAGTTTATTGAAGCACAAAATACTGATGAATTCATTCAGTCAGTACAAAGTGCTCAGGTACTAAACAATCTCAGTGATGAGTCAACCCACTTAGACACTCAAGATGCTGAAGAACATCATGTGTCTGATCCTGATCCTACCCATCAGGCCTCTACAAGTTCTAATCAGTTTCCAAGACCTCAGGACAGTTGGACTAGGTCTCAGGATATAGAACTTGTCAATATAATTGGTGAGCCTACCGAAGGCATGCTCACAAGAAGCATGGCTGCTGAACTGAGAGCAGCCTCAGCCAATGAATGCTTATTTGTGGACTTCATTTCCACAATTGAACCCAAAAGTGTTAAGGAAGCACTAAAACATCCAAGTTGGGTTCAAACCATGAATGATGAACTGAAAAATTTGACAGAAACAAGGTAATGACCTTGGTCAAATGTCCTGAAGATGTTTCAGTCATTGGCATGAAATGGGTATTTAAAAACAAATCTGATGAAAATGGCATAGTCATTAAAAATAAAGCCAGACTTGTAGCCAAAGGCTATAATCAACAAGAAGGCATTGACTATGAAGAAACATTTGCACCAGTAGCAAGGATGGAAGCCATCAGGATCTTCCTTGCTTTTGCTACATACATGAACTTCAAGGTGTACCAAATGGATGTTAAAAGTGCATTCTTAAATGGCTCACTGAAAGAAGAAGTTTATGTTCAGCAACCTCCTGGATTTGAAAGCCATGAGTTTCCTGACCATGTCTGCAAGCTTAACAAAGCCCTTTATGGACTGAAACAAGCTCCCAGGGCATGGTATGAGACTCTTTCAGCCTTCCTGATCCAAAACAAATTTGTCAGAGTCAAGATAGACAACACATTATTTATCTACAAGACAAATAATGATGTCATACTTGTACAAGTGTATGTTGATGACATCATCTTTGGCTCAACAAATTATAAACTTTGCAAACAGTTTGAAAAACTAATGGCAAAGAAATTTGAAATGAGCATGATGGGAGAACTGACTTACTTCCTTGGTCTACAAATCAAGCAGACTGATAAAGGAACCTCTATCAGTCAAGAGAAGTATGTCAGAAGCCTACTGAAGAAGTATGAGCTCAGTGACTTTGCCTCTGTCAAGACTCCCATGGTACCCCCAAACAACCTTGGTCCTGATCTTACTAGAAAACCAGTGAATCAAACTCTTTATAGAGGAATGATAGGATCACTGATGTATTTACTTGCATCAAGGCCTGATATCCAATTCTCAGTCTGCTTATGTGCCAGATATCAATCTGACCCAAGAGAAACTCATATCACTGCTGTGAAAAGGATATTCAGGTACCTGAAAGGTACTCCAAACCTTGGATTATATTATCCAAAATGTTCAGGCCTTGATCTTAAAGGATACTCAGATTCTGACTATGCTGGATGCAACATGGACAGGAAAAGCACCTCAGGCTCCTGCCAAATTCTTGGTGGAAAACTAGTATGTTGGAGTGCTAAGAAGCAACAATCAGTTGCCATGTCCTCAGCTGAAGCTGAATATGTTGCAGCAGCAAGTTGTTGTGCAAATGTACTCTGGATGAAAAGTCAACTCAGTGACTATGGAATTCAGTACAAGATGGTTCCCATCTTTTGTGATAACACAAGTGCAATTGCCATCTCAAATAACCCAGTTCTTCATCAGAGAACAAAACACATTGATATTAGATATCACTTCATCAGGGACCATGTCATGAATGGTGACATAGAATTACACTTCTTTCCTACTGAATATCAGCTAGCTGATATATTCACCAAGCCATTGGATGAACCAACTTTCACCAGACTGAAAGCTGAAATAGGAATGTTAGATATTGAGAATCAGTCCACTGATTGACTCCATCCAAATATGTGTAAATTCTGATAAACCCAAGTCCCTGACTCAATGTGTTCTTCAGTGAGAAAGGTCACTGAACTTCAGGAACTAAACCCAAGTTCCTGAATTCTTGGTCCTTAGGAACTAGACCCAAGTTCCTGAACCCTTGAACCTCAGGAATTTGACCCAAATTCCTGAACACTAGAACCATCAGTGACTAAACCCAAGTCCTGACAATCAGGTTCACTGAATGAAAAGTCATTCAGGGTCCTCAAGAGACATTAAATACTAACTTAAATGCTCTAAGTATCTAGTTAGTAAATGTCCGAGGTTGGTAACTGAATTCTTATTTAATATAAGAATTTTTGTTCTTTTGCCTTTCTGGCTTCCACCTCTGGGCCACCACATTCCCACTTGGCATTAAATGCCTCTCCAATCACATTACAGATATGTGATGACTCATCTCTGCAAATTACACTTTTGCAGAACTGCTCAACTGTTCACCTTGACTGTTGCGCCAAACCAGGGAAAGTGGAGTGTTGGCATTAAATGCGGATCCCAAAACATTTTATTCAAAACAGTTTCCAAAAATTCTTTTTGAATAAATAAAATCCGCTTAATGCCTAAAATACCCTCCACTTCACTTCCCTATAAATACCCCAACCAAAATAACAACACACACGTCTATTAGAAATTTTAAGCAAATTATGCCCATTTTTTCTCAAAACTAATAGTGTGTGTGTTCTTAGCTTTAAGAAATCCCAACCATCTTTGTTACCCAGACTTACCAACAAATATGGCTTCTTCTAAAGCTGTGACATACGCCCCTAATGTGGATTTCACATTGGAGGGTGTAGACCTCACCAAGAACAATGTGGTGGGAAACTTTTCCTATCCACAAAAGTTCCATGCTTACAAGAACGTAATGAAATATCTTCAAAACTGTTTTCTTGCAAAAGCATTTACCAAAACCCCCTCAGTCATCTACCATGACTACTTGAGGGAATTCTGGTGTACTGCTACGGCTACTAGCCCAGAAGACACCAAAGAATCCATCATCACTTTCACAGTGATGAATGGGAGAAGGACCCTCTCCCTGGGTTACAATGACTTCATCAAGGCCACTGGTCTTGATTTTGCTGAGGCTTTTGAGCCCAATCCTACAGACCAAGAGGTCAAAGGAGAGTTGATATTCTTAGGACCTCATGACCCTAAACGTCCTAAGGAGTCCGCTTGAGCCTTCTTAGAAAAGGCTCCAATTGTCAAAACCTGGTTCCACCCAGTCTGGAGGATCCTGATGACATTCGTCATTCAGGTCCTTGGGGGGAATAAATCCTCCACTGAGCAATTGAACTCATCACAACAATTGATGTTGTTCAGTCTCTTGGAGGGTAGAAAATTAGATATCGGAGGTATTATCTTTCGAGACCTTGTTGCTAAGCTCTCAGGAAAATCTAGGCAAAAACTCTTATCTTATCCTAGGTTTATTTCATGTGTGCTTCAGGACCTTCTTGGTTCTGACTATGTGAGGCCTGACGTCGTAGGTATAAAACCTAACGTCTTACATAAGACCAATTTCACTAGTGGCATCACTGAGGTACAACCCATTGCCCTGACTAACTACATGCAAGAGGTTATTCAGGGGGAGAACGCTGTTTCTCCAGTACCTTTACCTACAAAGAAGGTGAAGAAGACAAAGAAGGGTCAGTCCAGTAAGGTGGTTAGACCCAAACCACTCGCCACTGAGACTGATGCCCAGAACCAACTCAACCTTAAAAAAGGGTTGAATGTGGCCCAGACCTCTGAGAAACCCACTACAGAGACCCCCCTAACCACAAAACAAAGGCCAACGGAGGTCACTGAGCAATCATCCTCACTGTCCTCGGGCAAACCCCCTCTTCCTCATGATTCCACTGACATAAACAAGTCATTGGAGTCAGGAAACTCAACCCATTCACATCCCAATAAAGGCACTGATAAATCACAATCAGAGCCTGAGGAAGAAAAGGGTCATATATCCTCGGTTGGGCAGCACTACTCAACTGAGAAGAGGACCCACACCCAATCACATCCCAATGAAGGTACTGACAAATTACAGTCAGGACCCAAGGGAGTCAAGGACCCTAAATCCCCAAAAGGGCAGTACAACCCTGATGGGAAGGGGGACCACCAACCATCACAAAGAGTGCCTAGTGATACTACTGGAAAACACCCGTCAGTAGTTGAAGACGCTCAGGGGGACAAAGACTAAGAGGGATATAAACCACCCGCAGATATGGAACCCACAACCACCTCAAGCGGATCCAGTCTCTCAGGAACTGCCCCCAAAAGTCAGGCTGAGAAATCAGTTATTATGACTAGCCAGGCTGATAAAACCAAATAAGTTATTATGGCGGGGTCAGGACCTAGCCAAAACCAAGGCAAGTCCTTTTATGAGGAGGAGCCGGTTAACCTTTTTGAGTTTGAGTCTATGGGGGATGTTCAGGCTCTTCTTGATTCTGAAGATTCTGAGAATGAGCTCAAGGAAGAGAGTGAGGAAGAAATATTTGAGGCTGGTGAGGATATGGAAACTGATGTACAACCTGAACAATCACATCAGACATCTCCACATCCAAGTGAAGAATCAGATTCTCAAGCTGCTGGTTCTTCGGATACTGACAACATCCTCAGCAAGTATGACAACATTCTTCCTCTCACTGAGAGACAATTGGTCAAGTTCCTGCTAAAGACCAACAAGCTCTCTTCCAAGGTCTGACTGAAGAAATGTTTGACCAGCACACTGAAGCAGCTGTTCATTATGTCAACCTGAAGGAATCAGTGGAATCCTATCATGATGATGTAAATGAGCACAAGTCATCTATCTCCTTCTCCCTGACAAATATTGATTACAACTTTAAAATGTTCAACGAGTCTCTCACCAACTTACAAAAGAGCGTTGACACTATTCAAGAGTCAGTGAAAGATGACCCTGAGCTAAACAAGAAAATTCTTCAGGCTTCAGAAACTTACCAGCAACAAACTTCTCAGTTGGCTGAGCTGGTAACTGTGCTAAAATCCTCAAATCTTCAGGGACTCAACTCTTCAGTGGACTCCATCCGATCTTCCCTGGGTCTTATGGAGTCCCACATGGCATCTTTGGCGTCGTCTTCTTCCTCCCTGGCTTGGAATCTTGGGCCAAGAATGACTGCATTAGAGGCTTCTCAGGCTTCTCTTGAGACTAAGGTATCAACTCTTCAGGAGGACACCTCAGCCATCAAATCCATGATGTCTGAGATCTATCAAGCCTTCAAAGGTCAAGCTCCCTCAACTTCAGTGAGCGAACCAACTCTTGCTCTCACTATGGGTCAAGCAACAGTTGAGGGGGAGAAAGTCACTGAAGAACCTCCACAACCTGAACAAGAACAACCTCCTTCTCACACTGAGGGGGAGAATCCTGAAGCCACCTCATCTTCATCCCACCAAGACAAAGGCAAGGGAATTCTCACAACCATTGAGCCTGAGCCCACAATCTTGGTACCTGCCTCCAAGGAAAGAAGGCTAGACCCTGATGAACCAGTCAGGGTTCCTTATGAAATTAATGGGGTGATGGAACTTCTCACTCATGCCGAAATTCAAGCTCACATGGAGAAAGAGGAGGCAATGAAAAAAGCTGCTGAAGATGAAAGGCAGAACAAGCTTACTCTTATTCAGGTTGCAAGAGAAGAGGCTGAGAAGATTGGGACTGAGGCAAAAGACCTTGCTAAAAGGGAAGGTGGTAAGAGCTTTGTGGAAGCTCAGAATGCTGAAATGATTGCCCTCAGGCAGAGAAGGGAAGAAATAATGAAAAGGACTGAAGAGATTAGGCTGAACAGGATTGCAAGATATCAGTGGGTCATGACAAACAGGTTAAAGCCAGAACCAATCACTGATGTCAAGATTCATAAAAACTCCAAGCCTGCAATTCTAACTGTCTACAGAAGTAATGACAAGAGAGTCTTTGAGGTTCATAACCCTTTCAGATTCGCAGACTTTGGGATCTCAGAACTGGATGAACTGGGTCCACTAATTGAGAAGAAGCAAAATGTTGTTGTGCCAAACCTGATGAAAACCCTCAGTCTGAGGTATAAAAAGTTGGCTGCAACACCTCAGGAACTTGGCAATCCCTCTCTTCTTCCTGCTTCAGCCGAACAGCCTGCCCCTTCTCAGTCTTCTTCAAGAAAGAGAAAAAAGATTGAAGCAGAGCCTGAGATTAAGGTCCCTGGTCTGGACTGCAACAGAGCTCTCCCTGAAGGTGTTCTATTCAGGAGGAATGTGGTCATCGAACAACCTGAAAGAGGGTTGTTCTTCACTGATGAGTTCGGAGACCCAGCCTTCCAGAGGTGGAATGATATTGATCTATCAGGGATCAAGGCAATGATAGGTTTCCTCATGATGGCCTCTCCAATCAAGAGTCCTGAGAATGTGAGGTTTTGTCAAGATCTGAAAAGAAAAATCCGAGAGCACCCTGACCAACATGAGCTGCAGTCAAAGAAGCCTAAGCTTGAAGCCCTTGGGATTAAGTTGAACTGATGAATCTGCCTGAATACCAACACCACCTTTTTGTACTTAGTTTTGATAGGACTTGTAACGATATTAATAAGATGATGTTTTTATTATTTCAGTGTCCTTATTTACATTCTAGTACATTCAATATGAGTAGAAGTCATTAGCTCACTCATTACTGATCAAAACACTTAGGAATAATTTATATCCAAATAGGGGGAGATTGTTGGGTCCATCAGTACCCTAGAATACTTAAAACAAGATTTGGACACAAATTAACTAAGTGTTAACATAAACCGAGAACAATTCAAGTCACTGAGTGAACAGTCACTCAGTGAGTCATCTTCAGGATGCTTAAAGCGAATTCATGAAGAAGGATTCACTACTCAGGAAGGCGGTACTCCCTGAGTAGGACTTAAGCCAAAGAAGAAGATGATGGTTCAGTGAGTGTTGGACAAGAACTCACTGAACCCCAGTCTCCTCAACAACATTAAGTGATCGAAGACTGAAGAACTCAACGCCTGAAAGAAAGGCGGGAAGATCTGGGAAGAGTTTTAAGATAAGATCAAATCTTATCTTGTCAGGAAGAAACTTTCCCTAAGACAGCTAAAAGTCATGGAGTGTCAGACCAACCACTCCTAAAGACTTTATAGTCCATTCCCATTGGTTCTTGGAAATGACAATTACTGTTGTAATTGTCAGACACGCTTGCTTCAACAAGTTGTAGTTTTTTAATCACTTTTACTCTTTTATACTTGTGTATAAATAGGTTCAAAAGGAGAGAAGTTGTGGGTGTTTTGTACATTGAAAGCTTAGACTTTTACAAAGCAACTTCTCTCCTACAAAGAGTAACGTATCCCTAAGATAGCTCAGTGGGTCGAATTGTTACCACTCAAAGCAAAGCTTGAGTTTAGATAGGAGACACCACCATACCTTGTCTATTCAATCCCAAGTGTTTGTTCCGCAAAACACTTGGGTAATAGATTCTTTGATTCATTTCTAATAAGAATTTAAACGTTGAAAAATACTTATGTGTTTTTACTTTTACGTTTCATTAATCTGTTAGAATTAATCATAACATTGTATTAGTCATAAACACGAATAGATTAACTTTCTAGTTAACTCTAAGCGTGTAAAGGGAACAACAATATTTGAAGACCAAAGTCACATACAAAGTTAACAAGAGACGGCCCAGATAATTTTCCAAGGGATGGCGTCAAGACATTCATGACGGCGTCAGAGATCTTAACTGACGTAGTCACAACAGCGACTTGCATAAGACGAAACCCTAATGACGGCGAGCTAACGGCGTCACAACCCATAAGGTGACGCCGTCACAAGTGTAAACCTATATATACTTTTGCATGTTTTTCATAATTCGTGTAACATCTTGAAGTAGGGTTTTAAGAACGACTTTCTCATCTTTTGTAAGGATTTTACAGCCCCCAAAACTCATGTTTCATTGAAGATAAGTTATCCTTTTAATCATTCAATATGTCTATGTGTTGTTTGATTACATTTCTTTCTTTTCTTCACTTTAACATGCTAGCTTAAGTTAATTAGTGTTTGCTTAGATCTAATGAAACCTAGTTATTGAATATTGATTTGTCGTCTCTTGTTTACTTGATTTTCTCGCGTTAGGATAAGAAAACTGGCTAAGTTCTTATATGTGTTGGCTTGAATGTCTTATAAAACGCAACCATATAGTGCACTATTTGTTTTTCTCGTTGAATTTATTGCGTGAATTGAGGCTTGTAGATCTTAGAAAACTTAATAGACTTTAAGGATTTTAGGGGAGACTAATGTTGATACAGTTAGGGACTTCGGCACCTCCCCACGACCAATACTAAGGAATACAACGCTTCAATTAAAACAAGGACGTGACAATTTGACAAATCAGTAGGAGATAACTAGGGAGTAAGGATATCTAAGTGAACACACTTTTCCTATCATAAGAAGTTACCAATTTGCTTTTCTTGTTATTAGTTTAATTAATTTTATAATTATATTTGGTTTAGTTAGCTAGTAGCTAAACCGCCAACTCTTCAAACCCCGAGATTTTTACTTGCTTTCTAAAAAATATAAAAACACAAAAAGAATCACCCCTCACCTTTAGACCTATCTCGACATACATCTTGACCTAACGACACTATTCCCCTAGAGAACGATCAATCCCCCGAGTCTTACGTATACTACACTACAACGATTAGGTACACTACCTAGGAGGATTGTAAAACTTCTTGTGAGGTCTTGCAAACTCTGCATCAAGTTTTTGGCGCCGCTTCCGGGGAATAGTTAATAGTATAGGTTTCGATTTCTATCTCCTTTAGGTCTACTCACTAGATTCCTATCAAGTGAAATTTTTGTTTTTCTTTTAGTCTATCTTTTTCTTTGTGCCCTTTATTGTAAAACTATTTTCATTCATCACCATGGCAGATGAAATTCCATTTAGATCATTAATGATAGAGGAACAATTATATTTCACTAATAGATTTGCTTCTTATTGTTCCAATGAATTTTTGTGTGATCTTAGTGATATCCAAGAGGAGATGGGGGTAAAGTTAGATGGGTTTGATGAATTCTATCCATGTGTGATTTCTATTAAATGATCATTATCAGGATCAACTCTTTTTAGTGAGACCCTTTGGAAAAAATTTGAGAAAAGCTTCCTAACCGTGAACCATAAGTTGAATGAATTGATAGGTTTGTATACATCACAACTTGAGGAAATAAATAAGGAGGATTTATCCGACTATAGGCACCATGAACAAAAAGACCTAGTTTTTAAGAACATGGACTTAGAATCGGACCAAGATTGTGAGATGGTTAGAGTTGAGCTACCTAGGTGCATGTGTCGGATAGATTTAACCAAAACATACGACACACATAAAGAATCCTTTAGGCAATTGGAATATAGTAATCAAGTTATTGAGGAAGATTCTTATGAATCGGACTTAGAATTTGAAATGGCTAGAGAAGGATTTGAGATACTTAGGAGTGCGTTTGGGTTAGATCCTACCAAAACACATGATGAACATATAGATGATTTAGATACTATGGAGAATGAGGTTAGAAATCCAAGCCCACTAAATACCCCACAAATCCCATCATCATTTGAGGCATACACACCGCACGTGACTTACCCGGAAGAAGTAGAAGACAATATAGGAATCCCAATGGAGGTAGAACCCTTGGACCAAGAACAACTAGAGGATTCAGGTTTGAAAACTTGTAGTGATAACCTTTCTCTAAGTTCTAGGGAGTTTCCTAGTATTGATGATCCGGAGCCTCAACCATTACTCAACTTTCCATCCTTAGATTTAAATCTAGGAATTGAAAAAGCCCTCAATACACACTGTGGAAAACTAGAATGGGGGTTGATTAGTTTTACCGTTTTAAAATTCTTTTGCTTTGAATACTTAACGTGATTTCAAAGTTATGCAAACAATAAACAATATATAACAAGTAAATAGAGAAAGAAACAATCAAACCACAACACGGATGTTTATAGTGGTTCGGTCTACAAGGACTCTCTTCCTTGCCCTACTCCACTCCTCGAGCCTCTAACTCGAGAGTTTTTCTTCACTAAGAAACAAGCTCCCTTCTCGGCGGAGAAAACCTTTATACACGTCGCTTACACTTTTTCCGGTACAAAGCTAGATACCGAATTCTTTTACAAGGGCACACTACTCCCGACACTCTATGTATTTTAAGGACTAAAATACTAACTGGACTCTACTGAGGTATATGAATGATTGGTACAACAATGATGTGTGACAAACCACTTATTCACACAGTGACTATTCTAACAAGTCTTGCAACGCTTAGTTGAAGCTTGTGATGCTTTGATCTCTTTGCTACAAAAGAAAGATCACTAAGAATGTAATATGTAATATAAATGGGTTAGTAATTAATGAAAGAATGAATGAATGTTGTTTATGCTAAAAGTGATGAGAAAACATGAATGAGCAGCTTGCTATTTATAGGCAAACTGATCAAACATGCCACGGATTTGGCGGATCCAAATCCAGGGATCCGTCCCTTATGGCTTTTGGTTCCGCCAGAGCCTGACAGCAAATCTTCCAAAATCTTTCCAAATCTTGCCAAGATATTACCAAATCCAATTCTTTGTGTGAAGATCTAACCATGATATTCTTAAGATCTTCAAGATATCCTAAAGATATCCATATGATGTATGCCATGATGTCATTGTACAATTTCCATTTTAAGAAATAAAATGTAATATGTAAATGTAAAATGTATGTAACATGTATGTACCATGTATGAACTAGTGATCATGTATGTAGTATAACTATATACGTAAAAGACTTAACTTATATTTATGCTTTGCTAAAGATAAAATTTAAAATTGTCATTAACAAAATATAGTAAAGATCGTAAAATATAAATAACGTTTTTAGACGATATTTGTATTAACAATCTCCCCCTTTTTGTTGATGACAAAACATAAAGTTTATTTTTAAGCAATGGAATAAATAAAGTGCAAATCTTTTAAAAATATAGATTAAACTTGTTTTATGCACATTTAAAAGCAATTTTGCCATTTTAAAGTGTATGAAATGTATGATGTATGAGTTTAATATAATCTCCCCCTTTTTGTCGAAACAAAAAGAGGAAATGCAATGCGGAATGTAGTGAATGGCCCTTGGTTATTACTCCCCCTAATTGGAGTGCCAAGTACGATGAGAAATGGATTTTGAGTGCTTAATAGCACCCCCTTGGATAAAACTCCCCTAATTGGAGTGCCAAGTTTATGATGCTTGAATCTACAAAAATAAATGTTAGTGCTATATGAGCTCCCCCTTGATCAATACTCCCCCTTGTTAGGGTGCCAAAGTATATGATTCAATGATGAATGATGCTACAAAAATAAAGGTTAGTACATGATTAACTCCTCCTTTATCAATACTCCCCGTTGCTAGGGTACCAACGTATATGATCCAAGGAAAAAAATGCTACAAGACAAAGGTTAGTTGTAAATGATTCAAGCCAACCAAGTAATATGATGCATGAGTAATGAGAGCTACAACACAAAGGTTCAACCATGAATAATAGTTGTACGCATTCAACCAAGTATAATGGGTCACTCCAAGTATAATAGTTAAACCCAAGTCTAATGGGTCAAAATAAGCACAATAGTTCAAACCAACCATATATAATGCACAAATAGTGATCACAATCAACACATGAACAACAACAAACACCTTTCAATTGAAAATTATTTGTGACAAATGCCACAAATGAAGATGTTACAAAGTAAATGAAATGAAAAATAACCTAGAAATAAAAAGAGGAGTCCTAAAAAGAAAAATAATCCTAAGATGAAGAAACTCCTAGCATCTATTGTGGTGGGTGTGAAAGAGCATTGAGACGCTCTAGGATATGGTTCAAAATGAACCTCATTTCATTTTGTAACTCATGAACCAAAATGTTGGTTCTTTGAGTGAGGTGGGCGGTGCACTCACACATGGAACAACCATGTCGAGGGAAGTTGGGTGGAAGGTTCCTAAATTGTGGCCTTAGCTCATTTAGCTCCATGCCAAACGGGTCTCGATCAACTTGATGGCCTTGTCGGGTGGTCCTAGTGTGGGTGGTCCTAGGGAGGAAGAGATGATCGTGGATAGTCTCTTTTGGTGTCAAAGGTGTGCTCGACAAGAGAATCAAGGGTTGACAACGACCATTTGTCCGAATAAAGGCAAGTGCCTTGACCCGGAATTCCAAGAACTTCAGCAAATTGGTTCAAAGGAATGTTGAATTGGGATTGATTGACTTTAAAATGAATGGATATGAGACCATAATTGTTTGTGCTAAGAACTACACTAGCATAAAACTCTAAGATGAATCTAGGACATATTTGCTCATCAATGTCCAAGTGGCAATCAAATTGGATGGTGGCTAGTTCTTGGCGAATGTTTGTTCCTTCTAGAAAGGAAGGGTCTATGGTTCTACCCTCGTGGACATATCTCTTTTCTAAGGCCTTAAATATTTTGACTTGTTCCGTTGAAAGTCCCTTAGTCTTATGGTGTTTTGGGAGATACTTAAGGGTGTCTTTGTGATCGTAGAAAGTTGCGGGAGGCATGTTTGATCCTAAATACAAAAATTACATACTTTAGTTAAAAATAACAAAAGTTTAGATATGATGTTCTAGTGTGTGCCTACATGGGGACAATATGGAGGTGCGGTTATCTCGACTCCTTTTAATGCATGAAAATTTTGTTTAACAAATTTTGTAACAAAACGAGAGATAACCCAAACGCTCCTAATTCAATGTAGCTTCGATTGAATGTACCCGAAAATACATATTAGTTATGTATTCCCTTTAGCATTCAAGAGACATTATGCAAATGATGTTTAAAACATAACGTTTTTATTTGTATGAACAATGTGCAAAACCGTTTTTCCTAATAGTGAGAAGATTTTTATAAAAAATTTCTCATAGGGTTTTTAGTGAATTATGATAATGTCCTACAAGATGCAATTCCTAACTATGGAAAACATGATTTGTTATGTAATTCAGTGAATATGCTTCATGATTAATCAAAATTATGCATAATCCCCAAGTTTTGGTTTTGTGCAAGAAATAGAAATCCTAGACTCAGATCAGGAATGTAAATAGAGTTGGGATACTTACAGTGTGAGTTAGAACACAAATTTGTTGAAGAAGATGACCTAGGTTCTGCTATGGGTCGAGTTCTAGTTGCTTGTGTGTTTTTGGGGAATGTGATAAGCAGTAAAGGAGTGTTTGTTTAATATATTTAAAAAACTGACCCAGGAACCCATGGATAGGGCGGAACCAAAAACTGGGATCCGCCCTTGTTGTCGAAGGGTTCCGCGGGTGCAAATTTCTGGTTTTTGGTTTTTATCTTGTTTGGTTAATCTAAGGTTCAAGCTAAGGTTTTAACTACACATTAGGTTCCATTAATCCTAAACCAGGTCTAAGAAGGTTAAAGGGTTCTCTCTTAAGAGGTTTTGTGAGGATATCGGCAATGTTGTCTTCTGAGGATACTTTCTCAATCGAGATGTTTCCTTTTTGAACATTGTCTCGTAGAAAGTGATGATGAATCTCTATGTGTTCGGTTCTAGCATGTTGAACTGGATTCTTACTAAGGTCGATAGCACCTTTGTTGTCGCCGAGAATGGGGACGTCGTTGAGTTGAATCCCATAGTCGACGAGAGCTTGTTTCATCCAAAGTGCCTATTGACATGCTTTTCCTGCAGACACGTACTCGACTTCGGTTGTTGAGATTGCTAGATCCGTTTGTTTCTTTGAGAACCATGCGGTAAGACAATGTCCAATAAAAGTACAAATACCACTTGTACTCTTTCTATTGACATAGTCACCTGCATGGTCTGAGTCGGCATACACTATGGTTTCAATTCCCGTTCCTTTGGGATACCATAATCTTAAGTGTGTAGTACCTTTAATGTATCTAAAAATCCTTTTTACGGCTTCAAGATGGGATCTTTTAGGATCTTCTTGAAAGCGAGCGCTTAGACAAACATTAAACATAATGTCGGGTCTACTAGCCGTGAGATAGAGTAGACTACCAATCATTCCTCTATATTTAGTGCTATCTACGGATTCACCTTCGTCATCCTTGGTGAGTTTAGTTTCCGAAGACATAGGAGTTTTCATAGGTTTGGAATCTTCAAGAACAAATTTCTTAAGCATATCTTTGATGTACTTAGATTGGTTGAAGAATATCCCATCTTCTAATTGTTTAATTTGGAGTCCTAAGAAAAAGTTTAGTTCTCCCATCATACTCATTTCAAACTTGTCATGCATGATTTTAGAGAAATCGTCGCATAACTCTTGACAAGTTGATCCGAATATGATGTCATCCATATATATTTGAACTATGATAATATGTGATCCCTTTTTCTTAGTGAAAAGAGTGTTGTCTACTAGTCCCATGGTATACTTATGTTCAACTAGGAAAGTCTTAAGTCGATCATACCATGCTTTTGGTGCTTGCTTAAGTCCGTATAAAGCTTTTTTAAGTTTGTAGACACGATTTGGTTTTTCAAAGTCGGCAAAATCGGGAGGTCGTGCGACATACACTTCCTCATTAATAAAACCATTAAGAAATGCACTTTTAACATCCATTTGGAAAAGTTTAAAGTCATGTGTACATGCATATGCAAGTAGTATTCTAATTGACTCGAGCCTAGCAACTGGTGCAAATGTTTCGTCGTAGTCTATACCTTCTTGTTGATTGTAGCCTTGAGCTACTAGCCTAGCTTTGTTACTAGAAACTACACCATTTTCATCAATTTTATTTCTAAAAACCCATTTTGTTCCAATTATGGTTTGACATTTAGGTTGAGGGACCAATGTCCAAACATCATTTCTAACAAATTAGTTTAATTCTTCTTGCATTGCTATAACCCAAGATTCATCTTTTATGGCCTCATTTATATTTTTGGGCTCAATTGTTGAAATGAAACAAAAGAAATTACTTTGATTTTGAACTTTTGATCCTAAGGTTCTTTCATTAATTTCTCCTATGACATTATCTAATGGATGACTTCTAGATTCTTTGATGTTGACTATTTCCTTATTTAAGGGTTCATCTTCCTTATCATTATCTAGATTTTCTTGATTTTCGACCATTTGACTTTCAACTAAGTCATCATCTACCAAAGGTGATGTCTTAGAGGGAGGTGGACTTTCGTCAAATGTTACGTTCAACGATTCCTCGACTCTTAAGGTTTCTTTGTTCAAAACGATATAAGCTTTACTATTTTGTGAGTATCCAAGGAACAAACCTTCATAAGACTTTGGGTCAAACTTGGTAAGATAATCCTTAGTGTTTAAAATGAAGCACTTGCTTCCAAAACTCTAAAATATCCTAATGTAGGCTTTTTGCCTCTATAAAGCTCATATGGTGTTTTATTCAAAAATGGTCTAATTAAAACTCTATTTAAGATATAGGTGGATGTGTCAACGGCGTTACACCAAAAATTTTGTGGTATATTTTGTTCATTTAGCATTGTTCTACTCATTTCTTGAAGTTTTCTATTTTTACGTTCTACTACACCGTTAGATTGAGGAGTATGCGGAGCTGAAAAGTTATGTGTTATGCCATTAGCATCACAAAAAGCTCCAAATTGAGTTTCATTGTCAAATTCTCGACCGTGGTCTGTTCTAATTGACACAATGCTATTTCCTATTTGATTTTGAATTTTCTTACTTAGAATTTCAAATTTATCAAATGCTTCATTTTTAGTTTTCAAAAATTTAGTCCAAGTATATCTTGAATAATCATCCACTATTACCAAAGTGTAGAAGTTTCCTCCATAACTTTGTATAGCGGATGGACCAAATAAATCCATATGCAATAGTTCTAAACACCTAGATGTGGACACCATGTTTTTAGCCGTATGGCTATTATGAACTTGTTTCCCAATTTTGCAAGTATCACAAAAGTGTTGGTCATATTTCAACTTTTATAGGTTCCTAACGAGTTCCTTAGATGATAGAGATTGGATTAGTCTCATATTGGCATGACCTAGGCGTCTATGCCAAAGAGTTGAGTTGTCGTCTAGAGAGGTAAGAGAAAGTTTGTCTTTAGATGTTTTATCTAATTTCATAACGTATACGTTATTTTTCAAAACACCTTTACCTACAGTTATACCATTTTTAAGTATTTTACTTCCGTTTTCACTGAAAATGACGTCATACTTTTTACGGCATAGTTGACTAATACTAAGCAAGTTAAAACCTAAGTTATCTACATGAGCAACATCATCAATAGAGAGAGAGTCATGAGAGATTGTACCTTTTTTGACGATTTTGCTTTTAAGCTTGCTACCAAACGTAATATTACCTCCGTCGTATTGTTGGTAGGTTGAGAAAAGGCTTTTGTTTCCCATCATATGCCTTGAACACCCGTTGTCTTTAATCCACTCGTCTGGTTCCAATCCAACTTTCAAGCATACCTAAGTTTAAGAAAAACTCAAGCATTTGGTCCCCAATATCTCATGGGTCCATTTGGGTTAAACATCCCATTTACTTGATTCATGAAAGGAAATTGGTGGATATGGGTTCCATGGCATGTAGTTGGGACCTTGATAATTCCTAGGAAAGTTTGGGTTCCAACTATTTTGATAATGATGTTGTGTGTTGTAATTACTCTTTGGAAAGGGGCGCTTGGGAATATTAGTCCTAGGTCTTTGTTGAACAGTTTTGGTTCTAAACTCATTTTTAGCTTATCCTATTCCTATAGTAACGGCTGGTTTTTGTTTGTTTATAGTTGAACTAGAACTAGTTTTCCTTGTGACTTTAACAAACTCAGTACGAGCCAAAGTGTAAGCTTTCTGTTCAGCAACAGTACCCACGGATCCCTTTTCCACTACTGGCGGAACCAAATTTTTGGTTCTGTCGGATCTGTGGGTTTCTGAAACTGTTGGAACAGTTTCTTGTACTTTAACGGCTTTTTTCTTAAAACTACTTAAGTCTCCTAGTTTCATAAGGCCTAATCTAGTTTTATCATGAGGTAACTTTTGAATTTTCATTATCTCATCTGCTAAACTAACATTTTTATCAAACCTTTTAAACTTAGAAGTTAGTTTGATAAGTATATCCTGTGTGTTCTTAAGCTTTTCTAATTCTAGTTTAAGCTCTTCACATGAAACACATGTTTCGTTAACAACTTTACCTTTTTCTAATCTCTTAACTTTTTCCTTTAATTCATAAACTTTGTTTTCTAGAAATTCCTTTTTGGTTTTCAAAAACTTATTTTTGTTTATGATTTTAAGACTAAGTTCACAGAGATTGTTATATTCCTTTTGCAAGGTATCATCATCAATAGAAGAATATGACGAGTCAGAATGTACCTCTTCTGAGTCATGAGCCATGAGAGCAACTTCGTCGTTCTTAGGCTCGTCGTCATCACCTTCACTGTCACTCCAAGCCCCACTAACAAAAGCTCTTTGAGTCTTGTTCTTGGGCGGCTTCGGACACTCTCCTATTAGATGACTATTATCTCCGCACCTAAAGCACTTTCCTTCTCCTTTACCTTTCTTATCATCACGGTCTTTTCGGAAGGATTTCTTTTCTTCTCGAGGTTGTCTTACGAACTTCCCTCGTCTCCTAAAGAACTTTTTGAAATCTCTTACGGCCATGGCATACTCTTCATCTTCGCTACCTGAACTAGACTCTTCATCATCACTTGATTCTACCCTAGCTTTTAAGGCAATGGACTTGATCTTTTCCTTTTTGCCCTTGACTATCTCTGAATCCTTTTCCATCACCATCTCATGAACTTTGAGATTTCCTATAAGCTCGTCAAGTGACATGCTTGAAAGATCCTTGGATTCTTCAATGGCCGTCACCTTTGCTCTCCACTTAGGATGAAGTGCTTTAAGAAATTTCCTGACAAAGTTCTTACTAGAAAAAGAATCGTCGAGTGCTTTAAGAGAAGTAATAATAGTATTAAACCTAACAAATGCACTATCAATGGTCTCATCTTCAGGGATAACAAATTGTTCATATTGTTGAACAAGAAGATCAATTTTGTTATTCTTTACTTGTGAGTTCCCTTGATAAGTGATAATTAAGGATTGCCAAATATCTGTAGCGGTTTTACACATAAATACTCTTTCATATTCTTTCCTAGGTAAAGCATTATAAAGCATCATTTTAGCTTCATTATTTTTAGCAATCAACTTCTTTTGCTCATCACTGTGACGAGTAAGAGAAGTATCCTCATCCCGACCACTTGATATATATTTTATTATAGCCTTATGGTCACCTTCCATAATAATGTACCATAGATCTATATCCTTTGACTTCAAATAAGTTTCAAAGCGGTTTTTCCAATATATAAAACTATTTGGTTCAAATAGAGGTGATCTTTGCATAGATTGCCCTTCTTTGAAGTTTTCAATATCCATTGATTGTTTCAAGTTTTAAAATACATAATATTTTGAAATTCTTGAGTAACGTAGCTCTGATGTCAATTGTGGAAAACTAGATGGGGGGTTGAATAGTTTTACCGTTTTAAAATTCTTTTGCTTTGAATACTTAACTGATGCGTGGTTTTGCAACCTTACAACAGGTTTTACCTCTCGAGGGATCTCAAGAGGCTTACAACCCCACCAGGCAGTGTACCTGACCAATGTAGTATAGTGTAGTGGTAAGTACGGGGGATTGATCGTTCTCCACAGGGAATAGTGTTCGTTAGGTATGAAAGACTACTCTAATAGGTCTAAGGGTTGAGGAAGATTCTTTTTTATGTTTTTATATTTTTTTATGAAAGCAAGTAAAATCTCGGGTTTGAAAGAGTGGGCGGAATTAGTTGCTAGTCAACTAACCCAAATTACTACGAATGCAAATAAAATAAATAACTGAAAATAAAAAGTTGGTGAAAACTTAAGTGTAGAGAAATGTGTTTACTTAGATTTCCTTACTCCCTAACTATCTTTTACCGGTTGATTAGTGTGTATTATTCGCGTGGATGACGGGTGTATTCCTTAATACCAATCGTGGGGTGGCGTACGTACTTCCCCAACTCTACAAGCTCCTACTTCACTCCTATGTCGAGCCGGCTAGGAAGCTCCTAACATGGGATCACTAGAATTCGCTTGTGCATTAAATACAACCATAAAAACCTTTAGTACGCATTTGGTTCATGTTTCTTAAGACGTTCAAGCAAGTTACCGAATAGGAAGTTAGCCAGTTTTCTTAAGCCTAACATAGATAAACAATCATCCAATACAACTAATAACACACTAATAACCAATAATCAATAGCTAGGTTTCATTAGATCTAAGCAAACACAAGATAAATCTAGCCTAACATATTAATCAAAAGACAAGAACAAGATAGAATCAAACAACACATAAACATATTGAATGATTAATTGATAACTTATCTTCAATGTAACATGGAAGATCTCAAGGCAAAAAGCCTTGAAAAAGATGCTAAAATCGTCTTAGGGTTTTCTCCCAAAAATTCCACACTAAGTTCCACACTTATGACAAAGAATTGCAAAACTATATATAGATTTTTACATCTGACGGCGTCACGTTATGGAGTGTGACGCCGTCACCTCGCCGCTTCTAGGGTTCCCGGATGGCCTTCTTGACGCCGTCCCCCTTTAGCTCTCCAAAATCCGTTCTGGCTTATCAAGGCTTGACGCCGTCAGACCTTGAACGTGACGCCGTCCCTCTTTGAATTAAGCCGTGACGCCCTTGATCAGGTTAAAGCGTGACGCCGTCAGAATTCACATGCAATTTTCACTGGCTTATCATGAGTAAATTTCACATCCACCTTTTCTTGCCAAGCCATGACGCCGACTGGAGTAAATCCTGACGCCGTCAAAGGTAACTAGCAGCCGATTTTTGAGACTTTGCCGTTTTCTTCACTTTTATGCTCCAAAAACGTCCAAAATGCCTCCTTTTCCAGATTTCTCCTCAAAAGTACCTAAAATGACAAAAGGAACGATTTAGGGCAATATTTGATCAAATAAATACGATTTAGGGCTTAAATGACCCCTTAAAAGCGGTACACTTTTCGCTTCATCATTAACGTGATTTCAAAGTTATACAAACAATAAAAAATATATAACAAGTAAATAGAGAAAGAAACAATCAAACCACAACACGGATTTTTATAGTGGTTCGGTCTACAAGGACTCTCTTCCTTGCCCTACTCCACTCCTCGAGCCTCTAACTCGAGAGTTTTTCTTCACTAAGAAACAAGCTCCCTTCTCGGCGGAGAAAACCTTTATATACGTCGCTTACACTTTTTCTGGTACAAAGCTAGATACCGAGTTCTTTTACAAGGGCACAACCACTCCCGACTCTCTATGTATTTTAAGGACTAAAATACTAATCGGAATCTACTGAGGTATATGAATGATTGGTACAACAATGATGTGTGACAAACTACTTATTTACACAGTGACTATTATAACAAGTCTTGCAACGCTTAGTTGAAGCTTGTGATGCTTTGATCTCTTTGCTACAAAAGAAAGATTACTAAGAATGTAATATATAATATGAATGGGTTAGTAATGAATGAAAGAATGAATGAATGTTGTTTATGCTAAAAGTGATGAGAAAACATGAATGAGCAGCTTGCTATTTATAGGCAAACTGATCAAACATGCCACGGATTTGGCGGATCCAAATCCAGGGATCCGTCCCTTATGGCTTTTGGTTCCGCCAGAGCCTGACAACAAATCTTCCAAAATCTTTCCAAATCTTGCCAAGATATTACCAAATCCAATTCTTTGTGTGAAGATCTAACCAAGATATTCTCAAGATCTTCAAGATATCCTAAAGATATCCATATGATGTATGCCATGATGTCATTGTACAATTTCAATTTTAAGAAATAAAATGTAATATGTAAATGTAAAATGTATGTAACATGTATGTACCATGTATGTAGCATGTTATGAGTTTTTAAAAGCTTATAACTATATATGTAAAAGACTTAACTTATATTTATGCTTTGCTAAAGATAAAATTTATAATTGTCATTAACAAAATATAGCAAAGATCGTAAAATATAAATAACGTTTTTAGACGATATTTGTATTAACACACTCATCAAATCATATAATCCATGTAGTTTTAGGATGAAGGAAACTATTCACACTCCCCTTTTACCTCACGTGGCATATTTCCACCCTAAAGTTGTGTATCGCTACTATCACCCGCACTTAATCTTAAGTGTAGGGAAAACCCCCTTATATCTGTTAAATAAGGGTAGAGTACGTCAGGCTCGTGACTCGAACAAAAACAAGCGCTTTTTGGGAGGCAACCCATGTTTTTAATTGGTTGATGTTTTTATTTTATTTGTTTGTTTGTGTCATATATGCTTAATCATAATTGTTTAATTTTCATGTTTCGAATAATTTGTGAAAATGCTTTATTTTGTTTTTAGCCTCATCTTAATCACATATAAAGGTATTTTACAAAAAGATAAGTATAGTAAAGTTTATATTTTGTTTAAAAGAACGAAATTCAAACGTGAAAAGTTTACAATTCATGATTAGTATATATTCTATCTTGTTTGTGTGTTTGTTTTTCTTTGTGTGTCAATACTTATAGATATGTTTTATGAGTTTCTGCAGGAAAATAGACGTTAGAAAACAGGTTTTTCCAGTAAAATTTTCCAGAATACAAAACGAAACAAATCTGTCAGGTTGGTGTGACGGCGTCAGCTACTGTAGCATAGTTTTTCTAGATTTTTGTCAAATGTCGAAAATTAACTTTTGAAAAATTTCCAGAATTTCTTAAAATGTCCAGTTTTCCTGCATGTTATTTGTATTTCTTTCTACATGTATCCTATCCTTTAATTTTTTATTTTGTCTTTATTTCTAAGTCTGGAATTACATCTAGTTGTGATTTTTCTTTGTTCGGTTTGATGCTTTGGTTCGTTGTTTTGTCTTTCATTACAGGATTGGATTGGATGAGGATGGTCTTTTGGCGATTGTTGGATGAAGATTTAACCTTGTATCTTTGTTCTCCGTCCATGCCGAGCAAATTAGGGGAGTATTAGTTTCTTTCATCTATTTTATTTTTCCCGTTATCATAACTTTGGTACTTTTCAAGAACATTGGGGACAATGTTCAATTTAAGTGTAGGGAGGGAAAAATGGGATACCTTAGAAACTATAACTCGCTTGATATTTGTTTTGTTTTCTAGTAAATGTGTAATAAACTAAAAGAGATACTTGTTAGGGTGACTTTAGCACCAAATTTAAAATTTTTTACAACATATAGGAGTGAAACTTTAGTTTTAATAAGCGTCTCATGGATAGGAATTATATAGCTAGCACAAAAACCCTACCACTCAAAAATTTTAACCCCAAAAATGTGAGGTTCACCTTTAGATCTATAGGAAAAAGCATGCACCTTTAATGCTTATGAGTGTACCGGTAGTATATAGATTCTAGAACTTGCGTTTGTGATACATCCCGAGATCGCTAGTGAGACTACATTCGTGTAGTTAGGATTAACTAAATGATAAGAGGCACTAGGATAACCCTTGTTTTAAACCTGTTTTATAATTACGTTGGCTTCATTGGTCAAGTAATTTTCCCACACCTTTGCGATGTACTCATTTTTAGTACACGATACCCCTAGTACACCCCTCAGAGCCTATCCTTTTCACGGTTCTCGTAATATTTCGGTGGATTCCGAAATATTAATAAAGAGCATTGTTTACAATCCACCCCCAAATGTACACCCAAATCGCCTTAGCCTACCTTGTATGCACTCATCTTTAGTGCATTATTGTTACAACTTATGTATTAAACCCTTTGTTAATTGTCTGGTTGGTTACATGGTTGCTAAGTCGAGTCATATCTTGTAAATACAGTTTTGGGACGATTGGGACTCATGGGTAAAGTACTAGTTGTTATGGAGTAATGGAGAAAAATGTCAATGTTATTACCCCCATATGTGCGTTAATGTTTAAAGTACTCCACATGTTTGGATTTTCTTAATTCGGGTCGTTAGTTAGTTTTTATTTATGTAAAAGTTCAAGTGTAGGGAGGTTGCAAGAAATCCCTTTGTAATGATGTATTATTTTGGATGGTTGGACAATAATGTATGAAAAAAAAATTAAAAAAATTAAAAAAATAAAAAAAATGATAAAAAAGAAGAAAAAGAAAAGAGAAAAAAAACATACGGACTACCATCCCGTCTTTTATTTTTGTTTAAGTCAAGAAAGTGTCAAGAAAAATATAAAAAGAGTTAGCAGTTAGCGAGTCGAGTCGAGTGATGGCTTAGCAGCGCCTCATTGTACATGTAATTGACTTGCCACCAGTAAAATTCCCTATATCCAACAAAACCGTGTTTTTCCATACCCTTACATCTAACGTTACAACCCTTTAAAAGACCTCTTTGATAGTTTATCCGAGGTTCTTACGCTAAAGTGGTGGAGGTTTGACCCGTTCTTAAGCCTATGGTAATATATGTGCTATGACAGATAGAGAGTGTTTTATTTTCCTATTTCCATATGTTATATAACGTTATACACCCGAGAGATGTGAGAATCCAAACACTTTATGTGAGGTGCTAGTATATAATTTCAGTGCTTATTTTGACTAACGTGGAACGATTGTATGTTGTAATTACTTTTATATTGATGTTAAATGACCCCTAACATGTAAATAGATTTGGATAAAAGCATATTTGCTTAGGGACAAGCAAATTCTAAGTATAGGGATATTTGATAAGGATTTATTTGGTACCTTTTAAAGGGGTAATTTAAGGCCAAAATCGTATTTACATGATCAAATATTGCCCTAAATCGTTTCTTTTTGCAATTTAGGTACTTGGGACGGAAAATCTGGAAATCGGCATGTTTTGGGCTTAAAACGACAAGAAAAGAGAAGAAAACGACCAAGTCTCAAAATCTGTCAGGAAAGGGATCCTGACGGCGTCACACTTTACTAAGTGACCTCGTCACTTGTTACTGAAGATGGATTTTTTGTGAAAAATTAACAAGCGACGCCCCAGAAGAATTTGAAGACTCTACAACCTGACGGCGTCAGGTGTATTTGAAGACCAAAGTCACATACAAAGTTAACAAAAGACGGCCCAGATGATTTACCAAGGGACGGCATTGGAGATCTTAAGTGACGCTGTCACAACGGAGACTTACACAAGACGAAACCCTAATGACGGCGAGCTGACGGCGTCACAACCCATAAGGTGACAACGTCACAAGTGTAAACCTATATATACTTTCGCATGTTTTTCATAATTCGTGTAACATCTTGGAGTAGGGTTTTAAGAACGATTTTCTCAGCTTTTGTAAGGGTTTTACAACCCCCAAAACTCATGTTTCATTGAAGATAAGTTATCCTTTTAATCATTCAATATGTATATGTTTTGTTTGATTACTTTTCTTTCTTTTCTTCACTTTAACATGCTAGCTTAAGTTAATTAGTGTTTGCTTAGATCTAATGAAACCTAGTTATTGAATATTGATTTATCGTCTCTTGTTTAATAGATTGCCTCGCGTTAGAATAAGAAAACTGACTAAGTTCTTATATGTGTTAGCTTGAACGTCTTATAAAACGCAACCATAAAGTGCACTATTGGTTTTTCTCGTTGTATTTATTGCGTGAATTGCGGCTTGTAGATCTTAGAAAACTTAATAGACTTTAAGGATTTTAAGAGAGACTAATGTTCATAGAGTTGGGGACTTCCGCACCTTCCCACGACCAATATTAAGGAATACAACGCTTCAATTAAAACAAGGACGTGACAATTCGACAAATCAGTAGGAGATAACTAGGGAGTAAGGATATCTAAGTGAACACACTTTTCCTATCATAAGAAGTTACCAATTTACTTTTCTTGTTATTAGTTTAATTAATTTTCTAATTAGATTTGGTTTAGTTAGCTAGTAGCTAAACAGCCCACTCTTCAAACCCCGAGATCTTTACTTGCTTTCTAAAAAATATAAAAACACAAAAGAATCATCCCTCACCTTTAGACCTATCTCGACATACATCTTGACCTAACGACATTATTCCCCTAGAGAACGATCAATCCCCCGAGTCTTACCTATACTAGGCTACAGCGATTAGGTACACTGCCTAGGAGGATTGTAAAACTTCTTGTGAGGTCTTGCAAACTCCGCATCACCCTTCATGAAAAAAAAAGTACTCTAACCAATTCTAATGGAGAAATTAGATTCAAGACAGGTGACGATCCTAAAAATAGAGGGATAAAGAGGTATTCAAGCTCTTATGTTAGTGTTGTTAAGGGCTCTCAGTCTCTGAAGACGGAGATGGAGTCTAAGCCAGCCTTGGTACTCAATAGTACATGTGTGAATCATCGTGAATATTCCAATTGTTTGATGGGTAAAGTGAAGGATATTGTGTCGTTGACAAACCTGAAGGTGGTCTTAGGTAAGGAAGGCTTTGAGAACATTGAGTTGAAATACATGGGTGGATACTGGATAATGATATAATTCAGCCAAAAGAAATAAAACAAATGTTTCAGTCTAGTGTGGGTATTGGCACATGGTTCTCTCAATTGCAACAAGCGTTAACTGATTTTATTATAGATGGGAGGGTCACTTGGGTGGAGATTGAGGGTTATACCGTTAAAGTTCTGGTCAGAAAATACCTTCAAACGTATTACATCTATATGGGGTACGCTAATGCATGTTGAAGATCAAGAGGAAGGGTGTCTTCGTAGGAAAAAATCTATATCAATACAAAAATTAATTCAATTATTCTTGAGTCGTTTAAAATCATATGTCAAGGCAAGGTGTTTTGGGTGTAGGCTAAAGAAATTTCTAGATGGGTTCCTGACTTTGTGGAGGACAATGAAGAGGAAACTGATATGGAAGACGAGATAAATGGTGAAGAGTTTATTGGTAATGATATGGAATTAAAAGAAAAAAATGCAAATTGGGATGAAGACAGTGACATTGAAGTGGTTCCTGATTCGAAGTTTTAGGAGGATATTCCCAAAACAATGGATGAAGATGTATTGGTTAGGAATGATGAGGCGAATTCAGAGGATCCATTCAAAATCTATGATTTACTCAATAAGAAAGAAGGTGTCAATAACAAAAATGCTAATGAAGAGAATAGTTTGAAGTTTCCTCCAAGTTTTACTCCAAACGACACAAAAGAGGCAACAGTAGAGTATCCGAATAAGAGTAATGAATCAAAAAGGATGAGTGGTGAAGATTTTCATAGCATTCAGGAGGAAGAATTAGATTCTGGAGCAAAGAAGTATCGTGCGAAGGAAAAAGCAAAAGAATATGTAGCAGAATCAATGTGTTCAGGTCATTTTCAAAAGGCTGTAATGCCAAGGTCAGGTGGTTCCATATTACAATTGATGGATGACATGGTTAAGGTGGGACAAACTATGGGATATTGTTAGCATTTATTTAAAAGTGATGGTCATTTGTATTAATTAAACTTTTTGTCGTGTGTTTAATTAGTCTAGGAAAGTGGGCTTTTGCTAGTTAATATGTAAGAATTAATGTAAAAGTCTAGTCCAACTCAAAAGCCCACAACAAGCCCATTAAAGCCCTTTAGGGCATCACACAAGTAGTATAAATAGACACTTCCACCTCATTTCCAAAGTTTGCCTCATTGTCTAGTATAGGTGAGAGTGTGGGTGTTCTCTAAGTTCTTTGTATTTATTTTCTTTCTTTACAAGCTAATAGATACTTGGTAATATTATACAAACGATACACATATCACTTTCTCTTATCTAGTTCTTGTTTGAGTGTCATCAAACAGCTTATATAGTGTGATAAAGTAGATAGCTTAGTTCTTACAAGTGGTATCATCAAGCCAAACAACATCGTAGGATTTTAGTAGTTTCATTTGTGATAAAAAAGGTAGCATAAAGTTTCGTTTTTTATCAATAAAACGCAAACTTTGTATGAAAATTTTGATTTTTATGCAATATTTTGGATAAAGGTTGTAGCTTTAAAAGTTTTTACATGACTTTTAGTGGGTTTTGGTATTTATTTAGTCGAATCTTTGCTTCAAATCTTGGTTCTCTCGTTAAAAAGATTAAAGTTTGTATCGAAATATTGTTCTAAAGTAATATAGGCGATAAAAGGTTTAATCTTGATAAGTTTTACGAGTTATTGAAGTGATTTGCGTGTGAAAAAGGCGTTAAAGTTTGCTTGTGGTTAGCTTATTGAATCTTCATCAATTTGCATATTTATCAAATTTCTTGTATAAGAAGTTTGATAAGAAAGAGTGTTTATCGCATTTGTGTAAGAAGTTAGTTTGAAAAGAGGGTTTATCGAATTCTTTTATAAGAATTTCGACAGATTTGAGGGTTTATCGCAAACTCAGAAAAGAGGGTTTATCGAATTCTTGAATAAGAATTTCGACAGATTTGAGGTTTTATTGCAAACTCAGAAAAGAGGGTTTATCGCAAAGTTGTCCTATCGCAAACTTGTTTTTTATCGCAATTCTGATTTTGGATTTCTATTGCAAATCTGGTGTTGGACTCTATCGCAAAGTTGCACCTTATCGCAAACGTGAACCTTATCGCAAACGTGGACTTTATCGCAATTCTGATTTGGACTTTATCGCAATTGTTGGTCTATCGCAATTCCAAGAATTTTTAACACAATTCTCAAAACTCTATCGCAATTGTGAATAATTTAATTTTTACGGGTGACTGAACATTCAATTTTTACGCGAAATTCAAATTTTGGTATAACAGTGAAAATTTTGGCCCAAAATTCAAATTTTTTGGTCAAAATTCGAATTTTTACGGTGAAATTTGGCTTCAAAATCTATAAAACTCAAAATTTTCTAGTAACCTTAGAATTTCATTTTATGGTGAATTTCAAATTCCGGTAGAGAAACTTTTCAAATTCAATTTTTGGAGGGAAATCAGAAATCACCATTAAGAAATCCTTCAAACGATCTTCAGCTAAAGACCAAGACTTCACCACACCAACTGAATTTAACCTTTACCAACCACAACTCCTACTTCGTTGCAACGATCTTGCATCAACTTTATCATACAAAACATCATCAATGGCAACTCAACAAGACATCCATGCAGCCGGTGTAGAAAACCGTCCTCCAATGCTTGAAAAAGGTGGTTATCTTCCATGGAAGAGTCGTATGATTTGATATATCAAAACCAAACCTACTGGTCAAGGTAGACTCCTGCTCAACTCCATCCAGAAAGAACCATTCAAGCCTCGTCAGATTCAAGAAGCTGGAGATCCAAATGCAACACCTCCCATTCCACCATCCTTTCGTGATCAAAAAGAAGAGGAATACACAGCAGAGGATTGGAAGCAAATTGAAGCTGATGACTTAGCAATGCACTTAATTCAACTTGGTTTACCACGGGAAATATTTTCTGCTGTTGACAGTTGTGAAACTGCTTACGATATGTGGGAACGAGTTAGAAGGCTTTGTCATGGCACAGAAATTGGACAACAAGATGTTGAAAATAAGCTGAACCAATTGAATCTTATTACACCAGGTTTTGCACCCTAATGAACGGGCTCATCAGAAACAAGTTGACACCAAAACCAATTGTTCAAAACATCAAGTTCATCAACAATTTACCAGAAGAATGGGGACGATTTGTCACGATTGTTAACCAAACAAAGAACCTTCACGAGGTGAACTATGATCAGCTCTATGACTTTCTAAAGCAAAACAAGGCAGAGGCGAATGAAGTCAGGAAGGAAAAACTAGCAAAGCAACATGATCCTCTTGCATTGATTGCTCAGACACCAACACCTGTAACAGTGAATACACAACCATCATCATCATATTCCACTCAGAACTATATGCAACAACAATATGTTCCACAAACCACTGTCATTCCACAACAACCATTATACCCACAACAACAAGAAGTCATTCCACAACAACAATACCCGCAATACCCAGAACCAGAATTTAATGACAATGATGAGTCTACTGCTGCTTTGACTCAAGAATTTGCTTACCTAACAAAGGCATTCCAAGGACGCTACTCAACACCAACCAACAACAACCAAAGAATCTCATCGAACACTCGCAACAGGCAGATTGCACAGCCGAGTTTCAACATGGGTCAATAAGGACAAATGGTTGGAGGTTATGGGAATCAGCAGGGATATGCTCCTCGATATCAGATGGGTAATTAGAATGCAGGGCAGTATGTTGGAAATCAGATGGTTCAGTATGCAGGGAATCAGATGGGTCCAGTTGTTGGAAATCAGAGGGGTCAGAATGTTGGGAATCAGTTTGGAAATGTTGCTGCTCCAGTTGCTGGGAATATGAATCAAGGTAATTTGCTAAAGTGTTTCAACTGTCAGGGAGTCGGTCACATGGCAAGGAACTGTCCCACCAAGCCGAAAAAGAAAGATCCAGCTTATCTGCAGAAAGCATTCATGTTGGCACAGAAGGAAACGGCTGGGTTACAGTTGAGTGCAGAAGAGAATGATTTATGGCTCTTATGGATGATATGGAAGACCTTGAGCACATCGATGCAAACTGTATTTTCATGGAAAATCTTCAGGAGGCTAAGTATGACACGGATTCTGAAACACCTCCTGTGTATGACACCAATGCAGTCTCTGAGGTACCACCATTCACTACATGTCACAATAATGAAATATTTGATATGTCAACTCATGATGAACAGCATCCTACGACTCCAGCATCCACTTATGATACATATATGGACACGCCAAGTTGTAGCAATATTAATTTGGCAACTCCAGATATGAATCCTAATGGAGGCTTCGAGTCACAACATGTTGAGAATGATGAGGAAACACGTACGTTATTGGAATCATTATTGAACAATTGTAGTGTTGAAATTGAAAAAATCAAAACGGTCAATCGCGATGTTAAGGCCGCAAATGAAAAATTGACCGCTGAGCTTGAGAGATATAAGGTGAATGAAAAAGTTTTTGCAATTAATAAAACCCGACAGTCAGAATTAGAAGATGGTTACAAAAACCCCGTTTCAAGGGAAAAACAATTGCAACTTAAGTTTGACACCCTCGATGTTAACTTAAACAAGAAAATAAGATCCCTAAACACGGAAGTTTCAGATTTGCAAAACCAACTTTCTAAACAAAAATCAACTTGTTCTGATCTTGAAAAAGAAAAGAAACAGTTGAAAGCAGATTTTTCAAAACGTGAAAATGAACTTCTTGATGAAATCATTGACAAACAAGAAACAATTAAAAAGTTGGAAGATTTGCTTGTCAAAACGGGTCATTCTGCTCAAACAATTCATATGCTTATTAAAGATCCAAACCCGCTTTTACATACAATGAAGAAAATGGCTATCGGTTGTGAAAACCCTTATCATCTCAAGAAAGCTCAGAAAGAACAGAATGTGTTATATAATGGTAATGTGCTGTTTGATAAACATGATCCTCCCGAGGTTCGGGATTCTGATGAAATGATTGAGCTTGCCGAAGAGAGTAGAATCAAAATGAGAAAAATGAACCCAGAAATCAAACCAATTGATTATAACAAGCTTAACATACTTTCTGGGGTAAATTTTGTTAAACAACAACGAATACCAAAGGTTTTCAAAAGACCAGTTGTTTCAACAAAACCAAAAGTTGTTTCCAAAAATCTTTCAAATCTGGAACAAATGTCCTCTAGCAACCCTTTTAACACAAGTGAAGCTAGAAGATATTTGGATGATCTCAAAGATAGAGTAAAAACACTTCAGAGTATTGTTGAATCTAAAACGAATCTCAGCATCAACAGCTGGCATTCAAGTTTTTATAATGAAACAAAAAAGGTGTTTCAAACAGAAATTACTACTCCACTCTATAACATAAGTGCGAGAGTAATTCATGTTGAAAATGCATTTTTAAAAGAAACAGCTGACTTCGTCAAGGACCACAAATCCCTGGTGAAGGAAGCTAATGAAAACATTGAATGCATCAAAGTTTTGGAAAACCACAATGATACTCTCTTCGAGGTAGTTCTATCGACCGAAATTATGTCCATTATTTACCAAACATATTCTGTGGAAGACGATGAAAGACTCCGAGTTGAGACTTCTGCAATTGTTTTAAAATATGAAAATGCTCTTACTAAGATTGAGAAAGAAAATGTCACATATTTTAAACAACTTGATCGGAAAAAGGAAGAATGCAAGTATGACAAATTGTCGTATGAGCGTGCTTACAACAATATGAAAGAACAAAATGATCTTTTGAAGTCTCAGTTGGATAGTCAAAAAAGGAAGGGTGAGGAAACTAAGTTTGCAAAACCATCGACTTCGGATAAACCAAAAATGTCAATTTCTCAAACGGTTCCAAAAGTTGATGTGATAATTGATTTGATAAAACCAGTCACTCCAACACCCTTGCCTAAGCAAAGTGAAAAATCAACATGTGCTGTTAAAGGGAGTACTGTTTCGAGTGCATGTAATGACTCTGTTTCGAGTGCATGTAATGACTCTGTTTGTTTAATGTGCAAGAAATCGTTAAATGTTTGTGATGATATTGTTTCTAATAATGTGAATGTGAATGCTATGCTTGAACAGAAAGATGTTCCTCCAGGAACTAGTGCTAGGACTAGATATGTTAAAAGACTTATTGCAGCATCTAGGACAACCACTAGTAGTATATTGCCTAGGAACTATCTTAAGCTTTGTGCATGGAAACCAACGGGTAGAAAGTTTACACTTAAGAATGGCAAATTAAAAGCTGTTCCAAAAGAACAAATAGAAACCTTCTCTGAGTGTGATTCATTTGTTACCCCTAACCCCATGGAACCAAATGATATACGGTTTCCAAATGCAAAATCTTCTGTTTTTGGCAGGTTATCGAAATCTGTCTTTGGATCGTCGACTCGGGTTGCTCCAAGCACATAACCGGGAATTTGAAGCTGCTGATCAACTTTGTATGGAAGTTCATGGGAACTGTACGGTTTGGAAATGATCATGTAGCAGCTATTCTGGGTTATGGAGATCTTTAGTTTGGGAACTACTTAATCTCTCGGGTTTACTATGTCGAAGGGTTGGGACACAACTTGTTTTCAGTCGGGCAGTTTTGCGATGCAGATTTAGAGGTTGCATTTAGGAGAAACACTTGCTTCGTTAGGAATTTGGTTGGAGATGATCTCTTAACTGGTAATCGTGGCACCAATCTCTATGCTATCGACATAAACCAAATGGCCTCTTAATCACCAATTTGTCTCATGACAAGAGCATGCGAAACAAAGTCCTGGTTGTGGCATAGACGTTTGTCCCATCTCAACTTTGACACCATCAACAAGCTTGCCAAAGACAACATCGTCAACGGTCTCCCTGATGCGTGGTTTTGCAACCTTACAACAGGTTTTACCTCTCGAGGGATCTCAAGAGGCTTACAACCCCACCAGGCAGTGTACCTGACCGATGTAGTATAGTGTAGTGGTAAGTACGGGGGATTGATCGTTCTCCACAGGGAATAGTGTTCGTTAGGTATGAAAAACTACTCTAATAGGTCTAAGGGTGAGAGAAGATTCTTTTTTATGTTTTTATAATTTTATGAAAGCAAGTAAAATCTCAGGTTTGAAAGAGTGGGCGGAATTAGTTGCTAGTCAACTAACCCAAATAACTACGAATGCAAATAAAATAAAATAACTGAAAATGAAAAGGTGGGGAAATTTATGTGGAGAAAAATGTGTTTACTTAGATTTCCTTACTCCCTAACTATCTTTTACCGGTTGATTAGTGTGTATTAATTGCGTGGATGACGGGTGTATTCCTTAATACCAATCGTGGGGTGGCGTACGTACTTCCCCAACTCTACAAGCTCCTACTTCACTCCTATGTCGAGCCGGCTAGGAAGCTCCTAACATGGGATCACTAGAATTCGCTTGTGCATTAAATACAACCATAAAAACCTTTAGTACGCATTGGTTCATGTTTCTTAAGACGTTCAAGCAAGTTACCGAATAGGAAGTTAGCCAGTTTTCTTAAGCCTAACATAGATAAACAATCATCCAATACAACTAATAACACACTAATAACCAATAATCAATAGCTAGGTTTCATTAGATCTAAGCAAACACAAAGAAAACCTAGCCTAGCATGTTAAACAAAAGACAAGAACAAGATAGAATCAAACAACACATAGACATATTGAATGATTAATTGATAACTTATCTTCAATGTAACATGGAAGATCTCAAGGCAAAAAGCCTTGAAAAAGCTGCTAAAATCGTCTTAGGGTTTTCACACACAAAGTTCCCCAATAAGTTCCACACTAATGACAAAAAATTGCAAAACTATATATAGACTTTCAGATCTGACGGCGTCACGTTATGGAGTGTGACGCCGTCACCTCGCCGCTTTTAGGGTTCCCGGATGGCCTTCTTGACGCCGTCCCTCTTTAGCTCTCCAAAATCCGTTCTGGCTTATCAAGGCTTGACGCCGTCTGAATTAGGCGTGACGCCGTCCCTCTTTAAATTAAGCCGTGACGACCTTGATCACTCCAAAGGGTGACGCCGTCAGAATTCCCATGCAAATTTCTCTGGCTTATCATGAGTAATTTTCACATCCACCTTTTTCTTGCCTAGCCATGACGCCGTCCAGGGCAATCCCTGACGCCGTCAAAGGTAACTTTTAGCCGATTTTGAGACTTTGTCGTTTTCTTCACTTTTATGCTCCAAAAACGTCCAAAATGCTTCCTTTTCCAGATTTCTCCTCAAAAGTACCTAAAATGACAAAAGGAACGATTTAGGGCGATATTTGATCAAATAAATACGATTTAGGGCTTAAATGACCCCTTAAAAGCGGTACACTTTTCGCTTCATCACTCCCAAAGTTCAAATACACCAAAGAACACTTATGTCCATCCTGTGAGCAAGGAAAAAGCAAAAGGGCAACATATAAACCTAAAACCGTACCCAGTTCGGTTGATAAGTTACATTTGCTGCATATGGACTTATGTGGCCTAATGAGAGTTGAAAGCATAAATGGGAAGAAGTATATTCTTGTAATCGTCGATGACTATTCAAGATATACATGGGTAAAGTTTCTGAGGTCAAAAGACGAAGCACCAGGCATCATCATCACCTTTCTGAAGCAAATTCAAGTCTTACTTCAAGCTCCAGTAAGGATTGTAAGAACCGACAATGGCACAGAATTCACAAATCAGGAGTTAAAAACCTACTTTGAAGATGGTGGAATCACACATCAGACATCAAATGTTAGAACTCCACAACAGAATGGGGTAGTTGAAAGAGGAAATCGAACACTTGTAGAAGCTGCTCGCACATTGCTGATTTATTCTAGTGCACCGTTATTCTTATGGGATGATGCTGTTGCCACTGCTTGTTTCACTCAGAACCGATCCCTAGTCCATCCAAGATTCAATAAAACCCCATATGAGCTAGTGAACAACAGAAAACCCGATATCTCTTACCTTTATGTGTTTGGCGCTTTGTGCTATCCAACGAACGACAGAGAAGATCTGGGGAAGTTGAAAGCTAAGGGTGATATTGGAATCTTCATTGGTTATTCAGAAAACTCAAGGGCATTGAGGGTGTATAACAGAAGAACTAAGAGAATAATGGAGACGATTAATGTGAAGTTTGACAAAATTTCACAAATGGCTTCTGAGAGACTCGCTCTAGAACCCGCACTTAACCCAATGGCTTCTAATCATACCAGATCAGGACCCGCACCAAACCTTCAGACTTCTGGACATATTAGTTCAGGACTCGTACCCCAAGGAGCTCAGTCAACTAATACTAAAAACCAACAAATCAAGAACTGGAAAATTTCTTCGAGTTTATGTATGATGAGTACTATGGTGGAGCTTCGACGAATGCATCACAACAACATTCCGCTGCACTCGCTCAACAACATCAACCACCACCACCACCACCACCGCAAGATGCATCAACAACAATCGAAGCTGACGCACCAACTCCCTCAACGTCATCAACATCTACTCCAGCAACTCCAGTAATTGAGATTGTTTTACCAAGAGTTGATGAGTGGTATGTGCTAAAACACATACCCTTTTCTTGACCAAAACCGGACCAAAATAACCAAAAACCTGACCAAAACGCCAAAAGATATTGTGTTTTTGTGTTTTTGCATGTGCAGGGATGGATATCGTGAAAATTGACAAAAGACACTAGTAAATCAAGAAAACGAGCACGAGATGCGAAAAGGCTCAGAACCGGAACCGAAAACAAAGAAAATGATCAAAAAGGCGTCCGAGGTCCTCTATCTATCTGAAGTCGTCATCATTAGCCCTTGGATTCTACTTTGAAAAAAAAAAATGCAAGATCAGTCCTTGAAGAATTCCAAAATTACACAAAAGGTCCCTAGTATTTTTAATACTCTAAATCCTTTAAAAAACTACCAAACCGGATCTATACATTTCACTAACCCACATTCAAACCAATCCTAAACCCACCCAACACAAGCCCAATCCATCCCACCTAATAAATCCGGCCCAACTTAAAACCACTACCCGATCCATTTTTCTTGTTAGCTAAAAATTCCTTTCGGTCAAAGTTTTGTAAATAAAACTTTCGGTCAAAACTCCAAACCGGTCAAAGGATAAAAATAAATAAACTAAACATCTCACTTTACCTTTCCACTCACCCATTCTCTCATTATCTCTCTCCCGAAAATAAGAATAACCGATCCCCAATCCTCTCCATGAACCCTAATTATCTTTCCCAAAAATTACCGCAATTAAGGGTAATTAGGTCCTTTCGTACCCTTGTCAGTCCTTGTCAGAGCAAACTAACACACACGGGGACACGTGGGAGCGAGTGATTGGTTCGAACACGTATTATTTTGTGATCGTGCGGTTAGCAAAGGAAGAAAGAAGAGAAAGATGATCTAAGGGTGGATTTGAAGCTAAGAGGGACGCGGATCGCCAGCGTGGCAAAGACCAGAAGGTTCGGATCGAGCTTATAAATAGAGGAGAGGTTACCCCATTTTCGTATGTAATTTCTTTTTAGCATCGTTATGCTGTCGAAATAGTTTTAGAATTATAGTCGAGTTCGAATTGTATTTTCTTGTTTAAGTTTAATTCGGTTTGATATTGTATTTTTTTTTAGAGTCGATTATTGTAATTTTTTTAGTTTGTAATGAAGTTTCAATTTGAGGTTATTAGTGTTATCCGAATTTACTTTTAGTTAATCTTTAATGCTTACATTTTAATGAAAGTTAAAATTTGAAGTAAGTTTGTTATCCGATTTTCATTTAGTTCACTGATTTTAATTTTCAGTTTAGTACTTTGTTTTTTAATATTTGATTATCACAAAAAGAAAAAAAAAAAAAAAAGAGAGAAAAAAAAAAATGTTGTTGTTTAACTTTTGATCTCAGCTCATAATTGAGCTTGTTACTCTATTATACACCTTCATTAAGCTGTCTAGCTTATGTGAAGTTGTTTAACTACAAAAAAGCTCAAAAATATCACCGGTCAACGAAAGTCAACTGTACCAAGGAGATCATGAGTTCTGGGTAATTTTGATAGTTCAAAGAGGAAAAGGAAGTCTTTGCCTATCTTAAAGATAGGCTGCTGGGAAATCTCCTCTGTTCATGCTGAGGGGAGTAAATTTGTAAGTACTAGATCTAATTTTTGGTTTATATTGCATTAAACTTTGAGTTTAGTTTGATTCTGTAATAACTAGTTGTTTGATGGTATATTAGTGTAAGTTGGATATATTTGTGGTTCATTTGAGTGATTTTTGATCATTATAATAGCTTAGTTTTAGTTTATAGATAGTTCTTTGAAATCTGTCACATCTAGTTTAATTGTAATTCTGAGATTGTGGATGTTTATTTCTGTGGATTCATGTGTCATTTAGTGTAATTGATCATGTTAAGAGCTTATATGGAGGATTAGCGGTTTGAATCTGAAAGTGGCTGCAAAATACTTCATTACTGATAGGATTAGTCGTGATCTAAGTTGTGATTTCATGGAAAAATCTGATCTCCAGTATTTGTTTTGACTTTTGAGATACTGAGTAGTGATATTGTGTAGTAATCTGATTAGTGATATTGTGTAGTGAATTTGTGTATTTGTTTTGAATTTTGTCATTACCAGGAATCGAACCTGGGTTTGATTGTGTAAATCATTTTTAGTTGTTAAAAAAAAAAAAAAAAAAAAAAAAAAAAAAAATTAGTAGATTGATTTGTTAAACAGGGGATTTGAACCTGGGATCATTTGTAAAGTAAATTAGTTTTTAACTTTTGAAATATTGCAAATCAGTCCTTAAGTTTTAGTTGTTGCAACTCCAGTCCGTGTCTTTGTTTGAAAATCATTTTTAGTTTTAATAAAGTTTCAAAAAAAAGTTTAATTTAGTCCATGTCTTTGTTTCAAGAAAAATTTTAGTTTAAATATAGTTTCCAAAATTGCATTTTTAGTCCCTTGTTTTTTATAAAACTTTATTTTCTTATATTTCTTTTAGAAAATCAGTTTTTTTTTAAATTCATTTGCATCCATTAGATTTTATTTTTATTTTAATTTCTATTTTAAAGTTTAATTTCATTAATAGATTTATAAATCTCGGGATTAGCCCGGGATTTGCATTTAATTGAATTTTCTTTGTGCGCATTTATTTTAATAGCGTAGATTGCTTTTAATTTTTCTTATTATAGTGTAATCAAATTCTAAAAAATAATCTTTCACGTCACTTAATCACTTCACATTTTCACGACACCGATTCGACAAATTCGCCGTCAAACCTTCGTTGGGAGAACGACCCGGGGAAATATTTTCACGAATATTTCTTTGGAAAAATAAAAATAAATATAAAAACAAAGCATCAATAAAATGGCGCCGCTGCCGGGGAAGGCTTGAAACGAGTGCGTCGATTTCGTCCGTTGTTTTTGTGATTTGAAGATCCTTCCTTGGAAGTTATTGTTTTTTATAAAAATAAAAATACAAAAATATAATAATTAAAAAACACTTTTCCTAAAGTGTTTTCACCATTAATAATAAATCCTCCGTCTTCCGTTGAAGGAGGGCGGTTGTAAACCATTCCAAATAACAACAAAACAAATCGTGTAATTAATCGTTATCGGATTACTTTATTACTACAACCTAATTACGGGGTTTAAGGAAGCTTGACATTAAATTGTCGAGCTGAAGAAGGCGGGTTTTTAAGCATCTTCGGAGCTACCTTTGCCTTCCCGCCACGCTGCGCGTAGTTTTAAAGGAAACGGTTACGGTTAACGTAACGGTTACCAAAAAGAAAATAAAGTATTTTGTTTTTCAATATATTAAAAAAGCCAAAAATAATTCCCAACCAAAAATACAAAAAGATTTTTGATTTTCATTTTTGTTTTCTTTTTGGTGTATGAACACCCGCTCATCTTCTCAAAATCTTATTTCTCCATTATCAAATCCCGAAAGGGTAATTCGACACACACACCGTGCTCATTTCCCAAACGTTGAGGAAATGGCCAACAACCAACACAATCAAGCTCCTCCGGTGGAGCCTAATCAAGGAGCACAACCGGGCCCCGACCTCCGTCCGATGGAGAGGAACAACTTCAAACACCATTTAATGGTGTGCGAAGGGCCATTGTGATTCCCGACATACTTGCTAATCAATTTGAAATCAATCACGGGTTATTGAACCTCATCACGAGTATCTCATTTCACGGATTTGAGAATGAAGATCCTCATTCTCATATCAGAAATTTCACCGATATCACTGAAACAATAAAGATCAACCAAGTGCCGTATGATGTGATCAAAATGAAATTGTTTCCTTTCTCCCTCAAAGGAGCGGCCCGGACTTGGCTAGAAAAGGAACCTCCAAATTCCATCTACACTTGGGGTGATCTAGCTTCAAAGTTTGTGAATCATTTCTATCCTCCGTCTAAAACTTCTAATCTCCGCACTCAAATCTTTCGATTCCAACAAGCTTTCGATGAATCGTTCAGCGAAGCTTGGGATAGATTTAAGGAGTTATTGGAAAAATGTCCAAATCACGGGTTTTCACTCTTGCATCAGATTGATACTTTCTATAATGGGTTGTGTCATGCTGATCAAGATTCACTCAATTCTGCTGCGGGTGGAAACTTGTTGACCCGGAACCAGCAAGAAGCTTTTACGATCATCGAGAATAAAGCTAGAGTAAGGACTTCTAGGAGCAAAACTCAAGTCTCGAGTGCTAGTAGCAAATCAAATGACGAAGTTTTGGCTCATGTTCTTGATCAAAATAGCAAAACCAATGAGGCTATTTTAACTCTTACTAAACAAATGGGACTTTTAATGAAGGAAAGAACTCCTCAACAAATTAATGTTGTGAACCAGATTTGTGAAACATGTGGTGGTCCACACCCGTATTATGAGTGTCCGGCCACCGGTGCCTTTCCTTACGAGAATGTGTATGCTGCAAATCAGGGTGGTAACGGTTACCAGCCCCAAGGAGACCATAATCTCCTTAGCTACCGTTCGAATAATTACCTTGGACCACCACCGGGATTCAACAATCAAAGTCAAAATCAAGGTCAAAACCGTAATCAAGTGAATAATAATCAAAATCGTGCAAATAATGGTTTTCAAAACAATGGTTTTAATCAAAATCAAAACCGGGGTTTTCAAGGAAATCAGAATCAAGGGAATTTTTATGGGAATTTCAATGCTAATCAAGGAAATTTGAATCAAAATCAAGGAAACTTCCCTAATCAAGGTTTCAATAACAACAACCGAGGGCAAAATTTTAATCAAAATCAAAATGTTGTTCCAAATCCGCCACCCTCGGATGAGATTCTTCGACAATTAATGCTTCAAAATCAAAATTTGATGAGAACTCAAGAGTTGTTAACTAAGGAAATGAGTGAGATTAAGAAACGTTTAAATGATCAACCCTCGGGTTCGGGTACTACTTCTCTACCCAGCAACACGATCGCAAACCCGAGGGGAGACGTTAAAGCGATCACAACACGTAGTGGTGTTTGTTATGAAGGACCTACGGCTCCGACTACCTCTTCTTCTCTTCCTCCCAAGGTAGTCGCCCGTGAAACCGAGGTGACAACGGATACGGCACTTCCTACTAATAACGGAAGGACCGAAGACATCCAACCTCCGGTTGTCCAATCGTCAACAGGAAAAGGGAAAGTTGATTTTGAACAAGAGGTTCCCGTTAAGATAAAACTTCCGTATCCGTCACGACTTGATGAACAAAAGCACCATGATAAGAACACGCATCAGATGGAGAAATTCTATCAAATCTTTCAAGATATGAGTTTCGAAATTAGCTTTGCGGATGCTGCTCTCTTAATGCCGAAGTTTGCATCGATGGTGAAAAATTTGCTGAGCAACAAAGATAAATTGTTTGAAATGGCAAAAACAACCCCGTTGAATGAACAATGTTCCGCGGTTCTCCTTAAAAAGCTTCCAGAAAAGCTAGGAGATCCCGGAAAGTTCCTTATTCCGTGCAATTTTCCGGGGATGGTTCAATGTTTCGCCTTGGCCGATCTTGGCGCTAGCATTAACCTAATGCCTAAGTCCGTCTGGGAAAAATTATCTCTCCCCGCTCTTACTCCGACCCGCATGACTCTCGAGCTCGCAGATCGATCAATCACTCGTCCAATTGGAATCGCCGAAGATGTCTACGTTAATGTGGGAAAGTTCCATTTTCCGGCAGACTTTGTGATTGTCGAATTTGATGCCGATCCCCGAGTTCCCCTCATTCTCGGGAGAGGATTCTTAAGAACTGGGCGAGCGTTGATTGATGTTTATGATGAAGAGATTACCTTGCGAGTTGGTAATGAAGCCGTGACTTTCGATTTGGATCAAAACGCGAGATACTCCTCCAACGATAATTGCATGTCCGTGAACCGTATTGATATTATTGACGTCACTACGGAGGAGTATGCTCAAGAGATTCTTGGTTTTTCTAGTGGCAATCCCACTTTGGATTCTTCTTCTACCTCTATTGATGATTCTTCTCCGTCTACTATTTCTTCACCGATCATCTCCGACTCTTCCCCGTCCCTCACTCCGTTTGAGGGAGGTGATTTCTTTTTGGAAGAGGTCAATGAGTTTCTTGCTACCGACACATCTTCTTCACCGGAAGATGATGATTCTTATTATGATCCGGAGGGGGATATTCTTATGCTTGAACAACTTTTGAATGAAGACCCTACCCCTTTTTCCCCTCCGATGGACCTTAAAATGGCCGACGTTAAGGAAATTAAGCCGTCTATTGAAAATCCTCCGGAGCTTGAGCTCAAGGATTTACCTCCTCATCTTGAATATGCTTTCTTGGGAGATTCCGATACATTCCCCGTCATCATTTCAAAAGCTCTCAAAGATGAGGAGAAGACAAAACTCTTAGACGTGCTTAAAAAGCATAAAAGTGCCATTGCTTGGCAGATTTCTGATATAAAGGGTATTGACCCTAAATTCTGCACCCATAAGATCTTACTCGAAGATAATTTCAAACCCGCTGTTCAGCAACAGAGACGGGTTAACCCAAAAATCCATGATGTCATCAAAAAGGAAGTTATTAAACTCCTCGACGCAGGGATGATTTATCCAATCTCGGATAGCTCATGGGTTAGTCCGGTCCACTGTGTGCCTAAAAAGGGTGGAATGACCGTCATTACAAACGAAGAAAATGAGTTAATTCCCACACGTCTCGTCACCGGATGGAGAGTGTGTATTGATTACCGAAAACTCAATGATGCTACCCGTAAAGACCATTTCCCTCTACCGTTTATGGACCAAATGCTTGAGCGTTTGGCGGGAAATGAGTTCTATTGTTTTCTCGATGGCTTTTCCGGGTATTTTCAAATACCAATTGATCCCCAAGATCAGGAAAAGACCACCTTCACGTGTCCTTATGGAACATTTGCCTACCGACGCATGCCTTTCGGCTTGTGCAATGCTCCGGGCACGTTTCAAAGGTGCATGATGGCCATATTCCATGATATGATCGAGACGACGATGGAGGTCTTTATGGATGACTTCTCGGTTTATGGAAATTCTTTCTCCTCGTGCCTCTCCCATTTAGAGAAAATGCTTGAACGGTGTGAAAGCACCAATCTCGTTCTAAATTGGGAGAAGTGCCATTTCATGGTTAAAGAGGGCATAGTCCTCGGCCATAAGATTTCCAAATCTGGGATTGAGGTCGATCGAGCTAAAGTCGATGTTATCGCTAAGCTACCTCATCCCACTACCGTCAAAGGAATCCGTAGTTTCCTTGGTCATGCCGGTTTCTACAGACGATTTATTCAAGACTTCTCAAAAATCGCCCGGCCTCTGACCCATCTTCTTGAAAAAGATGCTCCGTTCATCTTCTCTCCCGAATGCATCGAAGCATTCGAGGTTCTCAAACAAAAGCTGACTGAAGCTCCGATCTTGGTTGCCCCCGACTGGGACTTGCCCTTTGAGCTAATGTGTGATGCAAGCGATTATGCTATCGGTGCAGTCCTGGGGCAACGCAAGTCCAAATACTTCCAACCGATACACTATGCTAGCAAAACAATGACCACTGCTCAATCTCATTACACTACTACTGAGAAAGAGTTGTTGGCCGTTGTCTACGCTTTTGAGAAATTTAGACCATATCTTGTCTTATCAAAAAGCATAGTGTATACGGACCATTCTGCTCTAAAGTATCTCTTAGCAAAACAAGATGCTAAACCGAGATTACTTCGGTGGATTCTTCTGCTCCAGGAATTTGACATTATCATTCGTGATAAAAAAGGAGCAGAGAATCTAGCCGCTGATCATTTGTCCAGACTGGAAAATCCTCATCAAAGTGTTCTCGAGAAAAAGGAAATCACCGAGACATTTCCTCTCGAGACACTTGGGAAAATATCTTCAAAAAATGATCCAAGTACCCCATGGTTTGCTGATTACGCAAATTACCATGCGGGGAATTTTGTGGTAAAAGGGATGTCGTCCCAGCAGAAAAAGAAGTTTTTCAAAGATGTTAAACATTATTTCTGGGACGATCCCTACTTATTCCGGATATGTGCCGATCAAGTGATAAGACGGTGTGTGCATGGCCAAGAAGCCGTTGATATCCTCAACGCTTGTCATAATGGACCCACAGGGGGACATCATGGTGCCAGCTACACCGCTAAAAAAATCTTTGATTCTGGATTCTATTGGCCGACAATCTACCGCGATGCCCACGACTTGGTAAAGTCTTGTGACTCTTGCCAACGTCAAGGAAAAATCTCGCAAAAAGACGAAATGCCTCAAAATGCAATTCAAGTCTGTGAGATTTTTGACGTGTGGGGCATCGATTTCATGGGGCCATTCCCGTCTTCTCGAGGGAATAAGTATATCCTCGTGGCCGTCGACTACTTGTCAAAATGGGTTGAAGCTAAAGCGCTCCCCACTAATGATGCCCGAGTAGTTGTTAAGTTCTTAAAAAATCTCTTCTCCCGATTCGGAACTCCTCGTGCTATAATCAGTGATCGCGGTACTCACTTCTGCAATGATCAATTTGCAAAAGTTATGCTCAAGTATGGTGTCACTCACCGACTTTCTACCGCGTATCATCCGCAAACAAGCGGACAAGTTGAGGTTTCGAATCGTGGATTGAAACGTATCCTTGAAAGAACCGTTGGTGAAAATCGAGCCTCGTGGGCCGACAAATTGGATGATGCATTATGGGCTTTCCGAACCGCTTTCAAGACACCCATCGGGTGTACTCCTTATAAGCTGGTTTACGGAAAAGCTTGCCATCTGCCCATCGAGCTCGAGCATAAGGCATACTGGGCCTTAAAACATGCCAATTTTGACCTTAAGACCGCGGGTGATCACCGTAAGCTCCAAATTAATGAATTAAATGAGCTCCGGGATCAAGCCTACGAGAATTCTTTGATCTACAAAGAGAAAACAAAAAGGATTCATGACTCAAAGATTAAAAACCGCATTTTCAATGTTGGTGATCGAGTCCTCCTCTTCAATTCTCGGCTAAAGATTTTCTCGGGCAAACTCAAAACCCGCTGGTCTGGGCCATTTACCATCACTCAAGTTTTTCCATATGGAACCGTCGAGTTAGCTCAAAATGACGGTCCAAACTTTAAGGTGAATGGTCATAGGTTGAAACACTATTTTGGAGGGGACGTACCATCCATGGTTGTCCCGGATCTCCAAACTTTCCCCATGGACAACTAAATTCGGGGTCGAGTCAAGCTCATGTGACTCGGTTAACAAAAACAAGCGCTTCGTGGGAGGCACCCCATGCTTATCCATCTATCTTCTTTCTATTTTCTTAATAAAGAGGAGGGTATCCTCCTCCATATCTTGTGCCTCGTTGTTTTTCTGTGATGTGTCCAGGAATGCTGATGATCAAGACTCTCGTGCTCGTAGTTTCCTTCTCGCTACTCGAGTTTCATCATCCGCTGCTTATCCAATATCCAAAATCTTATCGTTTTACATTTATCTTTTGGCATAATTAATAAACGGCCTTAGATTTTTGTAGGGAGAACCCGTACCTTTAAGACATTGAGGACAATGTCTCGTTCTAGTCTGGGGGGGGTAATCTTGCGATTTGATTTTTGCCTTGCATTTTTGCTATTGTCTCGTGCAATCCCGTTTTTCCTCAAAAATTGAAAAAAATCAAAAAAAAAAAAAAAAAAAAAAAAAAATGAGAAAATTTAAAAATTTTTGTGCAAAAATATAATAAGTTTTGACATTTTTGTTGATTTTCCGCTGGGTAGAGTAGGAATAAAATTTTGACTTGACCGGGCGTGTTGAGCCCTAGCTTGTTCCCTTAACCAATGATAATCATAAAAGCTTGTGCTAGTCTTGTACACAAGGAGCTGCTCTTTTGCGTGTTCCCGTACTTGACTTTATACATGCATGGCTTTAAAGCTTCCGCTAGTCTTTTACATAAGGAGCTAGAAAACGCGAATTCTTTTCAAGAATTTGCAAGTTTCTGTAACTGACTTTATATATGCGTGGCTGATTATCGGCTAAGTATTCGCGAATTTCATTATTTGAAATTTTTAAATGTGCGAAGAGCGAGAAATGATAGAATTTATTTAGAAGTTAGATGTCAAACGTGGAGTAGTTGGTTCTCTTTAGAGCTCGTCGTAGGTACTTGTGGCCTTTTGCTCCCGTAAAATTGTTTCACCCCATATATTGTATTAATAATTAAAGATATTTAGGTTTAGAACGAAATTTAGTTCTCCATCTTCTTAAAAGAATTTTTGCTCTAAAGATTGGGTACACATCAAGGTCCCGTATTGAGTGAATAAGTTGTTAAGTGCTCTTAGATTTCGGATTGAGATCGGACCTTGGATCCTTACTTCTAAAGGCGGTAAGGTCTTGGATTTAAACCGTGAAGGTTCGTTTTCTAAGAGTTACTTTTGAGTGTTTGATGATTTGGAAACACCCGGTAATCCCGTGGTATTAAGTTATTGAGTGAAGAAAAGTTTGAAGTTAAAAAAAAAAAAAAAAAAAAAAAAAAAAAAAAAAAAAAAATGTATGTTGAGATGTATGGATTTTGTGCTTATTGTGTTAGACAAGTTGATGGCACGTGAGGTGCATGTGAATGACCCTAGATCGGGCACATGAGGTGCACGTGATGTTTCTCCACAACTTATGTCTACATGTTTGTATGAGTTCTTTAGTCTTGGACGTATGTAATAACCTTGATGTGGACCTTATTTTTAAGGCAAATTTTCTTGAGAGAAGATGGATAACTACTTAGCGTTTTAAACTTGGTATCTTTATCGGTCTAATAATTATGAAAATGAGAAGATTATGAAGAAATTCATTTCTCTCACAAAAATAAAATAAGTAGAAATAAAAATAAGAAAATGGGAGCGAGAGGTTTACACAAGTAACTTCCATGAGTAGTGTTGGCATCTAATTTCTAAGTAGGTTGTGATCTCGTTTATAAGCTTAGTTTGGGAGCATGTGAAAAATCAAGGACGAAGAATTTTATCCTTATGGTCACTCCTCTATGAGTTGTGTTTCTACTCTATGACCCTAAAAATTATCGATAGATAATGATTGTCATCAAAAGCCGTCACTCGAATAATAAGAAAAATACAAAAATAGAATAAAAGGAAAATCAGGGAGTTTTCATAACATTGCATGAGGACATTGCAATACTTAGTCTGGGGGATTTTGGTATGTGCTAAAACACATACCCTTTTCTTGACCAAAACCGGACCAAAATAACCAAAAACCCGACCAAAACGCCAAAAGATATTGTGTTTTTGTGTTTTTGCATGTGCAGGGATGGATATCGTGAAAATTGACAAAAGACACTAGTAAATCAAGAAAACGAGCACGAGATGCGAAAAGGCTCAGAACCGGAACCGAAAACAAAGAAAATGATCAAAAAGGCGTCCGAGGTCCTCTATCTATCTGAAGTCGTCATCATTAGCCCTTGGATTCTACTTTGAAAAAAAAAAAAAAATGCAAGATCAGTCCTTGAAGAATTCCAAAATTACACAAAAGGTCCCTAGTATTTTTAATACTCTAAATCCTTTAAAAAACTACCAAACCGGATCTATACATTTCACTAACCCACATTCAAACCAATCCTAAACCCACCCAACACAAGCCCAATCCATCCCACCTAATAAATCCGGCCCAACTTAAAACCACTACCCGATCCATTTTTCTTGTTAGCTAAAAATTCCTTTCGGTCAAAGTTTTGTAAATAAAACTTTCGGTCAAAACTCCAAACCGGTCAAAGGATAAAAATAAATAAACTAAACATCTCACTTTACCTTTCCACTCACCCATTCTCTCATTATCTCTCTCCCGAAAATAAGAATAACCGATCCCCAATCCTCTCCCATGAACCCTAATTATCTTTCCCAAAAATTACCGCAATTAAGGGTAATTAGGTCCTTTCATTCACTTGTCAGTCCTTGTCAGAGCAAACTAACACACACGGGGACACGTGGGAGCGAGTGATTGGTTCGAACACGTATTATTTTGTGATCGTGCGGTTAGCAAAGGAAGAAAGAAGAGAAAGATGATCTAAGGGTGGATTTGAAGCTAAGAGGGACGCGGATCGCCAGCGTGGCAAAGACCAGAAGGTTCGGATCGAGCTTATAAATAGAGGAGAGGTTACCCCATTTTCGAATGTAATTTCTTTTTAGCATCGTTATGCTGTCGAAATAGTTTTAGAATTATAGTCGAGTTCGAATTGTATTTTCTTGTTTAAGTTTAATTCGGTTTGATATTGTATTTTTTTTTAGAGTCGATTATTGTAATTTTTTTAGTTTGTAATGAAGTTTCAATTTGAGGTTATTAGTGTTATCCGAATTTACTTTTAGTTAATCTTTAATGCTTACATTTTAATGAAAGTTAAAATTTGAAGTAAGTTTGTTATCCGATTTTCATTTAGTTCACTGATTTTAATTTTCAGTTTAGTACTTTGTTTTTTAATATTTGATTATCACAAAAAGAAAAAAAAAAAAAAAAAGAGAGAAAAAAAAAAATGTTGTTGTTTAACTTTTGATCTCAGCTCATAATTGAGCTTGTTACTCTATTATACACCTTCATTAAGCTGTCTAGCTTATGTGAAGTTGTTTAACTACAAAAAAGCTCAAAAATATCACCGGTCAACGAAAGTCAACTGTACCAAGGAGATCATGAGTTCTGGGTAATTTTGATAGTTCAAAGAGGAAAAGGAAGTCTTTGCCTATCTTAAAGATAGGCTGCTGGGAAATCTCCTCTGTTCATGCTGAGGGGAGTAAATTTGTAAGTACTAGATCTAATTTTTGGTTTATATTGCATTAAACTTTGAGTTTAGTTTGATTCTGTAATAACTAGTTGTTTGATGGTATATTAGTGTAAGTTGGATATATTTGTGGTTCATTTGAGTGATTTTTGATCATTATAATAGCTTAGTTTTAGTTTATAGATAGTTCTTTGAAATCTGTCACATCTAGTTTAATTGTAATTCTGAGATTGTGGATGTTTATTTCTGTGGATTCATGTGTCATTTAGTGTAATTGATCATGTTAAGAGCTTATATGGAGGATTAGCGGTTTGAATCTGAAAGTGGCTGCAAAATACTTCATTACTGATAGGATTAGTCGTGATCTAAGTTGTGATTTCATGGAAAAATCTGATCTCCAGTATTTGTTTTGACTTTTGAGATACTGAGTAGTGATATTGTGTAGTAATCTGATTAGTGATATTGTGTAGTGAATTTGTGTATTTGTTTTGAATTTTGTCATTACCAGGAATCGAACCTGGGTTTGATTGTGTAAATCATTTTTAGTTGTTAAAAAAAAAAAAAAAAAAAAAAAAAAAAATTAGTAGATTGATTTGTTAAACAGGGGATTCGAACCTGGGATCATTTGTAAAGTAAATTAGTTTTTAACTTTTGAAATATTGCAAATCAGTCCTTAAGTTTTAGTTGTTGCAACTCCAGTCCGTGTCTTTGTTTGAAAATCATTTTTAGTTTTAATAAAGTTTCAAAAAAAAGTTTAATTTAGTCCATGTCTTTGTTTCAAGAAAAATTTTAGTTTAAATATAGTTTCCAAAATTGCATTTTTAGTCCCTTGTTTTTTATAAAACTTTATTTTCTTATATTTCTTTTAGAAAATCAGTTTTTTTTTAAATTCATTTGCATCCATTAGATTTTATTTTTATTTTAATTTCTATTTTAAAGTTTAATTTCATTAATAGATTTATAAATCTCGGGATTAGCCCGGGATTTGCATTTAATTGAATTTTCTTTGTGCGCATTTATTTTAATAGCGTAGATTGCTTTTAATTTTTCTTATTATAGTGTAATCAAATTCTAAAAAATAATCTTTCACGTCACTTAATCACTTCACATTTTCATGACACCGATTCGACAAATTCGCCGTCAAACCTTCGTTGGGAGAACGACCCGGGGAAATATTTTCACGAATATTTCTTTGGAAAAATAAAAATAAATATAAAAACGAAGCATCTACTCCAGCAACTCCAGTAATGAGCAAAACCACAATACCCCAATTCAAGAAGAACAACAACAAAACGATGCTGTGTTAGAAAAAGAAGTGTTCGAGAACCCATTTGCAACGGATTCTGCTGAATCATCTTCAAGATTACATGAACCATCTAACACGCATTCGTCAAATCCAAGGTACCCTTCAACGTTACAGTGGACTAAAGACCATCCAATAGATCATGTTATTGGTGAACTTTCAAGGCCAGTTCAGACGAGAAGACAACTCGCCACCGATTGCGACATGTGCATCTACGCCTGCTCAGTCAGTCTAAAAGAACCGAAGAACATTCGGGAGGCGATGGCAGACAATGCTTGGATTGAAGCGATGCAGGAAGAACTTCTCCAATATCAATTACATGACACTTGGGATTTAGTGCCAAGACCAATTGACAAACTTGTCATTGATCTTAAGTGGTTATAGAAGAACAAAAAGGATGAAGAGATGACTGTAATTCGCAACAAAGCTCGTCTCGTGGCCAAGGGATTCAGACAGGAAGAAGGGATAGATTTTGATGAGTCATTCGCGCCAGTAGCAAGACTTGAGGCAGTCAGGATTTTCTTAGCATACGCAGCTCACAAAAACATCACGGTCTATCAGATGGATATCAAGACAACTTTCTTGAATGGAACTCTGAAAGAAGAAGTGTACGTGAGTCAGCCAGATGGATTCGTTGACAAAGATCATCCAGACTACGTCTACAAGCTAAAGAAAGCTATTTATGGTATGACGAGTTATCATCTTTCCTACTTCAAAATAATTTCACCAAAGGAACAATTGACCCGACCTTGTTTACCAAAAAATTCAAAGATGACATTTTGATTGTTCAGATTTACGTGGACGACATAATCTTTGGGTCCACTAATCCGAAACATTCAAAACATTTTGAAAATCTCATGAAAAGCAAATTTGAAATGTCCATGATGGGGGAACTAAAATTCTTTCTTGGTTTACAAATTCATCAATCCCCACGTGGTATTTTTATAAATCAAGCTAAATATACAATTGAGATTTTGAAAAAACATGGAATGGAAAATTGTGACTCTGTTGGTACACCAATGGTCACTTCACCCAAAATAGGCGCTGATTTATATGGGAAACCCATGGATCCGAAGAAATATCGGAGCATGATTGGTTCTCTCATGTATCTAACAGCTAGTCGACCTGATATTCATTTTGCTGTCTGTTTATTAGCACAGTTTCGGGCAAGGCCTACCGAACTTCACCTCCAAGAGGTTAAACGGATCTTTCGGTACCTATGAAGAACCATTAACATGGGACTTTGGTATCCGAAGGATTCGGAGTTTACACTAATAGCATTTTCAGATGCAGACCATGCCGGTTGTCAAGTTACAGCAAAGAGTACATCCGGTGGAGCACAATTTTTGGGAGAAAAGCTAGTAGGCTGGTCATCAAGGAAACAAGACAGTACGGCGTTATCAACCGCTGAAGCCGAGTATGTGTCTCTATCTGCGTGTTGTGCCCAAGTTCTATGGATGAGGACACAGCTCACAGATTATGGCTTCTCTTTCGACCGCATACCTTTGTATTGTGACTCGAAAAGTGCCATAGCCATCTCGTGCAATCTTGTTCAACACTCGAAGACCAAGCATATTAGAGTCCGCTATCACTTCATAAAGGAACATGTAGAAGAGGGTACTGTTGAATTATTTTTTGTGAAGACTGAATACCAACTCGCCGATCTATTTACTAAAGCCCTTCCAAAAGAGAGGTTTGATAACTTAGTTCGACGAATTGGCATGCGAAGCCTAACTCCCGAAGAGTTAGAAAGTCTTCTCGAAACTTCTTGAATTTTATCTCAAAAAGCTTCGCTGTAAATATTTTTGAAAAACAAAATACAAAATTTGTAAAACCAACAAAAACAAAATACAAAATTTGAAAAACCATCAAAAACAAAATATAAAAATATAAAATTTTCAAAAATACAAAAACAATAGAAAATCAAAAAACCAAAAATAGTCTTCTCACGACATGTCTCTCGTATAATCGATATTCTGTACGTATCTAGCAATGTCATTCAACAATGATACGTACATGTTCAGATGCTTGAGTGAGAGTTCATTTAAAATTTTTTCTACAAACATGCCGTTTCTCAAAATTTTCTTCACTACGGCTTTCGTATATTTCAGTACGAAACTCGCGCTACAATGATGACTTCTGATTATTTCAGATCAGGACTCGCAATGTTAATGGCAAAAATGAAAAATCCTTGAGCACATGATCAAGATTTTTCAAAAAAAAAATTTTAAATCTTTCTCAAAATTATGTGCTCAAGATTTCTTCAAAAAGAAAACTCCCTCCATGCCCTTAAAATTAATTTAAACTCAAAAGTTTAAAAATATGCTTTATTTAAGGGGGAGTATAAAAATGAAAAACAAAATGTTCCAAAATCATGCTCAAATCCGTCTATCTCTCCAAAAAGCTTTCATTTAATCAGTTGATATAAAAAATATCACTACATGCTATTTTTGAGGGGTAGAAGACGTAATTAAAAAGTGATCAAAAAGTTTAAAAGATCGTAGACTGAATCTCAACAAGAGCTCGACTTAAGATTTAACCCTCGAATTGACAAAAGCTAAATGTCCGTAATCGAAAAGACTTGTCCAGAACAGGTAATAATTTCAAGCTGGTATAACTAGTGATGTAAACGTGTCTCGCAAAGGACTTGTCTGAGTAGAATGTACCAATTCGAGAGATGATCTTTTGATATGACCGGGACGGTAATTTCAAGCTAGTCTAACTAGTGATGTAAACGTGTCTCGCAATGGTCATATCAACTGAAAATTGATCTATTCAAAATGTGCAAACTCTACCCAACAGGTGCAAATTTATCTTAAAAATGCAAGAGCACATGTGAAGGGGGAGTATTTCAGAAAATGTAAAACTCTCGAAGTGTTAACTAAAATGTGTTTTATTCATAAACATTTTGAGAGATTTTCACAAAAAAATGTTTTATGGTAAGTGATCAACAAATCTAGGATAATCATGGAATAATAAGGTGATTATGGTTAGGTAATGTCCAATGATCCGCCAGAGCCGGAGGGATCTACCCAAGGGCAATTCCAATAGATTAGAATTAGAAGTCCTTAGGTAAGATTGAAAAAATGAGTAAATGAGAAAGGAAAAGAAGGGGTTGAAGAATTAAAAAGAAAAGTTTATGAAAGGGTGAAAAGAAATAGCCCTCTATGAAAACTTAGGGCAGAAACCGGGTCAATACATCTGCTATCGGCATTCACTAAGGTGATACTGATATTGAAGACAAGACGTCATGGACCCAGTGACGCATTGCACCACCCCTCCTAACCACTCAGATATCTCTTAAAAGATATTTGTTTCATTCCTCACGGAGAACACTACATAATCTATCGGCCTCTCACTCTGAGATGTGTTGATATTGAAAAGGTGGCACTCTGCTCCATGCCTCCGACTACTCAAACCAAAATGCACATTATCGAGTCTAGAGCCATGAGATTCATCAAAGATCTCTTAGGAACACTTTCAATATAATACACTTGTGTTCACCAAAAAGGACACAAGTTGTAAGAGTCTTAATGAGATCTAAGGATCTTGCCTTATATCATGATGGTTACGTGCTTCAAACGGTCTACAGTCGTGAAGTGATACCCCGGTATACTTCAGCGGCTCTCAACGGCCTTGGTTAAGATTAGAGAAAGTTTTCACACTATGCTGTTAACGATCTCAAAATCTGAACATGTAAGCGCTGGACAATTTATTGCTAACTGTTTTATGTAGGTACTGACGAAAGTCCATCAACCATCATCATATGCCTCAACATCTGCATCTCCTCATACTCATACTTATGAAGATCATCCTCAACAAAGCTCAAGTGTAAAAGTTCAAGACAAAAGGATCAAGTTAAAGACAAAGTGTTACGACAAAGTCAAAAGGCTAATCAAGATGTCAAGAACAAGTTCATGTATCAAGTGAGGAAGACATAAGTATGAAGCTCAAGAGGTATGAGTATGTTGGAGGATACAACGCTATAAACACACGAAGATGTTGATCAAGGTAAGAGCGACCAAAAGACGATTACTTTGAAGATCTATTTGCATGAAGGAACGAAGAATCAAGACTATTCTACAATGACACATAAAGTTCAAGACATCAAAGACGAAAGACCCAATCACTGGGAGCATCATTTGAATGAACATCCCTTAGGGGGAGATTGTTAGCATTGATTTAAAAGTGATGGTCATTTGTATTAATTAAACTTTGTGTCGTGTGTTCAATTAGTCTAGGAAAGTGGGCTTTTGCTAGTTAATATGTAAGAATTAATGTAAAAGTCTAGTCCAACTCAAAAGCCCACAACAAGCCCATCAAAGCCCTTTAGGGCATCATACATGTAGTATAAATAGACAATCCCACCTCATTTCCAAAGTGTGCCTCAAGAGATAGCAAAGGTGGGAGTGTGTGCGTGCTTTAAGTTTATTGTTTGTTTCCTTTTTCTTTAAGCTAATAAACATCAGGTTAATATATACGATCCACACTCTTCTCATCTTTTTCTTGTTTGAGTACCAATCGTATAGCATAAGTAGTGTGTGATAAAGGTTTAGATCATGTTTTACAGATATAACATGGAGGCTTGCATAAAAAATATGGAAGAGATAATTGAATCACAAGGAGGGAATGTAGTTCATCGATGAATTTTTTGTCGTTAAACATTCAAGGCCTTGCCCAAAAGGCTAAAAAAGATTGGGTTAAGGAGTTATGTGTGAAGAATAAGGTGAATTTCTTATCTTTGCAAGAAACTAAAATGAAAAATATTGAGCTTTTTTGTATAAAGAGCTGTTGGGGAACTGTTGTTTTTTACTATGTGTATAGTGCTTCTGTTGATAGTTCGGGTGGGATTCTTTGTGTGTGGGGTCCTAAATCGTTCCAGAAACTCAATGTTATGGCATCGGACTATTTTGTTATTATTAGAGGCGTTTGGATGCTCAACGGAAAAAATCTTCTTATAATTTTGGTTTATGCTCCTCAAAAGTTAACTGAAAAAAAGATGTTGTGGGATTATTTATCCAGTGCGATGGAGAATTGGATTGGTGACGAGGTAATAATGGGGGATTTTAATGAAGTTCGCAAAAAATCGGAAAGATTTGGCTCGATGTTTAATGTGCAAGGAGTGAATGCATTTAATACATTTATTTCAAACGTGGGTTTGGAGGAGGTTCCATTAGGTGGATGCTCTTTTACCTGGTGTCATAAATCTGCTACTAAGATGAGTAAACTTGATAGATTTCTAATATCTGAAAGTCTTATGAGCTCATGTCCTAACATTTCAGCAGTTTCATTGGATCGATATCTCTCTGATCACCGTCCGATTCTAATGCGTGAGTCGCATTATGATTATGGGCCTGTTCCATTTAGATTTTTTCACTATTGGTTCGATATGGAGGGTTTTGATAAGCTTGTTGAAGATTCTTGGAAAGAAGCGCCATTGGTGGATACAAACGCTATGATCAAGATGATGAAAAAGCTTAAATACCTGAAAGAAAAGATTAGGGGGTGGAATTTAAAGAATAAGGAGGTTTTTAGAAATAATAAGTGTTATTTAAAAAATGAGCTTGCGGTGTTGGATTTGGTTATCGATAAAGGAAAAGGTGATGTTGATGTAGTAAATTAAAGAACAAATTTCATAAAAACGCTTCAAGAGTTGGAGAAGTTGCCATCCTTGGAGTTGGCTCAAAAGGCGAAGATTAAATAGGCTATCGTGGGAGATGAAAATTCTAGGTATTTTCATGGTATCCTTCATAAAAAAAGGAGTCAGCTTTCTATTCGTGGAATTTTGGTTGATGGTAATTGGATCGAATCTCTCGACTTTGTGAAATGGGAGTTTTTATCACACTTTAAAAAACGTTTTGAAAAACCGATGGAGACTCGGCTTCATATCGATTTGAACTTCCCAAGTAAATTGAATTCTGACCAACGTGCTGATTTGGAATGTGAAGTGACTAAAGATGAGATAAAAAAAAAGGCAGTATGGGATTGTGGGATAGATAAATCTCCTGGTCCGGACGGGTTTACGTCCGATTTTTATCGTCGGTACTTGAAGATTATAGAAAGTGATGTTGTGGATGCGGTGAGTTTTTTTTTCAACAAGGGCACTTCCCTAAAGGCGGTAATTCTTCTTTCGTTGCATTAATCCCAAAGATTCGTGATGCTAATATGGTCAAAGACTTTAGACCTATTAGCTTAATCGGGAGTTTATATAAAATCATTGCAAAAGTTTTGGCAAATCGTATCGTGATCGCTTTAGGAAATCTTGTTAATTAGGTTCAGTCAGCTTTTTGTTGCTGATAGACAAATACTTGATGGCCCATTTATTTTGAACGCAATTCTTCAATGGTGCAAGTCGAAGAAGAAACAGTCCTTAGTTTTCAAGGTCGACTTTGAGAAGGCGTATGATTCGGTTTGGTGGGATTTTTTGGATGATATCTTGAGAAGTTTTAGTTTTGGTGACAAGTGGTTTGGGTGGATCTAAAATTGTCTTTGTTCATCTAAGGGTTCGGTTATGGTGAATGGTAGCCCCAAGGAGGAATTTCAATTTTACAAAGGCCTGTAATAAGGGACCCGTTATCTCCATTTTTGTTTATTTTGGTTATGGAAAGTCTACACATATCATTCCAAAGAGTGGTGGACGCAGGTATGTTCAATGGTATGAATTTAAGTTCTTCGTTACATTTATCTCATATGTTCTATGCCGACGACGTTATATTTGTGGGTCAGTGGAATGAGTCCAATATATTGATACTATTGTTCACGTTTTGGAGTGTTTTCATCGTGCATCGGAGCTTCGTATTAACATGAGCAAAAGTAAACTTTTAGGAATATCTGTGGATGCGGACAAAGTGGATCAAGCAGCAAGGAAAATTAGTTGTGTCACTCTAAAAACTCCATTTACTTAATTAGGATCGAAAGTGGGTGGGATTATGTCTCGAATTCAGTCTTGGAAAGAGACGGTAAAGGGTATGGTTACTCGGTTATCTAAATGGAAGATGAAGACTCTATCAATAGGTGGTAGATTAACTCTTATTAAATCGGTATTAGGTTCAATGCCAATTTATCATATGTCGTTATTTAAAGTTCCCATGAAGGTGCTACAACGAATGGAATCCATCCGATCTCATTTTTTAATGGAGTTGATCGTGTCAGTAAAAAACCAATGTCAATGTTTTGGCTTCAAAAGACAAAGGCGGCTTAGGGGTGTCGAGTCTATTTGAATTGAATAGAGCTCTTATGTTTAAATGGGTGTGGCCTTTCTTTACTCAAAGTTCGTCTTTATGGACGAGGGTTATTAAAGCGATCCACGGAGGAGATGGAAAAATTGGTAAGAAGGACAAATCGTCTTTCCCTTCCATATGGCTAGATATTGTTCATGAAGTGGAAATGTTTAAAGAGTTGGGTATTGATTTAGTTAACTTCATTCATAAAAAGTTGGGAAACGGGGCTAACACTTTGTTTTGGGAGGAACCATGGCGTGAGGGTACTGTCTTCAAAAACTTATATCCTAGGTTATACGCGTTGGAGCTGAGTAAAACTATAGATATTGCTTCGAAGATGAATCATAGTAACTTGGTTTATTCTTTTCGTCGCGAGCCAAGGGGAGGTGTGGAACGAGCTCAGTTTGATGCGATGCTGGAAAAGGTGGAAAGTACTTTGCTCGCTGATATGAGGGATAGATGTTCGTGGTCCCTGGAGGGCTCGGGAGAATTTTCCGTTGCTTCAGTTAGAAAGTTGCTTGATGATAAAATGCTGCCAGAGGTTGCTTCTAAGACGAGTTGGAGTAAGGCGATGCCTATCAAGGTAAACGTTCATGCTTGGAAAGTTAAGATAGATTGTTTACCAACTAGAATTAATATATCTCGGAGAGGCATGTAGATCGAGTCTATCATATGCCCTATGTGTGGTGAGGCGGCTGAATCATCTCGACACATTTTCTTCATCTGTCGAATAACTAAAGAGGTTCTGTGTAAGATATCTCGATGGTGGGATGTCAGCTATTCGGGCTTGTCTTCTTACGAAGATTGGTTGGAGTGGATCTTGAGCTTGCGGCTTTCGGTTAAGCATAAGTAGTTTTTTGAAGGAGTTTGTTATGCGTTGTGGTGGCACATTTGGAATTTCCGCAATAAGTGTTTTTTTGACTCAAAGTTTCCCTCAAAGGCGGCTATTTTTGAAGATGTGGTGTCTCGGTCGTTCTATTGGTGTCGTTATAGATGTAAAGGCTCGTTCAGTTGGATTGAGTGGCTTAAAAATCCTCATTTAAAATCTTTGTAATTTTCCTATCGCTTTGCTAGTTGTTTTTTTTAATAAAATTTCGCCGTTTCAAAAAAAAAAAAAAAAAAAAAAAAAAAAAAATTGTGGTTGGTCGTTTATTTATCTTAAGTGCGGATATAACACAAACATTCGTTCTTTTGATTGTTTGTATTGGGTTGTTAGTAATTTATAAACTTAAACAATCGAACAAACTCATTTCGTGTTAGTTCGCTTCCTTAGGGCTTTTTCTATATTACCAAATCAAAGAATTTCAGCTTTCTCTATTTCTTATCTTTATTATCTTCAAAAACATTCCAACTCTTTGCTTTTGACCCCAACAAGCTTGAGCCGCCCTTAAACTACGTAATCTCTTTAATTATCTCGCTCATTGCTAGTTTTGTTTAATAAAACGCGTCTATTTGAAAATCCTTCATCGTCAGAACACAATACCACTGTTTTTTCCGTACAAACCAATTGATTAAAATTGAGTGGAACACTAATCATCGTTTACGTAATTAGGTAAATACCTAAATATTAAAATTTATCCTCTAATATGTGGATAAGGAGTGGATTACCACGAAACCATAATGAAAATGCTTTATAGTGTCATCAAAACTTAACAGGAGTTGACTTTAATTTTATCTTATTTTGTTATTGAAGTAAAATTGACCTATTGATAAGAAATTTACATTAAATTATGAGTTCTCCGCGTATAACATAGTTTGGAGTTGGACTATGTTCCAATGTGATAACCATTGGCACCGTATCCTAACAACTCATTAAGCATTATTATTGCCTTCTTTAATTTTTATATACAATTGTTTATTTATAAATTGATCTAATTGTTACGATGTATGTAGTTGATTAAAGTATCGTGCGCTAAAGAAAAACTAGAGAGTGTTCGCGACCAAATTGGTATGTATAGTATCTTGTAAGATTATTTAAGTAGGCACATCACTACTATATTTTCATATCGTAAGTTTTTGAAAGGTGAATTTCTTTTTGAAACTTCGTGTCGCGATTTGACAGTGGGGGTTCTAGCTTATGTTGTCTTAATCGGGCCCACGCTAGAGAGCTCCCTCGAAGTAGGAATGCCTATTCAAGGGAAAACCCCCTACTAATCCGCACGAAGGCACGACGATTAATAGGGGTAAACACTGCCCCCTCAGACTTGAACCTGGGTATACCCAAGCTAAGCCCTCATAGAGGGACTTCCTAATATCTCAAAGTTGGCATTAGTGGGATTTGAACATGAGACCTAAAGGTCACCAAGAGAAGTCCCAACCACTAGACCAACTCATCATTGATACATCACTACTAGATATTCATATTGTAAGTTTTTAGAAGTAAGAAAAGAGGGGGGGGGGGGAAATCACTACTAGATAAACAACATCAATTTTAACCTCTTTATTAGTTTAAGGTCAACCAACTTTATTTTTCCACTGTCTTGTGACATACATTACGTGTTTTGTGCAGTTATATATTTAAAATGTATTAGAATCAGATAAGAAAAAACATATATAACAGATAAGAAGAGCAAGGATCGTCATTGACGATCCCTTTAGATGAACCAAAAAAAATGTATTTGTTAGAAACTAGAATCAGTAAGGCTGCACACAGTCGTCGTGACCAGGTCATCACCTTGCCACATCAGCTTTCTCTCTCCGATGACCAGACACGATCAAATTGAAACAGTCGATGACCGAGTTAATTTTTTTTTTATTTTTTTTTTAAGTGTAAAATAATCGGTCGAAATCTAGACCGATTTGGAGAATTAGCCCATGCTCGACCGACCTTGACCGAACACCCACATTGGGCTCGACCGACCGAAATATTGGTCAACCCTATACCTTGACCGATCGACTGCTACAAGCCTAAGGTGCTCACTAGTATAAGGATCCATATTTAGTTATTTACACGCTTACAGAAAAAACTATAACTAGCCATTATGAAACGAGTTCTTGGTAGGGTGAGTTTCCCAAATGCAATCATCAAGTCTCTTAGTGATTGGACAATATATCTTAGTAATGGATCGTCCATAATTATTATCGAAGCAACGTGGGCCAAATAACTTTTATTAAGTCGCCAAGTATAATTCCTTTCCCACCAAATAGTTCTAACCTTAACAATTCCATTCACAACTTTGATCTTTGTTCCTTTATACTATCTCCGTCTCATAATAAGTGTCCAGTTTGACTTTTCAAAGTCAAACTGGTTCACCTTTGAGCTTAACTATATTTGCATGTGTTATACAATAATTGATGCAAAATATGTGAATATATTGAGTTTTAAGTGTATTTTTTATTGGTATAATTTTCATCAAGTATTACATAACAAAAAATAATAATATTTATGGTCAAAGTTGAACCAGTTTGACTCTGAAAAGTCAAACTGGACACTTATTATGGGACGGAGCGAGCTTTGTTCCTTTATACCAATTATACAACATCCTATAGGACGATTAACGAATAACAACCAACACGAAACACGTGAACATAGACGAATTAGATTGCAAGAACGTACGATTTCAAATACATGACAAACTATAACGAAAATGAAACACCATACGTCATTTTCCCATTTGCTCATTTTCCTTATATCCTCCACGGTAGTATCGTCCCCATCATCTGAAATTGGTGTGCTCAGAACATACATCACACTCATGCTTGAAAGAAGAAATTGCATCTTCTTTTACCACCTTTTGAAATCAACACCTTCAAATTTTCCAATTTTGAAAAGTTGGCAGCCATATGCTTGATAGCAGCAGCAGCCATTGATTATCACTAAATAGTTTCTATTGATTGTTAGTTTTGTACCGGCTTCCAGTAGGGTTAAGATAATCAATGGGTACCGAATATCACTTGAAATCATGTAATCACTTTCAAATAGAAACTATTCGACCCTAATGCTCGGGTTACACGAATATCTCTATGGGATATGACCAAGTGTTGTTCTTGTTATAGGCACAAAGCAAGAACATGTTTGCTTTCAAGTGTTTATGTTTTTTGTGTATCCTTCCATGCAAAATATGTGTTCCTATTTATAGGATACTCAAAGCCCAATAATGGTATTATGATTATTAACCGGCTCATTAATTACATCATAATGTTCCTCCATTATAGGAAATAGTGGTTACATGACCGTTAATCATGGCCATTAAGTTGCAGTTATAACTGCCCTTTGAATAGGTCAAAGCAGTTACAATCCAAGTTTGAATTCAGTCCAGTGAGTTATACTCACTGATGAGCTTGCCTCTGAAAAGGTAGCTCCCTGAGTGTGCTCACTGAGAGGTTCACTCACTGATGACATGAACCCTCTAATGAGACAACTCTCTGATGAGATCCTTCAGCCGAAACTGAACTCATCAGCCTGATGAATACCACTCAGAGTCACACTCCCTGAGGAGTAGACTCCCTGAACTTCATCAGCTACTAAACCATACTTTACCACTATCAGAGTCAGGGTGATGAGAAACATGATGGGTGTACACTCAGTACCTCATAACCCATTATCAGGTGTGATCAGAGACCCGCAATTGAACTAAATTTTCAAAAATTTTTCCTATTTAGTTCACTTGGGAGGACGAGTTTTGACTCGGATGTACGTAGCGTAAGCGAAGTATCTCTTTACCGTTTCTGACCATTTACATGGCCACACCTAAAATGTGTATCTTATGAGGTTTAAACATGAGATATCTTGTGAGGATATCATGATTCAAACCACTAGGCTACCTTGATAATAGTCGTACGCATGTATCTACGCATGCATAAGCTTTGAACACTTATGGATACAATTAATAGTTTTAATTATGGTTTATTTTGTCAATATTAGAGTCTCGGTATACTGGGTTATAGGGTTGGCTAGTGCCCTATAACACAAGCCCGACACCCTACCTCAAGCTATAGGGTCTCGCATCAAAACTAACAGCCGAGTTATTTTTCATTTTTTTGTGTGTTGTATTTGTGTTTTATTGGGTTAAGTGTGGGCCGGAGATGTCCTATAACTTGAGTTATGAAAGAGGGTGTTTTTGTACTGAGTTATATATTTTAAGTTATTGTATGAAAAAAATGCTGAGATGACACGACTTTTTTCTATAACGAGAGCTCTATGACTCTTGCACACGTGGTGCTCTTAAGGAGATATGCACGTAAATATGATGCAATCATTGATGCTTTCAGTTTCACCAAATATTTCGTTCAAAAAAAAAAAAAAAAAACAAAAAAAAAAACAAAAACAAAATATTAGTTATTAATGAATTGATAGGGTCAATGAGAAGGACTTCCTCCATTGTTGGCTTGTTGCCACCCCAAATGATTGGATTGCATTTCTATTATTTTGCCACGCAGCCCTGTCAAAATATCTCCATGTTTCTGCATATAGAAACCAACTATGACTTTTATTCTTCTCTTGAGATACATATCATAACTTATAGAAAAACTCTCTACATATAAATTTAAAGCTTATATAGTGCTTATTGACATATTGAAAACGTTGTCCTTGATCAAATTCGTATTATTATGATATACGAGTTTCTTTCACGAGTTAACTATTTTTATAGCGTTAGTTATAACTTATAAATAACATTGTTGATCGATGGCTAGCTTGCCTTATGCCCTTATATGAACTGTAATCTCTTGACGAAATATATCACTCGACGTATTTATAAACCGCAAAAGTAAGTTAGCTGGTAGATCAGTTAGTCGTTTAGGTAGTAAATTACGAATCAAATGCAATGATTGTATTGAAAACCCTAACCAACTGCTCACGCATGCGAGATATTTTGTGCATTAAATAAACTTTTATGAGATCACATAGTCAATAATATTCATAAATTTAGTTGACTAATGTTTCATATACTCCTTCCATCCTAAACTTATTTAGTGATTTGATGATATACAAATAGACTAGTCTTAGACTCTTAGGCCACAAGAAAGATCTATCTTTAAACTTTTTTTATGTGTTAACTTACGGGTTCGTCTAATTCAAAACTGTGAACCAAAGCTATTTATCTATGCTCTATTATAAGGCGCTACCATAAATCTCATTTCTTATCGTTGCCTGTCTAGTGAACACATTCGTAATGAGTAAGCAACCCTGCCAAAGGAGTTAATTAAATATTCATACAAGATATCGGTTTGTTTTTGTTTTCGGTTGTGTTCTTGAAAACACTAAGGTGCGTTTAGTTAGGGGAAAACACTCTTGTTTTTCATAAAATGTTTTGTGGAAAACAAAGAAAAACAGAGATCGCGTTCAAATAAACGTTTTCCAACAAAATGTTTTGCAAAACACAAAATTCTCTAGTTCCTAACTTAACACGGAAAATTACAAAACAAATTTTAGTTGTTTTCCTTTGTAACCCACAACCCTCCCTCCCCTTCTTCAAAATAGAAAATACAAACATCAACTAAATGCGTTTTCTATATTTTCAAATGTTTTGTTAAGATAAATTTCTCTTTTAAATTTTTATAAAACTAAAGATAAAAAATAAAAGAATTTTTTCTCTAACTAAACGCACCCTAAATATGTTGAAGAGTTGAAGTCAAGTGTTGTAAGATGACTTGAAGATGAAAAAAGAAAAAGAGAAGGGGAATAAGTGGTGAGTGGACCACCGACTCTGTTGAATTTTCACCGACTTTTCTTATGCAAAACGCCTCCACTCGTTGACTATTTTAATCCAATGTTCTTTTCACTATTTTAACTATTTTTACTTGAATAAAATTAGTATATACGCGTGAGTATGTGAGTTTGGCCTGTAAAAAACTCGACTCAGTCTCGAGCTAGATGAAGTTGAGTTGCTCATGGGATACTTGAGCTCGCCTCATCAAAAGCTCAACTGGGTGTCGCCTTAAATAAAGGAATTGGTGAGATGATAATATTAATAGAACAACATATTATAAAGTCAAATTAGTTAATTTAGTGTACGGCTAAACTGGACATCGAACCGTTTTTTTTCCGTTAAACCCGGTTTTTCTGGTTCAACCGGTCGAACCAGCCGGTTCGATCCGGTTTTTAAAACACCTTGTACACTTACAAATGTACAATGGCATTTGACCATCTTATGAGAAAATGAAGTCAAAGTTATTTTCTAAAGTTTCTCATACATTTAAATCTTACAAAAATTTTGTGTTTAATTATATGTTTTTATAGGCATTTGACTAACTCATAAAAAAATATAATTAGGTCAAACTTATCTCTTAAGAAATAAAGTTTTATTATACAATTGTCAACACATATGCGTATGATTTTTATTATTTTTCCATTATCGAATCCTCCACTTCCTCCTCGGCCATTATTTACCCTTTCAATAATATCCTTCGTCACGGATTACATAATGTATGGAATTTGATGATATCATTGATGCCCTAATTACTATATTACAACTAAAACTTTATTACAATTAAACACTTAGACAAATGTGCATAAAAATACATTGGAATTGGAATGGGAAAAGATCAAAGTGGAAGACTTTTCAAAGTTGAACGGACTAATGATGGCATCAACGATGAGTTTGTGATCAAACGATACGTGGCACACATACACGCCGATACAGGAAGAAATGTTTCGTCTAATCTATAAAGAAGATTGTGATCCTACAAGTAAATAGATGTAAGAGTATTGATTATGCTTAGTTGGGACCAAAACAAAAAGTACCATTTCTCATACTCAAGCCATAGTTTGGCTATGCCAAAATTAGATACGGTCATGGTTGGTCATTGTCTTAAAAGTTTAGACCAAAAAAATTCAACACGTTGGCACCTATATAACACTTGAAGTTAAAAGCTCATAATTTGGAATCTTAAAAAAAATATTTTTCATAACGTACGTATCCCTGCAAAAATGATATTCATATGGGAGTAACATTAAAAGATTTGCAAATTGCAATGGCATTTAAAGTAATGATAAATCACTTGTGACTACAAATCATCTTACGTGTTGCACATGTTTATTGTCAACACATTAGCATTTCGGTGTTAGATTGGAAGGCCAAGTTGGATTACACTCTTCATTCATAATTCTAGAGCTAAATTCAACTCTCAATTGACCTGTTAGAAGACCTTATGAGTTATGAGCTCATCTCTATTTTACCCTATGCCTCATACCTCTCTTAGTTGGACAAAATTACAAGAGATGGTTCTTTTACGGGTTCTAGCCATTTAACTCGAAGATCTGTTCAAGTGGTGATCCTCTCGATCATAAACTCAGTTCTCCTATATAAGCCGACGTGAATATTTCTTACATCGTCAACAAGACAGATTATTTCACGCTTTCCACCACCATAGTGATGTCTATGTGTCATTAGATTTTTTTATTTGAGAGTGAACCATAGGTTCCACCAACAACAAGTGCTAGGACATATATTGTGAACAAAAATATTTGCCATATACAAGAATAATCAAGTGCTAGAGCGTGTTTTGGGCATGGCATGGGCCATCGGTTCATTGTTCGTGTAAGTGGCATGCTTTTTACACCAAATAATTAAGTTGCAACAACTTATAAGTTTACAAAATAAGTCTTTATTTTATAGATTTTTCTAACTTGCCTTTCTAGTTTCTAGTTTCTGCACTTTAAAATGTTACTAATAACTTTTTAAGTATACACCTAATTTTGGTGTTCATGACCTCCTGTATAATTATTACAATTTGTCAAGTTATAATTCAATATCAATGTTACAATTTTTTGCTAAATAAAACTATTTTAAGAAATTATCAGCTCTAAAAATCGATTTCAAAATAGAGAAATGTGAACTTGGCATGTAGGTGTATAACAGTACTGCTTACATTTAACAACAGAGTGTAACAAAAACGTATTGCAAAAGACAATGTTTGAATTTGTTCTAATGTATAAAGAAAAGGTGTTTGACGATTTCGATCATACAAGAAGACCAAAGTAAATTGAAATCAAAACACAATCAGTTTGAAGGAAAACTCTCAAAATCATTGTTAGTATTTCACAGCAAATCAATGATCATTTCACTTCAAGTTAAACACTCAAAATTTATTACATGTGATGTATTTAGATACTCTCAAATAAGTGTTCATTTTAAAAATGCATACAATTTTAAAAAATCTTACTAGTTACACTTCACATCAATAAAATATCTTTGTTACCTACAAAAGTTTGTTAAATGGTATCAGGTTAACACTTATTTTGAGACAACCTAAAATATAAAAATAAAAACTTATTTTTAGTTTAAGACAGAAAAAGTATATACGTAGCAGCTTACTCATTAAGATGAAAGAATAGTTTGGACTTACTAATTAAGTGGACTAAAAAAAACACCCTCTAAACTAAGTCCCAATAGGCTGATCTCACCCAAAGCTAGCCAAAGTAGCTAAATACTCTATGTTAAACAACTTACCAAACTAAGGGTGTTGGCAACCCAAGACTTGGAGTCTTGGGAGGATTCTCACCGACCAATCACAGAGTGCCATGTGGCAGGAGGATTCTGAAGACAAAACTGTTGGCAGTGGGAGGATTCGGAGTCATGCCTCAAAAAATAAAGGCACAAAACACAATTTCATCCAAAAAAAATTTGTCCTTTTGCACAATATTTCTCCAGGCTTCAGCGTCTTAGTTACCACTCCGAATCCCATGATTCTAGAGTCTTAGGGGTTGGCGGCGGTGTTCATTATAGTCTTCCCCTCAAGACTCTAGCAAGACGCTACGGTTGCCAACCCTCTAAGTCCCAATAGGCCAATCCCACCCAAGGCTAGCCAAAGTAGCTAAATATTAAACAACTTACCATATTTAACCTTTAAACAAAACAGATTTTTTTGAAGTGGTTTCAGTGTAAAAAGTAACAGTTGGATAAAACAAACCAACGAGAAAGGTTTGAGTAGAAGCAACGTTAACTTTGGCAAAAACATTTAAAAAAACCCATGTGGGACCCATTGAATATCTTTATCTCTTCTCTTATAAACCCACATCCTTCGCACTTCAAAACACACCACAAAAAACACACACACACTCGCTCATCACAACTCACCCACACAAAGTCCTCTGCCTTTTGTCCTTCTTTCTTTATACTCTTCTGCTCCAAAATCTTAAATTTTCATCAAGTCATTTAACAAAAAAAATCATTCACAATCACATATAACAAGTTTTCATTTTGGATTCCTTATTTTTATTGTTTTTTAGCCGCTCACTCTTGAAAGAATGGATCTTTTTTTCACCATTCAAGATTTCTTGTTTTTTTACTATAACATCAACTTCAATTGAATCTTTTTTTCTAATCTTTGTTTTTTTTAGGAAAATTTACGATTTGGGTTTTGTTATTTGACTTTTTTTTCAATTGGGTTATTTTTATATCTGAATTTAAAGCGAGTTTTTGTGCTTTAATTCAGTTTTCACCCATAGAGTGAGCGGCGAAATTTGTTTTCTTTCTTTTTTTAGTAAGTCTTTGTGTTTGTGAAAATTTGTTGTTTGATTTTTAAATCAATGGCTAGTGGGAAATCAAAGCAGATGGACTTTAATCATCAAATGGGTGGTTTTGATGACACAAGAGAATGGAAGCAAGTTTTTGATGAAGCTTCCATGTCTCATACACATTCAAACATACACACAAGCACCAAAACACACACTAGACCTTTGAAAAAAGTTAAAAGCCCGGAACATCAATCTTCTTCTTCATCTTCTTCTAATTCTTATAAGTTATTTCCATTCGCATTTGATGGAAGTAATCAACACACAATAGAATCTTTACAACAATATAGGGCGAATTCGGGTTATGTGAATCATCCTATGCCTGCATATCCACAACCACCGAACCCTCAAATGATTTCTTTTAATCAGCCACCACTTATTCATCAAAATTTCGGGTTCCCGCCATATTTTTCAGGCGAGAACTCGGGTTTATCACAACAACAATTGCATAGTTATTGGAATGATACATTGAGTCCTAGAGGTAGAATGATGATGATGAATAAAATGAGACCTCAAATTCAACCAATTCATACTACTAAGTTATATAGAGGTGTGAGGCAAAGGCATTGGGGGAAATGGGTTGCGGAAATCCGTCTTCCGCGTAATAGAACCCGTTTATGGCTAGGTACATTTGATACCGCAGAAGACGCGGCTATGGCTTATGATCGTGAAGCATTTAAATTGCGTGGGGAGAATGCTAGACTTAATTTCCCGGAGCGGTTTCTAGGGAAAAATAAGATAGAAAGTGTTGAGAATTCGGGCCAAGATTCGTCATCTTCTTCTCCACCTACTACGGAATTGGTGAAAGATGATACCGAGAAGGTGGAGTCGAAGGAAATTGTGACAGAGAATGACGAGCATGAAACAACAGAAGAGAATTCGGATCCAGCATGGGGAGAAATGGCCGAGAGTTGGTATAATTCCGGGTGGGGGCCAGGGAGTGCTAATTGGGACTCACTCGATTCGAACAATAGTTTAATGCTTCCTTCGAGTTTTAATCTCGAAAACATTCAAGAACACGAAGAACATCAGGAACACGAGCATGTGAATTATGATTTTTCCTTTGAATCACAAGTAAATCCTTTCTTTTGGAAGGATGAAGCTTGATTTCTAGTAGTGGAAATGTGGCTGCATATTTTAAGCCTTATTTCTATAGATATTAGTTGCTGTATTTTAATTAAATTTGTAGTAAGAAAGGGGAAGAAAACATTGAGACAGTTTTGTGATCTCTTTGTTGTAGAGTGTCCTGTGTCCCCTCAATCTTCATCATTTGCAAGATCTGTTTTTTTGATCTTCATTTGATGCAAGATTTAGTTTGTTTGTTTTTTTGTTTTTTTTTTTTTTTTTTTTTTTTTTCTTTCTTTAGCAATCCTATGTACTTTTGTTTGTGTATGATACTATTGTAGTATTAATAATGTAGAACTAGCGTTAAAATGTTTGCGCGTTGCGACACTATATTGTTTGCGATAAAACTTTTATTATATACTGTAATCAATACAAGGGTTAGGATCAAATGAGAAGACATATTTAATTACGCAGTACTTTACTTTTTTGGGATTAGGTCGTAGAATAGCAATTTACATTTCCAAATACACCGATTTGGTATGTGAACTTTAAAAAAGTTATGTAAATGTAACGAATTTTCATAAGTGTTTCAATTTGGTACGTAATGATGACGTGTCATACCTAAAAGTCTGACACGTGGTACCATTTATAACATGACACGTTATCATCACGTACCAAATTGAAACACTTGTGAAAGTTCGTTACATTTACACAATCTTTTTAAAGTTCACGTACCAAATCGGTACATTTGTAAAAGTACATTGCTATTCATCGACATAATCACTACTTTTTAACACAAAAAATATTGCATATGTTTATATAACGAGGATCTCAACCCACGCGTTGCAGCGGAGTGTTTGCATACAATAGTGTTGTAGTAGTTGGAAGAGTATATTTTTTTTCTAAATCAAAGCCGGTTTTCATGTGTTAGCTGTACTTGTTGCGGTAACTGAAATACAACGTTGCCCAAAGAAAGATAAAATAATTGTTATTGAATTATTGAACAAATTGTTTTTATAAGTAAGATAAATATAAAGTTACACAAAATCGTTTTCATCTCTTCTCGGCTTTGCTGATTTGCTGTTGATATTATCTTCCAGGATTAATTTTTCGGCGTGTTGATATTCAGGTTGATCTGGTGGTGATAGTGTCCATGAAAGAGAGAACGTTTAGTACTAAATATTGATATTAGGAGAAAAGAGTCGCAACATTACCTATGATAGCGATCCAAGTTCCATGATGCATTATCATATCAAAGAGACTTACCATATTAGTTGGATTATAAAGTAAATGAGAACATATTTAGAAAGAAACATGTGTGTTTTGATTTTATTATTATTATTATTATTTTTTTGTCAAGAAATCTTTATAGACTATATTTTTTGTAGCATTTGGTGGCTTATTTTCTTGCTGATTGATAAGTATTTTTAGTCCATGAGTTGATGTTGCCCTAGATAATGTTCGACGTATAACTGTCCATGCCCGAATATCGGTTTCGGCAAATAGACCTCACTCTTATTTAAAGACTGTCATTTGCTCTTGTTTATCGGCATTGCATAACAAACTTTGACTGCAAAATTGTTTTCTTTTGAAAATACATGGCAGGTTGGAGTCTTTTTTTGTTAGATGCATTCTTAGGATAAATATTTTTTCTCCAACTCTTGTTCCCGTGATAATTTGCCCTTCAATGAGCTTGGACAATAATTGTATTACTATCATTCTTGTATCATTACATAAGCCGCCTGCCAGGTTAACATTTCGCTAAAGCATGACTGGTGCTCCGAATTTAAGTTCACGGCGATGTGGTGGGAAACCTATGAATTTTATCGTATATAGATACTCCATCGGATACAATGTTCCTATCTGGCCTCCATCATTTTCGACAGGTATTTCTTCGTCTGAGCTTACGTAAACCGTGCTTTCTCCTTCAATCATCTACATAACTTCTGTAATTATAATGCCGGTCGTCTCATTCTTGTTCGACAGGTCGATCACCCCACACCCAAAGGGTTTTCAAACCCTTTGATCAACCAAGAAGTCGATCGCAGGTGGTGTTAACCCACGCGTTGAACTTGAACCATCTAGCAAATCCAAACGTGATCAGTACCGGTGGATACCTGCAGCTTCTTTGTACTGGTATTCAAGAAGATAGATCATACCGAGCAAGTCTAAGGTACGCACGTTTTAACTAGATAGATCATGCCGAGCAAGTCTAAAGTACGCACGTTCTAACTATTACTGTAGTTAGATTGTTTTTATTGTATTGCATGCATGGATCGTGGCTAAGGTTCAGAGTTAATTTTATTCCGAAATTAATTAACTAAAACTAGTAAGTAGAACCATACAACATCACGGGCTATAGTGATATTCAGGTGAATACACGAGATTATACATCTAAATTCATTCGTGTTAAATATTATTTAATGGTTCCTATTCAAAATTTTCAAATATGCTTATGACAGCTATATTAAAACAACTTTTATATGAGGTTATATTGCAACGACTCATGACAAATATTTATTGGCTTCCACTTTAATATTTAATCACGGATGTGCAGGAAATTCTTATTTTTACAACTCGAGTTTTATAACTCGTGTGTGCACAACCATAAAAATTAAATACAACCAAAATTATTATAAGTTTCGTGTATTAATTAAAATATTAAACTATATTTAACTTGTTAGCTTTGCTAAATTTGTAAAGCTGACGTATTTCACATGAATTTGACTAGATAACTAGTATGCGTATAATGCAGGAACTACTAATGTACTATCTAGAAAGTTATCACTTGTAGAGCTTATAAGTACCCCTCATGACTCTCCATGAGGGTTGTGGGAAATCACTTGTGTAGAATTCATTTGTTCTAATAAACACATAGTTTTCTTTTACCTTTCTATCCCTAGAACTTAAACATGTTTCACTTATTTCATCAACCTAGACCTCATGAATCACTTGGAATCTTGATACTTACAATTGGTATCAGAGTTCCATGGGTGATTCGTGGTTTGTTTGTGTTAAAAAAAAAATAAAAAAAATAAAAAAATAAAAAAAATCGAGTCCTTTTTTTTTGTTCGTGTTTGCTTCGCAAGTTTTGCTGGTACAAAGTAAATCCTTGTCCAAAATTAAAAAATTTCTATTGGTTCATCTTTTTCTTGATCTCGCGTGTAGTTTATTTTTTGCAAAACTCCTTCTCAATGGTTCGCTAATAGAAGTATATTACAAAGAAAAAATTCACATGCGAATGGAATCTTAAAAGGATTTTTTGCGAAGGTTTATTTTTTGCGAATGACTTATATTTCGTGATATTGTGTATTAGTTTAAAAATATTCACTTTTTTACGTGTTAAAGTTTACAAGTTTACATTTTTATGATCATTACACGTTCTTAAGTTGATATTTGCAAGTAAAATCACGGAAAACCATCCAAAAAAAGTTTTTTTTTATTCGTGTTCTTTGTGTTTGTGAAGTCTTGCAAAACTTTTTTGAAGTCTTGCAAAAGGTTGTGAAGGCTTGCGAAAGTTTCTTGCTAGACTTTCTTAAGAGACTTTCTTGCTAGACAATTTTGCTAGAATTTCTTGATAGACTTTCTTACTAGACTTTTTGAGAGACTTTTCTTGTGAGACGTATCTTAAGAGACTAATTCACCCACCATATTCTAAAACGTTATTCTGGAAAAAATTCCCATAAAATCTTAAGAGACTTTTCTCAAGAGGCTTAACTTAAGATACTTGTGCTGATAGATTTATTTTAAGAGAATTTTGTTGAGAGAATTTACTCGAGAGACTTATCTTAAGTGACTTGTGCTGAGAAACTTATCTTAAGAGACTTTTATTGATAGACTTATTTTAAGAGATTTGGGTTGATAGACTTCTCTTAAGAGACTTGTTTTGAGAGACCTATCTTAAGAGACGTTTGCTAAGAGACTTTTCTTGAGAGACTAAAGCTTAAAGACATATCAAGTTACCAACACAAATATTCGAAGACTCTTAATCAACAAACACAAATAAAAATAGCTCACACATGAATCAAAACATGATTATAACAACATTCAAAAACAAACATTCCACACTTCAATATCGATCCTTATCAAGATTCACCAATTTTCAACGGCTAGTTTCGCTATTTTTGTGACTACGGAGTTTTTTTTACGGCATTGCTTATTTGAGTTTGAAGTTGCATTTCACGGGCACGTGTACTTATTTATCTCAAAGTCTAGAGGTTTAATGGATGCATGACTTTTGGAGATAGTTGTTAGGGCATTCATTCATAGTGATTATGATTTTGACATCTAGCTATATGTGTGATCCATAAACGCGTAAGTTGGTTCTTATTGCTCACATTATCTATCACTTTAAGGAGTCCCATTGTAGTACTTAGTGTCACACGGAGTTGTGGATGGTTCAAGAGGTAATGCAAAACATATACCTTTCTGGGTTTGGGTATATTGTATTGAGTGATCCGTAATGTCAGTTGGACAAAGTCACATCACCGCTCTTAGTCACAATAAAGTACAAGATTAAGTCCCAAGTCTGGGGGATCGTACTTCATTATCAAGTTGGTTATATTGGGTTGTCTCCATATGTGGTCATTACTAGCTGGTTGGATTTGAAGAGGTTACTTATAGGTTGAAGAGAGGAGATGAGATTGTAAAGATAGTCATAGATCAACATATAACTCATGTGGAATTGTGCACCACATTATGCTTCAAGTTGATGTTATGGCATGTACACAACATTATTATGATTCTGATAAATCGCAACCATCAAGGGAGAGAAGTAGTGTACACGGTGATTTATCAGGTCAATGAAGAAGGGCTATAGGCATTTACACCATTAATTTTTCTGGTAGGTTAATCGGGAATTATTTTTTCATCTTCCGTGATTTGGTTGTCTGTGGGGAATGTGCTTAAATAATGTGTACATTGGGGCTTATTAACCAACTTGGATGCAATCTATGTGAGTTATGTCGATATGATGCTCCCCAAACAAACAACCGGGAAGAAGTTACAGCTAAGCAGTCTATGATCCTTATTCCACTGTGCAGATAGAGACTATTGATATTTTGGGCAGAATTGAAATAAACTTCTTCAAGCTTCAGAGTTTATATCATACGGTTTGTCAGTTTGGGATGGAGCAAGTAAAAGAAAGTGTTCACTAGTTAGGAAAGAGTAATAACCTAACTAGAACACTACAGTGGTTCGTCTGCAAGTAATACAAGCAAGCTAATGATGATATACGAAGATAAAGAGCTGGGAAGACGTCCTCCGAGGCTATTTGATTAAACAACATTGTTATTATGTTGTAATTTCCTTGTTAGGAATCATTGTAACCAATTCACATGAGACACCATCTTGGAGGGAGATTGTTAGCTTTGCTAAACTTATAAAGCTGGCGTCTTATACGTGAATTGGACTAGATAACTAGTATGCGTATAACGCAGGGACTACTAATGTAATATCTACAAAGTTATCACTTGTAGTGCCTATAATACCTCTTATAACTATGCATGAGGGGTGTAGGAAATCATTTGTGTAGAATTCATTTGTTCTATAAACACATAGTTTTCTTTCCCCTTTCTCTCCCTAGAACTTAAACATGTTTTACCTATTTCATCAGCCTAGACCTCATGAATCACTTGGAATCTTGATAGTTACATAACTCATGTTACCTTTATGTATGCTTTGCAATTGACTTATAAATAATTGATTTATATGTGTATATATAGTATTTTTGTTGGTCCATGAAATTTGAGTAAATAAATAACAGTTTCATTAATAATGATAACAATTGTTACAAGATTACTCAAAATACAATTGACTGTATGATAACATCTTCGGCTTCTTCAAGGGGATAATTCCGGTAAACTATCCCCTTTGGGTGACAAATAAACTCTCATTGATCCAAGCTATGCCTGAGAATCAATGAGAGGATGATCCTATCAACTAATACATTTTGTATTCTTTTGTTTGTTTAGGAACCATACTATCTCAATTACAAAGCATACAATATATACAGGTAACTAAACAAAGACATGTGGGGTTAGTGTGAGTTATCATCCACTTGGTGTGAGTTGTCATCCACTAAGTGGTCCCTCTTCATCTTCATCTTTTGTACTTTGTCTGACTTTCTTTTTTCTCTTTTGGAAGTTCGCGCCCATATTTTTCAGTCTGCTTGTAGAGATAGCGTCTTCAGGGTCACTAAGACATTTGTCAATTCTCAGTGATACTGGAGTTGTTTGTAGCTCGTACACTTTACTCACTGACACTGTATCAGTAAGTAAAGTGTTTCATCAAGAACGAGCTTTATACAACACTCACTGATTTCTTTATCAGTGAGTAACCCACTATTTTATTTAGTGAGTTAGGCTATTTTATGTTCAAATCCTTGTCAGGGTAATTGGGTCAATTTTTGACCTAACAATCTCCCCCTATTTGAATATACAAATAGCCCAGGTGAATGAGGTTGTGGTTTTTGGTTTTACAGGTTCAAACCTGCTTCTTCAGGGACTTGGGTTTAGTTCCTGAGGTTCAGGGGTTCAGGGGTTCAGTGACTTGTTTCACTGAAAGGGTTCAGGGGTTCAGGTTCAGTGACCTGATGGTTCAGGGTTCAGGGGTTCAGTGACTTGTTTCACTAAGAGGGTTCAAGGGTTCACGTTCAGTGACCTGATGGTTCAGGGTTCAGGGGTTAAGTGTTCAGTCACCTCATTGTTCAGGGTTCAGTGACTGAGGGTTCAGGGGTTCAGGGACTGAGGGTTCAGGGACTAGGGGTCCAGGGACTGAGGGTTCAGGGACTGGGGGTTCAGTCACCAAGGAGGGGTTCAGGGACCTGGTCTGCGGTTCAGTGACCTGGTTATTAGTCACGGGGTTCAGGGATTTAGTGATGGGGTTCAATGACCAGGTTCAGGGGTTCAAGGGTTAGGTTTTTGTGTGTTCAGTGAACTGATGTATTCATGTTCACCCTCAGTTTTCTCAAACTTTATAACACACTGAAGCATATTTCATTCCTTGGTGAGAAATTTTTTCTCTACCACCTCCTGAGTTACAAATAACACCCCCTGATGTTGCCACCTCTCATCCTGAGTTTTAGTAACCTAAAGGAACCTGAATTTTCAGGGTTTGTGGTTCTCTCCTGAGCTGAATCACACCTAATTTTTCATCATTCCCTGACACAACATTCCCTAATTGTCGATATAAACAACCTGAAATACTCCCTAACCAACCATATCTGCATCCCAATCCTTATCACTACCTGAAACACGACCCGTAGTACCTGATCATTTTAGCTACTTTCATAACTCCTTGAGTTGCAAAAGTCGTGATATCCTCTGATGGCGATATCACTCACTGATTCACAATGCCCACTGTTTTAACCCTTTGAGGCCTAAGTTGTTGCTGGTCATTCAGGTACTCAACCTAAATCATCTTCATAGCGCTCTTGATAATCCCATCCGCAACTTACCCAAATCATTAACCAACCCACACGCTATCCTCATCTATTTAACAACTGCAATCCCAAAACAACTTCTAAATCATACCACACTCTCTGATTCAGGTAACATCACAGTCCCAAAAACATGATTTGAATTAAATCAATTTCAAAACTAAAACACTCCCATTTATATCTCAGCCACCCATAGCACCGTTTAATCAACAAAAAAATAACAGCCATTATCCAAAACACAATAATTAGACCAACCCCATCTATTATCACAGCCGCCATCTTATTTTGACCGGATAGTTCTGTCTCTTGATTTTGTATAGGGTTTTAAGTTGTGTGTAGAGGTAATTATGGTATGTGTTTGAGATGAGGTGATTTTGAAGAATCTGTGATTCATGATCTTTTATAGATCAATTGGGTTATTCTTTTTTTGATTGAGAGTTGTTGTTGTTTTTTTTTTTTTTTTTTTTTTTTTTTTTTTTTTTTGATGATAGATCGACTGGATGTTTTTATCTTAGAGTGATGATAAATTTGTGTTTGTGATGAGAGTATAGGATCTGGTATTTTGTTATAGGGTAGTGACGGGAATTTTTTTTGTGAGAATGGATTTGTTTTTGTTGAGAGTGGGTTTTGTAGATCCGGATTTGGGATTTTTTTTATGTTAAAGGATGGGTTTTTGTGTGGGTTTTTTTTGTTTTTGGGTTAAATCTTATTTGTGTTGGATAAGATATGTATGGTGGGTGTGTTATTTATGGTTCAAGTAGGGTTTTGGTGTATGTCAGTCACCAATAAATGTGTCTCTCCCCCTCAAAAAGTGCTATAGCAGTAGCAGTTTTTGAAGATCACATTTATTTTTTTCATTGAAGAATGTTATCAGCAGTCATGAACGGATCTGGATCATAAGAATAATCCACCCGCTCTGATACCACTTGTTGGTCCATGAAATTTGAGTAAATAAATAACAGTTTCATTAATAATGATAACAATTGTTACAAGATTACTCAAAATACAATTGACTACATGATAACATCTTCAGCTTCTTCAAGGGGATAATTCCGGTAAACTATCCCATTTGGGTGACAAATAAACTCTCATTGATCCTATCAACTAATACATTTTGTATTCTTTTGTTTGTTTAGGAACCATACTATCTCAATTACAAAGCATACAATATATACAGGTAACTAAACAAAGACATGTGGGGTTGGTGTGAGTTGTCATCCACTTGGTGTGGGTTGTCATCCACTAAGTGGTCCCTCTTCATCTTCCTCTTTTGTACTTTGTCTGACTTCCTTTTTTTTCTTTTGGAAGTTCGCACCCATATTTTTCAGTCTGCTTGTAGAGATAGCGTCTTCAGGGTCACTGAGACATTTGTCAATTCTCAGTGATACTAGAGTTGTTTGTAGCTCGTATACTTTACTCACTGACATCGTATCAGTAAGTAAAGTGTTTCTTCAACAACGAGCTTTATACAACACTCACTTATTTCTTTGTCAGTGAGTAACCCACTATTTTATTTAGTGAGTTAGGCTATTTTATGTTCAAATCCTTGTCAGGGTAATTGGGTCAATTTTTGACCCAACAATTTTTTTATTTAATAAACTCAAACATTATTTCCATACTCATATCGATGCACTAGGCACTTATTAGCCAAACACATACAGGCGTACAATCAGGGACGGATTCATGATTTTAAAGAGTGTTTTGCACAAAAGAATCGTTAGGCTAAATAGAGTTACATTGTAAGAAATGAAAGTAGCAAATAAAAATTTGGCGGTTGAACATACAAGAAAAACGAGATTTTTTAAAATTTTTTTGCACTATGTGACTTAAAATTGGGTGTAGCTCGTGCCATACCCGGTACCCATGTAGGTCCGTCCCTGCGTACAACATAACATGCGTATTATATCGGATTTTAATTTTGTAAGAATGCTTGGACATAAAATATGTTGGAATTGATCTATTCTTTTATCTTATCCTTGAGAACCCGCTTTTTATCCCCATCCCTTTTGGAACGAATCTAATAAGTGTACCGAATTTAACAACTATATATAAAAGATATTTTATGAATGTACCATGTCATCACTTCTCTATTTTAGCATATTCTTGTACCATGTGTATAATAGTACATTTACAGAGAACAATTGTTTCGCATCATATCTATCACAAGGATTGTAAAACCATGAAATGACTACTGCTATGATTTTTCCGATCATACCCTGGCGATGTTCCAAACGATCCCAGTTTGAAATTCGTAAACAAAACGCCGTTGGATTAGCGAAATGGCCATTTATGCTTAATATGCTCGATCCTTATGATATTCCTCTCCAAGGATTATCAGAAGGATAAGCTTTTTACTTTCTGTTTGGACTTTGTAATATCGATCGATTAAAATATGGTCTAGATGTGTAGAAAGGGACCGTGAATTGGTACATGCCTAATTTATTTGAATCAATTAAAACTTACTAGTTTTCAAATATCATATACCGATCTTCACCATTGTCCATACTCTATTGGCAATTCGGCATGGAGACTTAAGATACGTATAAAAAAGCAAATGAAAGTTTACTATTTGTTGATGTTTATTTAAATAATTTGATCCAATAATGATCAAAAAGTTTGGAAGCCCCATGAAGGTTTAAGGAATATAGGATTTTGATGAGTGTGATATTTGATGATGTTGTGTTGTTTATGTTAGGTCAATATTCTTTTTCAAAAGGTTTTTTTTATGTGTAATGCAATTGTGGTCCTTCTTCAAACGGAATGTACCTTAATTAAATACTTTTCAAAGTCATAGCTTATATATAGAGTAAAGTAAATTGAAAAAATCGTCTGTCTGATTTGCCTAAATTGCAGGTTTAATTCATATATTTTCAAAACTGCACTCATTATCTCTGTAAAAAACTTACAAGTGCACATTTAGTCTTTAACAAAAATTAAATTACTAAATTGCCCTCTTCGTCTTCTTTTTCACTTTGATCCTTGTGAGGGTATTTAGTCCTTTATTTTTTTGCACTTGTAAGTTCCTCAAATGTACGACAAGTGCACTTTCGAAAAGATAAAAATGAAACCTGCAATTTGGCCAAACCACATGGATGATTTTTGCAATTTCATGTGACGTATTTCAACTCCTTAACTAAGGAATTTATGTCGTCTTTTTGGGTCTTTTTTAAAGTCATTCGTATAACATGAGCCCGTTTGGCTAGTGCCCGTTTAGCCCGTGCCCGTTTGGCCCGTGTCCGTTCGGGTTCTAGCCCGTTTGGCCCGTGTCCGTTTAGCCCGTGCCCGTTTGACCCGTGTCCTTTCGGGTTCTAGCCCGTTTGGCCCGTGCCCGTTCGGGCTCTAGCCCGTTTGGCCCGTTGCCCGTTCGTGCTTGAATATTTGTATAATGTGCTTTATTATTTGTATTAGTAACATTTAATGTAGGAATTGTGTTTAAGTTGGTTGTACAATATGCTTGATAATTTGTATTTCTTATGTAAGGGGTGTTTTAATAACTAAATTAACTGTATTTATTGACCAATTAATTAATTGACTACATTAAATATCTTAACCAAATTAATAGTGCTTTGTATTTTGTACATTAAGCTTTAAGACTTGTAAGTCTTAAAATTAAGATTGTTGAGAAAGATCATTAATAGTGCTTTGTGTATTGTACAATAAGCATTATAGCTTGTAAGTCTTAATTTTAAGACCAAGAGGAGAGAAAGTCATTCATGCTTTATATGTAGTATATATATATATATATATATATATATATATATATATATATATATATATATATATATTATATATATATATATATATATATATATATATATAGGGTCCGATTCTAAGAAAAAGTGTAATTAGATAGAAAAGTGAGAAAAAAAGTTACAATGTATAATTTGATAACAGTCTAAAGATAAGGGGTAAAACTGAAACATTAAACAAAAACACGCCTAATGCGTGAATCCGCCCGACCCTAAAATGTTGGTGCCTTGAACCTTTAGGTTCCAAAATTCTGCTTCCATATTTTTTACCTCAGTGCGAGGGCAATACTTCTGGCCCATTAAAGCCTTGAATTGCTCCCATGCCATATCGTAAGCAATATCCATTCCTGATGACTTCATGTACGAGTTCCACTAAGTTAAAGCACTGCCTGTCAAAGTGTACGAGGCATAATTAACTTTGGATTCTTCTTCGCAATTGCAGATGCGAAACACAGTTTCCAACTTTTCTAGCCATCTTGCTAAGCTGACAGCTCCCTCAGTTCCTCCAAAACTTCATGGATCACAAGCACGAAATTCTTTGTATGTGCAGGCCCGACTGACATTTGTAGGTCTCACGGCTCTGTCACCGGTGTTAGTGCTTGATCACACGTTGGCAGCAGCTGCCATGGCTTCTGCCACCTGCTGTGCCACAAGTTGTGCCAAAGTTGGCTGGTTGACTACGTTTGGAGGAGGTGTGGCATTATTTGCGTTGTGGGTATCATTTGATTTGTGCGGAGCCATTTGTCTACAAAAGAGAGTAACAAATGATGAGATTTTGCACAAGAGTATGAGAAGTCATCACATGAGTGAATAGTTTTTCAGTAGAGCATGAAAGAAGGAATTAAATCACAACAGAGAGATATGAGCTTGTTATAGATTAAAAGTCGGTTACAAGTTCTGAAAATTTCAAGCTTATTGGAAAATACATCAGACACTAACCGAAAACTACTCGGTTTAGTGGGTACAGAAACGATACATATGAATCTAAGATTAGTTATGTCCTTGACGTAAACGCTTAACCTCTGCCCTTAATGTCCGAGTCTTGGCAAGCTTTTCTTCTGTCGACACACATTCTTGTAGTGCCCTTTTTCTCCACAAGCAAATCAGGTAATGGAAGATTTGTCCTTGATGGTAGGAGTTCTTTGATTAGCCACTGGCTCCCTCTGCGCAGTAACAAGAACTGGTGATCTGCAATTCTTGGCCATATGGCCGATCCTTTGACAATTTTTGCATCTTACGGAGCATGGTCCGTTGTGATGAAGCTTACAACGATTGCACAATGGTGATTTGCCAGCATAGACCTTCTGGTCACTGGGTCTAGCAGAGTATACCTTAGCGACTTCCTGTCGTTTGTTTGGCAGGTGCTTGGATTTTGAGCCATCTTCAAACTTTCTTTTGTGGTTAGTGCTCTTAGTTTACTGATGTGTTTCACGGCCCATCAATGCCATGCGGATTCCCGTCTCGATAGCCTCCGCGACTCATTGGGCTATGAGTTGTTCCATGACTCATAAGTTTAGGTTCTGCCTCTCAGGTGACATGTTTCTTCAAAATAAGTAAAGGAGAGTGAGCAGTAGGGAAAATAGGCTCTAAGAGTAAATGTTTCGTGGAGACATGTTACATTGTGATGGGTTAAAGTCGCGTTCAGGTAAATGGGTGATTTCCTATACGATAGCAATATAAGTGTTTCAATGAAATAAAATGAGTGGTCAAATTCAGAGTTGAATAGTAAAATCTCATGAGGGAAGGCATCGTCCGTGACAAAGACGGTGTACGTGTGTGTGTAAGTATATAGAAGATACTTATAGTATAAATATAAGGTAAAAAACTATAAGCCAGCAAATAAGTACATGTGTATATGCATACAATTAACACGAAGGTATGTGTCATTGAAGTAGCATGCAAGTATATGTTAAGCATTAACACGAAAGTATGTGTTATCAAAGTAGCACGTAGTATATGCTAAGCTTGTTGAAGCAATAAGTAAAGTAGCAAGTAAAGTGGCAAGTAAGGCAGGCTGGCACATGGCGGTCATAGGTTAAGTTTTTGTAAAAAGCGGTTATAGTCTAGGTTTTATGTGTACCTAGTTCTCTATAACCATAGCTCTGATGCCAATCTGTAACACCCCCAAATTAGATCGCATCGGAATTAACATCTGGGGTGCTACTTAACTGGATCATAACATAAGTAATAGAGAACGAATTTATCAAATTCGTGTTAAAAGCTTTATTAAATAAAACATCAATTTTACATAATTGAAATGCGGAAAACAAGGCCCATTATTGTTATTAGTTGTCCTATAGTACAAAAACCCTGGTCATGAGTGTCATGTGTACACTCCAAAAGTGTGCCTATGCCCCTGCCACGCACTGCCTTGCATCATCATATGTCAATCAATTAAACACCTGACAAAACATGCTAAAAGTGTCAATACAAAGGTTGGTGAGTTCATAGGTTTATATAAAGCAGTAATGTTGGACCATAAGTGAAGCATGTGATCATCATCCTGATGACACATCAAAATAAATGTTTATTACGCTAGCACTAAGTTCATGCAACCGAAAAGGTTTTCTAGCTATGTGTAGGAGGTTACGCTCCCTGTAAGTATGTAGGTGGTTACGCACCATGATGTGTAGGTAGTTACGTACCCAAGTAGTGTAGGTGGTTACGCACCCTGATGTGTAGGTAGTTACGTACCCAAGTAGTGTAGGTGGTTACACACCCTGATGTGTAGGTAGTTACGTACCCAAGTAGTTTAGGTATCTAGTACCCAAATGGTATAGGTAGTTATGCACCCTGATGTGTAGGTAACGGGTGAATAGTATTGTACTCGAATAACCAAGCAAGTATTTAGATAGATGATGCGCGTGATGTGTCGTTGCGGTTTAGCAGTTTTAATGCCTACTCAAGTTTTAAATTTATATTTAGCCGACTTATCAATAACACACACACTTAACGAGCAGTGTACCCGGTCAGTATGAAGATAATGGTAAGTAGAGTGTCGATCACTAAGAGTGGAACGTATAATCTCGTTAATCTAATCAGTATTTTAATATCCTAACGCAAGGGGGTTTCAGCCTGAGAGACTGGCACAGTTTTGTTTGCAACTAAATAATAAAATAAACAAATAGGCACGAATCAGCAAGTAGCACACACGTACACAGATAGATACTTGAGACAATAAGAGGGCTGTCCTTATGATTAAGTAGATTGTCACTTATTTTATTGATAGCTTTATATGAAGTGTATGTAATTAACCCTTTCTCGTTGGTCCTATTCTCATCGGCGAGTAAACCCTTAATGACGACTTATGTCTAAAAGTTATTCCTAAGTGATCAATTTAGAAACAACCGTGGGAGCCACACCTTGTCCCGCAGTCGGGTGCCCGCAAGCCACTAATAAACACAGAGGTGGTCAATGCACTAATAAGTAGTAACCAAAGACATCAACATATAAACTTTAATTGATGGGAAAGCAAGTATTAAAGGGAGTGCAATCTTTCCGTTGTCACATTACACAAGCCACCAATCCTGATGAATTAAAGTTTGCTAAAACAATAAAACAAAACTACTTAATGAATTAAATACATGCAGCACCTTCTTACAGCTCTTGTATCTTCGATTTGGGTGTGTCTTGTGCTGCCTTCTTGACTGAATTCGTCCTTCTCTTCTGTTCGGTCTTTAGGTTTTCGAACTTCCGAATCTCCCTTCCTTTTTATGTGTCTGGTCTACGGGTATTTATAGTTTGTGTCTGAGGGAAGATGCGGCGCATCTACTTAAGTAGATGCGGCGCATGTACTTAACTTCGCGTGGGGTCCAAGATTATAATATTCAGGAATATTCGTACACCGCCAGAAGATGCGGCGTAACTCTTTATTAGATGCGGCGCATGTCCTCTTGTATCTTGGATCGTATCTGGTGATATCTTGATAGAGATGCGGCGCATGTTGATAGTGAGATGCGGCGCATCTGGAGCAGAATTGACTTGATCTTGTCCATGTCAGTAGACTTCCACTTTATGTACGTTTTGCTCCATTATTAGTCCAAAATCGCCAAGTTTCACCAAATGCTTGTTTTTACCTGAGAATTACAAAAGTAAACGATTAAGTATCAATCCTCATACATAATATAGTAAAACAAGTCAAATTAATAGGATAAATGATGGTAATAAAATGTACTTATTTGAGTTCATCAAATATCCCCCCACTTGAACTTTACTTGTCCCCAAGTAAACCTTAGATTAAATCTCATGAAAATGTATCCTAAAAGAAGTTAGGATTTATTTTTATATTTAAGCATGTATTCGTTTATTTCGTAATCACACAACTAAACACTTAACGAATTAGAAGTAAAATAAAATAAGTCGATAAAAGCAAACCTAATCGTTTAACTGTCCAGTCGCGACGAATATTCTATCATAGGCTTGGCAAGTATACACATCTCCACCACTAAAGCTAAGGAATAACAAGTCTAAAGCGGTAAAAGGGGTTTTTAGGCTTAAGGGTTAATTATTCTTATTTACACTATCGATCTCAAATTCCAGAAAAGGCGACAAAATCACAAATACATGATCGAATCCACGAACACGATACTTGCAATTGCTCAAATCCTTAACTCGAATAGGCTAAAGATAGGTCCAAACTTCACCAATAATAATATATCAAAAAGGGCGACAAAATCATAAATACATAGCCGAATCCACGACTACGATACTTAAGATTGCTCAAATCCCTAATCTCAATAAATCAAAGGTTTGGTTGGATAAAGAACAATACAGGGTATGGATAACATTTGGGATATAAATTGGTGTAAAAATAAAAATAAACAAAACAAATAAATTAAAATCCTAAGTGTGGTTAATCACTATCCCAACCATCCCATGAATAAGACTCATATCATTGAATAACTCACGCTTTAACACTTGAAACACACGCTTTAGGTAGACACGAATTATACTCAACAAAATCTTAATCAAAGAATAATCCTTAATTGGCATTCCCATAACTGCCAATTCCCATTCAATCCATAGATATAGTACAACAAATAGTGGTGATATCGACCACTTACATAACTCTACATCGTTGGCTTAAAATAAACATCCAACTCTTTTTTCTTTCTTTTTCTTTTCTCATTTTTTTTTCGATTTTTTTTTTTTTTTTTTTTTTTTTTTTTTTTTTTTTTTTTTTTTTTTTTTTAACTTGAAACATAAACATAGATGTGTAAAATTTTCACCACATCACTATAACTTTCTTTCCGGATAATTTTTCCATACTTTTCATAACTTCAGAAATAATGGTAAATAGTGAAAGTAGTAAACACACGAAAAATAAACTCCAAAATATACAATATTTACTTTCACTCCAATTGCATTGTGCAATTTCCCGACCTAACCATATATAATGAATTACGCACGCGAACACAGGTAATGTAAGGAAACACACTCTGCCTATAGCAATTAACCAACCACGGATTCTAATCTACGGGGTAGGCTAAGGTTTAAGGTGTAACGAAACATTTTAAACATAGGTGTAAGAAAAGAAAGGAATGGCTCTGAGTGTTTTTCTAGGGGTATCTTACTCTAAAAGTGAGAGTAACAAAAGGTTTTATACGGGGGTTAACTAACCAGTGTAGTTAGCTAATAACACATAACATATAAAGGCTTTTTGGGTGTAATCCTAGAATTTTACCAAGTTAGACAAGTCATTCCAATTAAATAAATAATACTCATTATGGTGGTCTCGAATAGTATACAAGCCAAGTTCTAAAGTTTACAAGTCACCGGCACACTCATAGATTTGTGAATTTTGGAAAATCACAATTTTTGAAAATAATGTCATGTGTGCAGTTATGCAACTTAGATCTTAAACAAAAACATGCTAAAAAATTTTTAAGTTTGATATATTAAGCACATTTTAAGCATAATTTTTGAAAAAGTTTAGGACAAGTAAGTGTTAAGTGTTCTAATTCTCCTATCCCCCCACTTAAGTTAAACAACGTCCTCGTTGTTTGTATAAAAGGTTAAAAACTGGAAAATAAAAAGAATTAGAACAGAAAAACTCCCCTGAGATTTGCTCGGTATGATCCTCCATTTGTATATGAGCAAAAATCATCTTTCTTGTGGATTAGAACGTTAAAGCTTCATACTTGATGTATCCACAGGAAATCCAGAAAACTATAATACCACCAACACTTTAAAACACACCTAAGATAAGAAAGGTTCAACTTGCATAATACATTAGTAGTTAGGTAAAAATAAAACTTAAAAATTAAAACTGAAAATCATCAGGTCAGTCGATGCGCCGTATCCTATTGAATAAGATACGCCGTATCGAGCCTGGAATAAATACGGATCAGAATAAAGATGCGCCGCATCCTTAACCAGGGATGCGCCGCATTAAAATAAACTGATAAAAAGTTTTAAAGTCGAAAATAAAAATGCAGAAAAATAAAATAAGATATGACCGTTGCAGAGGATGCGTCGCATCTCAGGACTGAGATGCGCCGTATCTTCGTGCGGCCTGGACTGACTCGACACAGAAAACAGAATAATAAAAGATAAATCCGGGTTGTCTCCCGGTCAGCACTTGTCTTTATTCCAGAGTCTTCAAGTTAGACTCACGTTCAGCTCCTTAGTTGGTCCTTGTCACGGTCCATCCTTCTTCCTTCATCCGAAAGATTTTCCCGTATATCTCTGCGACGTTTTCTTCAGTTCGACTTAGCCTAGTATAATTCTTTGTTTTCACCGCAGTATATTCTTCATCAGGACCCAAAGAATATTTGATGATTTTAAATTTTTCAGAAGTAATCATGGGTGGCTCATTGTATGGAATCCCAAGTAGTTGACACTTTCTTTTGGTGAACTCTTCTTCGTCCTTGTCAACAAACTCAAAATAAGGATCCTTAATCAAATAGTCATCTAGTTCCTCAATCAACGACTCATTATTATTATCATCTTGAATCGCCTCCCATTCTCTTTCCAAGTCATATTGTAACCGTCGACTAAGCTTTGTGAAATCATCAAACTGTTTATGCACCCATTCCCAGAAAGTAGTATCCGATGTCCCCTTAAGTCCTTTCAAGCGTTCAATCCTGCCCTTTTCTTGTAAAGCCTCCGATTTTCGTGGGCAGTCTTCAACATTATCGTACCACTCATAATTTTCAAAGGTTACATCCTTTCCAACTTTTTTCATCCCAATTATACTTCCCCCATTACAGGTTCCGTCACTTTTATAATCACAGGTTGGCCAAACACTACTCCCGTCTTTGAAAACGAAGGGTGTACAGGTATGATTAATGTGCTCAAATTCCCATGGTTTATCCCAAACCCATGGTACTTGGTCATTCCATCCATAGTACCAGGTGTTTTTGAAATCGTCATAAGTCTTAAATCCTGGTAGATTCCCAGTAAGCACATCATCATCGACTCGAAGAAGGTAGTTAAATTCCTTGAACTGCTTGCACAAGGGTGTCTCATACTCTAACAAATCAATGTCAATTCTGAAAAGTTCTTCAATGCCCTCATTGATTGTTGAATCATGATGTGACAACCTATAATCGCTTTCTACTTCTTCGTCTTCTCCTCTCATCCAATATACCCATAATGCATCCTTAGTAGCTCGATCCATGCTCTTATGGTTATTAAACTTACTAGCTAACCATTCTGAAAAATCAACATCGTTAGGGTCATGGTTAACGTCAAAGCAAACCTTTCCAATCATATTCTTTTTTATCTCCATGAACTCGTTAAATTGCTTCTTAAAACTCCGAGTCAACCATGAAGTCATAATCTCCTTGACTTCGTTTGCAGGGGCAAATTCCGGACTACCATATTTGAGTTCTAACCAATCATTGAGGGAGAGGTCTATCAATCTTACTATCCTGCCATGAAATAGTAATTCCGCCAAAGCATAATTCATGTCATTATCCTGATAGTTCTCATTTAATCCCCAGTACCACTCAAAATAAGGCATGTAATAATTTTGGGTATTGTCTCCACCACAGTTGTTGTTGCTTGAGTCCATGTATGCAAGAGAGAATTTCCCATCATCTTCTTCGATAGTAGTCCAGTTCAATCCTTCTGCTTCAATCTTAGGCCATAAGAGCGACAATTCTTCTCCAGTGTACCTCACAAATACATCATAAGAGAATACCCCTTTGTCAATGTTGCATAAACGCATAAATTCCTTAAAAGCAGCTTCAAGAGGAGTCTCCCAAGAGAATAAGTCTGCATCGATCATGAGTACATTGAATGAATCTGAAAACAAGCATTCCTTAGCAAGATATCCGTTAACTGGCATGTCTTCCATAGCAAAATCTGTCATCCAAGGTAAAATCATCAGTAGGATTTGTTCGCTAGAAGAGAAATTAATGAATATAGAAACGGATATATGAATACAAGTAGCTGATATCTGCAGACGATGCGCCGTATCCAAAAAGTTGGATACGCCGTATCTTATGATCGTTAAAATTAAATCAGACTTTAGAAAATAGATACGCCGCTTTAAATTTATGAATGCGCCGTATCGAATTAATTAATCAAAAATCAGTTTATCTAATTAAAATTAAATGCGTCGTATTAACGAAAGTTAATGCGCCGTATTTTCGTTACGTTTAAAAATAAAAGATTTTTGATTCAGTAAGATGCGCCGTATCGACGGAAATCGATACGCCGTATTTGTTTAATAATTCGCAAACTGTTTTTAATTAAAATAATAGATACGCCGTATCTTCAAAAGAAGATGCGTCGTATGGCGTTAACGTTTAGAAAAAATTTTATCAAAACAGATACGCCGTATCTACAAAAGCAGATGCGTCGTATTACTTTATCGCTTAGAAAAATTTTCTTATTAAAAACAGATACGCCGTATCTGGGGGAAAAGATGCGTCGTATCGAATTAATTAAACGCGTTGTATTAAAAAAAAAATTAAACGCAATACGCCGTATCTGAGAGATCAGATGCGCCGTATCGTTTGATTTAGCACAGTACAACGATAGCAGAACAGAAAAATACGAAAAATAAAAATAAAAATTAAACACACAAAACAAAAATAAAACACACAAAAATAAAAACAAAAGCAAACAAATAACACACAATACAACAAATATGCAAAATAGTACAATGATGCAATTTAATCTAATAAAAAGAAAAATAACCTAATTAAAATACTAATCAAATTAACAGAAAATAACAATTCACTCCCCGGCAGCGGCGCCAAAAACTTGATGCGCGTGATGTGTCGTTGCGGTTTAGCAGTTTTAATGCCTACTCAAGTTTTAAATTTATATTTAGCCGACTTATCAATAACACACACACTTAACGAGCAGTGTACCCGGTCAGTATGAAGATAATGGTAAGTAGAGTGTCGATCACTAAGAGTGGAACGTATAATCTCGTTAATCTAATCAGTATTTTAATATCCTAACGCAAGGGGGTTTCAGCCTGAGAGACTGGCACAGTTTTGTTTGCAACTAAATAATAAAATAAACAAATAGGCACGAATCAGCAAGTAGCACACACGTACACAGATAGATACTTGAGACAATAAGAGGGCTGTCCTTATGATTAAGTAGATTGTCACTTATTTTATTGATAGCTTTATATGAAGTGTATGTAATTAACCCTTTCTCGTTGGTCCTATTCTCATCGGCGAGTAAACCCTTAATGACGACTTATGTCTAAAAGTTATTCCTAAGTGATCAATTTAGAAACAACCGTGGGAGCCACACCTTGTCCCGCAGTCGGGTGCCCGCAAGCCACTAATAAACACAGAGGTGGTCAATGCACTAATAAGTAGTAACCAAAGACATCAACATATAAACTTTAATTGATGGGAAAGCAAGTATTAAAGGGAGTGCAATCTTTCCGTTGTCACATTACACAAGCCACCAATCCTGATGAATTAAAGTTTGCTAAAACAATAAAACAAAACTACTTAATGAATTAAATACATGCAGCACCTTCTTACAGCTCTTGTATCTTCGATTTGGGTGTGTCTTGTGCTGCCTTCTTGACTGAATTCGTCCTTCTCTTCTGTTCGGTCTTTAGGTTTTCGAACTTCCGAATCTCCCTTCCTTTTTATGTGTCTGGTCTACGGGGTATTTATAGTTTGTGTCTGAGGGAAGATGCGGCGCATCTACTTAAGTAGATGCGGCGCATGTACTTAACTTCGCGTGGGGTCCAAGATTATAATATTCAGGAATATTCGTACACCGCCAGAAGATGCGGCGTAACTCTTTATTAGATGCGGCGCATGTCCTCTTGTATCTTGGATCGTATCTGGTGATATCTTGATAGAGATGCGGCGCATGTTGATAGTGAGATGCGGCGCATCTGGAGCAGAATTGACTTGATCTTGTCCATGTCAGTAGACTTCCACTTTATGTACGTTTTGCTCCATTATTAGTCCAAAATCGCCAAGTTTCACCAAATGCTTGTTTTTACCTGAGAATTACAAAAGTAAACGATTAAGTATCAATCCTCATACATAATATAGTAAAACAAGTCAAATTAATAGGATAAATGATGGTAATAAAATGTACTTATTTGAGTTCATCAATAGACAAGAAACATTTTGAGTAATCAACCATGTAAAGCGAGTAATGAGTTTAAGTAAAATGAGCATGTATCTCCCCCAAAGAGTATAAAGTTATTAAACGAGTAAAAGTTGGGCTATGACTCACCTTGAGTATAACTGGCAAGGTGAAATGTGAAATCAAGTAAGTTATGGGAACGGCTCCAACACACGACCTGAATAATAGTGAAGTCTGAGATTTTACAGTTTTGGCTCAATACGAATGATGATTGTGAAACTGGGTAACGGATAACGATTAAGTTTGTGATGTGTGAGTTTGATATGCTTAAAATGCTTAAAGTTCAAAAATAATATTTTACATAATATTATCTTGTTTTTATATCATTGTTTCCATAATTATCGTTTCCTCGAATGTTGTCGAATAATATGTTAAGTTTATCGTTAAAAATAGTTATATAATTATAAACGTTACGAAAGTAAACATATTGAAACGAACGATAAAATGCACATGTTTAAAGGAAATATGCAAAACATGTAATAGAAATGAATATGGATTAGTGTTACTGTTCAGTCCTTGACTTTATACAAATTTAAAATTTTCTACCTTAACGGTGTAAGTTTTGCACCGTTAGTCCTTGTTTTACATTTTTAGTTCAAAAAGGGTCAAATGTTACATTTTATGACTTCTAGTTATTGTTTTATCCTTTTATAACCATAAGTTACTGATTTGATAGTTTTGAACACAGTTTTATGAAGTTGGCAGTTTTAACCCTTATAGTTGAAATACTTTGCAAACTTAGTCCAAAAATCACAAAAATAGTGGGAAAAGATTTTCGAAAGTTTCAACATTTTTATAAAGCTTATTTAAGTCTAAATCAACTGCTTATAGGTCAAAGAGCTTATTTTTAAGCTTAATGGGCTTAACGAGTTGAAAAATAAAGCCCATTAACGTTTAATGATTCGTTGGGTTTAAGGACTAAATGGACTTATCATTGGGCTTATTTTATGAGCTTAAAAATTATACAAAAGAGCTTACATTGTGGGAAACTAGAAGGGGGGGGGGGGGTTGAATAGTTTACCGGTTTAAAAACTTCTTTTAAAAATCTTGTTTTAAAAGTATGCTATTGGAAACTTTGATTCGAACTCTATGTGTAATCAATCAACACCGATATGAACTACAAACTAAGCTATGTAATAATAACAAATAAAAGTAAAGAGTAGAGTTGGAAATATCAAACCGAGACAGAGGATTTATAGTGGTTCGGCTACGAAGCTCTTCTTCGCCCTACTCCACTCCCCGAGTACCACACTCGAGAGTTTCAAACACTATATCAACAACCTCCCTTCAGGCGGAGAAAACCGTACACGTCGCTTATCCTATTACCGACACTAAGCTAGATGTCGAGTGCTAATCTTAGCTAGCACCAATCTACCAAGGTCCACGTGACCAAACACTCAAGCCCAATGGCTTCAAGAGATCACCAAGATCTCAACACGATCACAATGATCAACACTCACTTCACTCTACTCGACTAACACTATCCTAATGACCCTTGATCTTCTTGATCAATCACACAAGCCCAATGGCTTCAAGAGATGTTCACTATCTCTATAGATCACACTTGATCTTCACTCTCACTCACAAAAAGAAAATAAACTTGATGTATGCTAAGACACAACAAGGTTGTAACAAGTGTTACAAAATCCTATCAACTATAACTCTAGTATCTTCTTGATTACTTGAGTTCTTCTCTTGCTAATGAAGAGGGATGACAACACCTTGTATCAACTTGGATACTTGTGTTCTTCTCTTGCTAGTGAAGAGGTATGAAGAGGATCACTTGAAGGATGATTGGATCACTCTTGAAACAAAGAAAAACTAATCTAAATGACCCTAAGAAGTGAAAGGTGTGAGAGGATTTGACTAAGGGATTTTTCTGTGTGTGAAGGGTGCCTAAAACTGTGAAAGAGGTGGGTATTTATAGGCAAAGAAAATCTGAACGTTACAGTTTAAAATGGTACGGACGGCTCCATTAAATGACCCACGGCTCCGTTAAATTTAACGGTACCGTGGAGCCGTAGTAGACTAGGACGCTCCAAATTTTGTCTTTTCTGGTGAAAACTTATTTGGGGAAGGTTGGAGCTGATTTTGGGGGGAAAAATAGTTGTTGTGATTTTCAAACTAATTTTTCCATTAAAACATTTCTTAATATTTCAAAAATAATTTGTCATGTGTATTTTTGAAAAAAATGTTTTGTCCCATTTAAAATGTGAATTTTCAAAACATAAATTCACTTCTTTGATCACTAGTTCAAGTTGTAACTTTGTTCAAGAGTGATTTGCGTAGAAACGGGATCTTCCGATTAAAAACTTGTTAACGTTAATTTTAACGTAACGTGAGTTCACATTTTGTCATCCTCAAAACGTGAAGTAATCGAAAGATATAAATAACGTTTTTAGAACATTATTTGCATCAACAATCTCCCCCTTTTTGATGATGACAAAATATAAACTCATTTAAGGTTAAAATTAGTTTTAATAAGTTTTTAATGAGTTTACTCTCATTTCTCCCCTTTTTGTCAAATCAAAAAGGTGGTTAAGGCTCCCCCTTGATGTGTACTCCCCCTCATTTGGAGAACACAAAGGAATCGAGCAATGGATCGTGCTACAAAACAAGGTTAGACGGCAAATAAACAATATCTAACAAGTAGCACATAAGACAAATATCCAACCACAATAAAAGGATTATGGCTAAGTAGCCAAAATGAAAAGCCCATTACATAAACATAAAATAAATGTCATACATAAGTATGACTACAATAGGAAAGCAAATTAAACTAACAAGAAGACACATAAACATCTAAAGTAACATGAGGCTTCTAGATTTGCTTCCAACTTCAAAAGGTTCCTAATTATTTATTGGAGGGACTAAACATGACCATGTTTAGTTTGGGCTATTGTGTGGTGGAGGTGGTGGAAGGATGATGGGTCCTATGGGTGGTGTGAGGAGGTGTTCTAGGTATGAAAACCTAAAGCTAAGCTCATCTCTAAGGTTCATGATGAGTTAAAGGTTGTAGTTGCAACAAGGGCAACTCAAGGTGTGTGAGTGAAGGGGATACATGATTGGATAACCCATTAAGGGTTGAGGTGATGGTGATAGTGAAGGTGATGATGTGTTGCTCCCAAATTCAAAGGGAGTGTTTGGTGAAAGGGTGAGGGTGAGAGTTAGAGGTTGTGGTGATGTTGAGAGTGATGAGGGTGTTGTGTTAGTTCCTAATTCAAGGGAAGTTGATGTTGATGAGTTGAGTGTTAAGGTTAAAGGGTGAATGGGACTAGGTTGAGATGAGTGTGTGTTGATTCTTGTTGTGGAGGATGAGGATGTAGGTTGAATAGAGGTTGCCTTGGATGGAGCTTGGGGTGTAGTGAAGGAAGATGATGATTTGGTAGAGTTTATGGGTGTATGGGTTTCATCTTCATCATCCAAGGTGAGATCAATGAGGGGAATGTCATTGGTGATAGGTTTAGTTGATGATTGGGGTGTGTTGACATTCTTGATCCATTGATCAACTAGAGTGGTTTGGTTGGTTGGTTTGATGTTGAATCTAGGTTTCTTGAATACTCTTGATCCCATGATGATGGTATGGTGAATGTGAAGGTGTAAGGATGGGTGTAAGGATGGCAATGCATAATGTTAGCTTAAATAGCCAAAACATAAGCATGCAAGTTTGAAATGTTGGATTTGTGGATTTGGGTGCATGGGAATCAGGTTTTGTTTGCAGATTTTCTGGAAAAGATAGTCAAAAAGTGGAAGAGAATAGCAGTTTTAGTCTTTCAGAGGCACGACACCATTAAAGGTGCTACGGCACCACTAAATTTAGTGGAGCCGTGGCCTATTTAATGGAGCCGTGGGCTCTTTTGACCTTCTTTCCAGGTCTGCAGGTTTTAGGCAGCCTAAATGGGGAAATTTCTGGGGAATCCATTGGCTGCAAATCTCAAAGCCTCAAATTACTAAACACATAGAATTCCTAAAGCTAGTTTCAACTAGCAACTAACATGATCATGTGATCATCTATGTATTTAGGCAACTATTAAGCATGCATGAATTCAAGCATTTTTAACATCTAGTGCATGTAATAAAATAAGCTAACATGCATGATTTAGGCAAGATAAACCAACATGAGGATTAATTAACAAGAGAATTAATCATGTTAAAAGGAAACACATCAAGCAAGTTAATGTATTAGGCAACAATGCCACAAACTATTAGTAGTATTTTAATCATAATACTTATATTAATAATACTACTTAAGTTATTTCCATCTAATCCTTTCTTTTCCCCAACTTCTTAATTTTGTTCCCAAGCCCTTTGATCGCCTTGCCGATGGACTTGAATCCCCGATAGTTTGCTCATGCATCTCCACTTGTCTATTGTACATTGTGGTTTGCCTTCTCATCACGTTGGATAGATTTACCATCCCATTTTCGAGGTTGGTTGTACGTCGAAATGATGAGGTATCAAGGTTACGAAAGTAGGTGTCGGGAGAAGGGATTTGAGAACTAGACGTTCCTTCTTCGTTCACCTCATCATCGTCCTCATCCATGGGTTCAGATGATGATTCGTGACTGAAGGAGGAGGATGAATGGGGAATATCGGAAGTGGATTTACGACCACGTGTGGACCCTTTGTCCTTACGTTGCTTTGTGCGACGTCGTGGTCCACCAAGAGGTTTCATAACCGGATTGACTAGGACATAGTCGACATCATTGAGAGATGGGTAGGTTTGTATAACCCACCTGAATAAACGAGTAAGCAACATGCCGTATGGCATGAGCTCATCGGGAATGTTTAGATTTTCAAGAGTGCTAAGAATGTAGGGTTTGGTATCTTGATAATCATTTCGAGGCATTGTTTGTCTACAAAAAAAATATTTTTGTATATGTTAGTTCGTTGCATTTTAATGATTACACTTCTAGTGTGTGTGCCTAAATGCAAACAATGTGGAGGTGCGGCAATCTCGACTCTAAAATTATCCTAAAGAGATTACCCAAACGCTCCTAACTTCACTTTTGCTCAATCAAATATGTCGAACAATACATATCAATTATGTACTTCAAGCCATATTTGAGAGTTCATGTATGCATGCAAAAACGTTTTTAATTTGCATCAACAATGTATGAAAAAGGTGTCATGATCCTAGACTTGTGAAGTTTTTCGAAAAATGATCGAATTGGGGTGTTTGGCAAATGCCTCAACATGGTGCCAACAAGCTTTAAGATTGAAAAGCTTTAATGCAGAACGTTCCTAATCCAATTTTAATCATCCTAAACATGATTCCATTACAAATAATCAATCATAATCCGAATTTAGTGATTAATTTCGGATTAGGTTTAGCAACATAAATGGATTTTTGGAAATCCTAGGTTTAGGGAATCATGTGAATACTACATTGTCTAATCCTAGTCTTAATTTCACAAGGGTTTAACTAATTTTGAAAATCCCCAATTCGGATTTATACTCAAGAACAAACCCTAGACTCAAATTAAATGAAATTAAGAGTGATTTACTTACAATTAGTGATGTTGTGATTAAGATTTGTTGATTCCAATGCCTCAATCTTGATTTGCAAGAGTTTAGTTGAATTATGGTGTTATGGTTCGATTTTGACAGCAAGTGGAAGTGGTTTTGTGTGTTTGGAAAATTTGTGCAGAAGAAAAGAGTAACTGGGCGCGTTTTTCAGATGCACGGTTCCACTAAACATTAGTGGAGCCGTGGCTCTTTAGTGGAGCCGTATGTCTGATGGTCCAGTTTTTCTTCTGTTTTGACTTTTGGCTGATTAATCTTACTTATTTAGTAAGACTTTTTGACACGAGGAAAAAGTTTATACCTAATAAACTTTTTGACGAAAGATGATTAAATGGGATGACCGGAAATGACCTTAGTGTTTCCGAGGAAATTGACTAAGATGTCATTGGATGAGGATTTACTTCTAGTATTTCCCGTGAAATAAATAGAAGTTATGAGTTGTGTTTAGGAGGATGACTATAATATTTCCCATGAAATATTTAATTAGTCGGAATACGTGACACAAGGAATGACTAGATATTTCCAGTGAAATATTCATGAGTCATGTGACGAGTGAAAGATATGACTTAAAAGGTCATGAGCGATTTGTAGAGAATGACTTCAATATTTCCCACGAAACTTTCGAGAGGTCATAGAAGGGATGAAAGGTTATGAGGTATGACGTAACGGATGACTTTAATATTTCTGAAGGAATATTCAAATAGTCATGAGCGGGATGACAGGGATGACTTGAAAAGTCATATGACGAGATACGAGGAATGACGTTAATATTTCCAGTGAAATATTACGAAGTCATGGGATGAGGCTTAGGGAATGACTTGAAATTTCCAATGAAATATTCAAGAGTCATGAGTCGAGAATAAGATGGATGTGTGAGATGACTTCAATATTTCCGGAGAAATATTCAAATAGTCATAAGAGGGGATGAAAGGTTATAAGGTATGACGCGAGGGATGACTTTAATATTTTCATAGAAATATTGAAATAGTCATGAGCGGGATATGAGGAATGACTTGAAAAGTCATATGATGAGACGTGAGAGATGACATTAATAATTCCAATGGAGTATTAAGAGGTCATTTGACGAGAATGTAAAGGTTAAGGTGAGAAGAAATACTTTTCAAAGAAAAGATTTCTCTTTCGACGTTATCATGACGGAGGAGATGTCTTTCTGCGGGGAGATGACGTACTTCGACGAGCTTCATTCATGAGCAAACTATAGGGTTCCCGGATAAGTCTAATGGCATCTTGACTGCTACTCTTCACAGGGAGTTGTTTCATCTATAGTGTTTGTTGTCATGCCTTTCCGGCGCTTGCGTACTCGGTTTCGGTCGTGGTGACAATAAGAGTAGTTTGTTTCTTGGGGAACCAAGATGTTTGTTAATCAACCTATGAAGGTACAAACATTACTCATTATGTTTCAACCCACATTAACTCTCACATTATCAGAGTTGGTATAGAAACATTTTCTACATCAATCTCCTCAAGATATCGTAATCTCAAGTGTATAGTATCTTTAATGTATGGTATGATACATTAAACACTTTGATGTAAGAAGTTTTGGGATACTTCTTACAAGTGGGCACAAAGCCAACACTATTCATGATAATGGACCTACTTGCCGTTAGGTAAACTACTTTACCTATTATGCCTGATGTGTTTTTTTTAGGTCTATAATAAACTACCAAGTTTTAAATTTATTTATTGCCGAACTAACCTATAGACTCTAAACACTCACGAGTAGTGTACCCGATCAATGTAGATAGTTTTTAGGTAAGCAAGGGTCGTTCACTAGGAGCGAAGCTAAAGTGATCTAAAGGTATTCTAATTACTAAACTAACTAACCTAGAAAGCAAGTAAATATTTTTGGGGTTTTAGCCTGAGAGGCTATCACGATTTTGTGTGTTTAATTAAACTAAATACGAGAAAATAAATATAAAACTAATTAAAAGCAAATTAAAGATAGATGAAGATAGATAGGAAGAACGGGTTAGCCACGTCTAGTCCATTTTATAGTTATACATGCTTATGTCTACTTGTTTTAATTCATTCAATTGTTTTGTCGCCAATCTGATTATTAATCCTGTCACGATTAAATAACCTACCATCGTGGTGGGAAAGAGGACATGATCATAGTGACTCGTCTAGCATCAATACTAACTTATTGCTTTAAACCATCTAACCTAGTTCGGTATTACACGCTACTAGTCCTATTAGGTTGTAGACACGTTCCGTTTATGCCAAACAATGATTCCTAATAGAGATTCGGGTTAACACGCATATAACTCAACCTAAGCAACCACAATTACAGGTAGTTAAGTCACATCAATTAAAGTTATAAGGATCATAACCTAGTTACATATACTTCTACTAGTTATAACCAATAAACGAGTTTTTATCGACAAGCACCCAATCCAATAACAAAGCAAACACATCGACAAAATCATAAAAACTAATAAAACTTCATAAACATGGCTAACACCTAAGGGTGTTAGCCCATAATCTCAGCAAAAGATAAAGTATACATAAAAATTAAACATAAGAAATCCATAGACAAATTTATTATGCTAATCGAATGATACACAAAGATAAGTATGGAGATGTTCTTTGTCGATCTTCAATGGTGGATGGAGAAGGTGTTGTGGACGATTTGGGGTTGTTCCCAACTGATAATAGTGATTTTTATGATCATCAAATCGTCCATAGGGCTGTGGTATTTATAGGGGTAAGGAAGAGTAGCCTCCAAGGTTTACCAAAATTAGTCTGCTGCTGTTCCGACCTCGATGCGGCGCATCCACAAAGCCAATGCGCCGTATCTCCTTCTGAAAAATATAGATCTCCTTTTTCTCTTTCCGTGGCCGCTTGAATCACCTAAAATGGAGTCCGGATGAAGATTTTATGGCCAAAATACGAAAGCATCTCCGAGTATCATTATGTAATCTTGACTTTTTCATTGAGCTTCTATTCTTCACTTGATTTCTCGGCTAAGCTTGTATATGGCCAATACGGCGCATCGGATTGGTCCGATGCGGCGTATCTAGGTAACTTCGCGTGGGGTCCAAGATTATTATATTCCAGAATATTCGTTCACCGTCTTCAGATGCGGCGTAACTTGTATCTTTATGCGGCGCATGTCCTTCAGTATCTTGGATAATCTTTGGTGAAGTCTTGAGATTGATGCGCCGTATGTTAGGAATGTCATACGGTGTATCTGGAGTAGATAAGTCAGATCTTCTTCGTTGACCAAGGTTTTATATGCGGCGCATGAGATAAATACATGCGGCGCATTCTTTAAAGTCAGGCAATGGTCTCAGATTCGTCTAAGTCTTTATGTACGACGTATCTATCAAGAATGATACGGCGCATCTTCCTTCAGTTCAGTAGAATTTTCCAACTTGATTCATTTTGCTCCAATTTTGGGTCCGAAATCATTAACTTTCACATAATGCTTGTTTATAACTGAGAATTACAAAAGTAAACGATTAAGTATCAATTCTTATATAAAGTGATATAAAACAAGTCAATAATATAGGATAAATGATGCTAATAATATGTCGTTATTTGATGTCATCAAATATCCCCCCACTTGAACTTTACTTGTCCTCAAGTAAACCTTAGATTAAAACTTATGAAAATGTATCCTGAATAGGATGTTTTTTTACAATTAAGCATTTATTCATTTTATCATAATTGCACAACCAAACACTTAACGAATTTAGAAACAAAATAAAATATTTCGATAAAATCAAATCTAATCGTTTAACTGTCCAGTCGTGACGAATATTCTATCATAAGCTTGGCAATGATACACATCTCCCCCACTAAAGCTAAGGAGTAACAAGTCTAAAGCGGTAAAAAGGGTTTTTTTTTTTTTTTTTTTTTTTTTTGGTTAAGGGTTGATCATCCTTTTTAATCTCTATCGATCTCATATTCCAGAAAAGGCGACAAAATTACAAATACATGATCGAATCCACGACCACGATACTCGCAATTGCTCAATTCCTTAACTCAAATAGGCTAAAGATAGGACCAAGTAATCTTCACCAATAATATTATATCAAAAAGGGCGACAAAATCATAAATACATAGTCGAATCCACGACTACGATACTTAAGATTGCTCAAATCCCTAATCTCAATAAATCAAAGGTTTGGATGAAGAATGATATAGGGTATGGATAATATTTGGGATATAAATTGGTGTAAAATGAAAAATAAACAAAACAAATAGATTAAAATCCTAAGTGTGGTTAATTACTTTCCCAACCATCCCATGAATAAGACTCATGTCATTGAATAACTCACGCTTTGACACTTGAAACTCACGCTTTGGGTAGACACGAATTAGACTCAATAAAATCTCAATCAAAGAATAAACCTTAGTTGGCGTTCCCATAACGGCCAACTCCCATTCAATCCATAAATTTAGTACAACAACAATAATGATAACTTTACATAACTTTACAATGTTGGTCAAAACAAACTTCCAACTTCTTTTTTCTTTTCTTTTCTCATTTTTTCGATTTTTTTTTATTATTTTTTTTTTATTATTTTTTTTAACACTAAAAACATAAACATAGATGTGTAAAATTTCACCACATCACTATAACGATAACTCTGGATAATTTTTCCATACTTTTCATGACTTCAGAAATAACGGTAATAGTGAAAGTAGTAAACACACGAAAAACAAGACTCAAAATATACAATATCTACTTTCACTCCAATTGCATTGTGCAATTTCCCGACCTAACCATAGATAATGAATTACGCACGCGAACACAGTTAATTGTAAGGAAACACACTTTGCCTAAAGTAACTAACCACGGACTTTAATCTACAGGGTAGGCTAAGGTGTAAGGGTGTAACGAAACATTTTAAACATTGGTGTAAGAAACGAAAGGAATGGCTCTGAGGGTTTTTCTAGGGGTATCTTACTCTAAAAATGAGAGTAAACAAAGGGTTTATATGGGGGTTAACTAACCAGTGTAGTTAGTTAATAACACAAAACATATAATAGGCTTTTTGGGTGTAATCCTAGAAATTTACCTTGTTAGACAAGTCACTCCAATTATATCAATAATACTCATTATGGTGGTCTCGAATAGTATACAAGCCAAGTTCTAAAGTTTACAAGTCACCGGCACACTCATAGATTTGTGAATTTTGATAAGTTCACAATTTTTGAAAATAAAATTATGTGTGCAGCTATGCAACTTAGATTAAACAAAAACATGCTAAAAAAAATTAAATTTTGATAATTAAGCATAGATTAAAGCAAATTTTTGAAAATTTAGGACAAGTAACGTTCTAATTCTCCATCCCCCCACTTAAGTTAAACAACGTCCTCGTTGTTTGTATTTAAAATTAAAAACAAGAGATAGAAAGAATTAGAACGGAGAACTCCCTTGAGATTTGCTCGGTATGATCTTCCAATGTAAACGTGCGAGCGTATATAATGCGGGAGTCCATCAACCTCTTCAATTGTCCAGACCTGTAAAAATATAGAGACCACAGAAAAAGAATCTCGAGAGCATCTCGTTAATCATTGGTTAGGAAAATAAAAATACGAAAAAATTACAGGTCAGAGTGTCAATGCGCCGTATCCATGGAATATTGGATACGCCGCATCAACAACCTGTAGGAAATACTAAAATGCACGTCATGGGTTAATGCGACGCATCTACTAAAAGTGCATGCGTCGTATTTGACCAACTGACAGAAATACGAAAATAAAAATAAACTAAAAACAAAATAAAAGACAAGCATGGGTTACCTCCCAAGAAGCGCTTGTTTTTGTTAGAGTCACGAGCCTGACTCCACCCTTATTTACTAGGCAATAGGGTGTTTTTCCCCCCACTTGCGGTCAAGTGCGGGTGATAGTAGCAATAAGCACCATAACGGTGTAAATTTGCTACTAGAGATGGATAGAATATGTAAAGATAATACCTTGGCAATATGTGTACTTCGTTCATTACCTTACCCGGTCTGGTTGTTAAATTGGATGACATGAACATTACATGTGAGAGAGTAGTATGTTGAGGATCAATGAATCTCCCTTCTTCTTCGTTTGTTCTATTGGTAGTAAGGCGTCCCTTGACTTCCATAAAAGATGAGAAAGGGTCTTTGGCGAGTAAAAGTTCGGGTTCCTCTATATCCTTCATAGGATTGAAATCATCCTCTTCAATCATGGTCGTGTCCATCAGCTCATCCTTGAATTCTTTTTCTATTTCAACAAAAAATGGGTTGATAACAGGTGCTTTATATTCATCATTAGTTGGTGTAGTAAATTCCACCTCATCATTCTTTCGTTTTGCAACCTGTTTAGGAAAACTAGCAAGATTATTAGTAACGGGATTAATAATATTAAACAAATTAGTACCACTTTTTGTTGTAAGTGACTCCAATTCATCTTGTGAGTCTCCATCTTCAACTATTGGTCTTGTAATTTCATCCTTTTCCCGAATAGCCGCCTCAAATAAGTCATCCCACATTTCTTCAAAATCCTTTGTGGGGTCATAATCTGGCTCATTTGTTCCACGCATGAATATTTCATTTTGTTGTGGCAATTGCGGTATGGCATCGTACACAATACAATCAAAACTTTCAATATTAGAATACTCATTATCTTCATCCGATGGAATATCATCATGGTGTTTTTGATATGATGAGAATATATTTTCCAACTCGGGTGAAAAATCACAAGTAATAGCACCATACACCATTGTTCCACATTCATCTTCATTTTCATCATAAGCACTTTCGGATGAATAAGCTTCTTTGTAAACAATTGCCGGATTTTCATTCAAATCAAACACTTGTGACTCTTCTTCATCTTGGGCAACTTCCGGAGAAATAACATCATCAATAACTATTGCCGGAAACATAATTGCACCAAAATCGTATGATTCTTCTTCATCATTATCATTGGATAAAGTCCAAGTGTGTCTAAATGGCAATGTCTTTCTTTCTTTCCCTGACTCTTCCTGCTTTGATAATAAGTACTCTTCCATCGTGGGTTCTTTATCATTGATGACTTGTGCACCATATCTTGCTCTTTCCCAATCGTAAACCTTTTTATTGCTCAAGGATCGTTCATTGTTAAGCCTAAGATATTCTTCCATAGTTATGTCCGGATTATCCATCATCATTATTACCTGAAAGATAAACAACCAAGAACAGCAGTAACCGAAACAAAAACAATAAAAACTAAAATGAAAAATAAAAATTGAATAAACAAAAATAAAGAAAAACGATTAAAAAAAAATTGTTCACAGAACGTCAATACGCCGTATACAATTGACCTGTATACGCCGTATTGATATAAGACAGATACGCCGCATCCACAGACTAGGATACGCCGTATTGCCTTTCTGAGACAGAAACACAGAAAACACAGAAACAAATAAAACTAACTAAACTAAAATACCAATAAATCAAATTAAAACAATCACTCCCCGGCAACGGCGCCAAAAACTTGATGTGTTTTTTTTTAGGTCTATAATAAACTACCAAGTTTTAAATTTATTTATTGCCGAACTAACCTATAGACTCTAAACACTCACGAGCAGTGTACCCGATCAATGTAGATAGTTTTTAGGTAAGCAAGGGTCGTTCACTAGGAGCGAAGCTAAAGTGATCTAAAGGTATTCTAATTACTAAACTAACTAACCTAGAAAGCAAGTAAATATTTTTGGGGTTTTAGCCTGAGAGGCTATCACGATTTTGTGTGTTTAATTAAACTAAATACGAGAAAATAAATATAAAACTAATTAAAAGCAAATTAAAGATAGATGAAGATAGATAGGAAGAACGGGTTAGCCACGTCTAGTCCATTTTATAGTTATACATTCTTATGTCTACTTGTTTTAATTCATTCAATTGTTTTGTCGCCAATCCGATTATTAATCCTGTCACGATTAAATAACCTACCATCGTGGTGGGAAAGAGGACATGATCATAATGACTCGTCTAGCATCAATACTAACTTATTGCTTTAAACCATCTAACCTAGTTCGGTATTACACGCTACTAGTCCTATTAGGTTGTAGACACGTTCCGTTTATGCCAAACAATGATTCCTAATAGAGATTCGGGTTAACACGCATATAACTCAACCTAAGAAACCACAATTACAGGTAGTTAAGTCACATCAATTAAAGTTATAAGGATCATAACCTAGTTACATAGACTTCTACTAGTTATAAGCAATAAACGAGTTTTTATCGACAAGCACCCAATCCAATAACAAAGCAAACACATCGACAAAATCATAAAAACTAATAAAACTTCATAAACATGGCTAACACCTAAGGGTGTTAGCCGATAATCTCAGCAAAAGATAAAGTATACATAAAAATTAAACATAAGAAATCCATAGACAAATTTATTATGCTAACCGAATGATACACAAAGATAAGTATGGAGATGTTCTTTGTCGATCTTCAATGGTGGATGGAGAAGGTGTTGTGGACGATTTGGGGTTGTTCCCAACTGATAATAGTGATTTTTATGATCATCAAATCGTCCATAGGGCTGTGGTATTTATAGGGGTAAGGAAGAGTAGCCTCCAAGGTTTACCAAAATTAGTCTGCTGCTGTTCCGACCTCGATGCGGCGCATCCACAAAGCCAATGCGCCGTATCTCCTTCTGAAAAATATAGATCTCCTTTTTCTCTTTCCGTGGCCGCTTGAATCACCTAAAATGGAGTCCGGATGAAGATTTTATGGCCAAAATACGAAAGCATCTCCGAGTATCATTATGTAATCTTGACTTTTTCATTGAGCTTCTATTCTTCACTTGATTTCTCGGCTAAGATTGTATATGGCCAATACGGCGCATCGGATTGGTCCGATGCGGCGTATCTAGGTAACTTCGCGTGGGGTCCAAGATTATTATATTCCAGAATATTCGTTCACCGTCTTCAGATGCGGCGTAACTTGTATCTTTATGCGGCGCATGTCCTTCAGTATCTTGGATAATCTTTGGTGAAGTCTTGAGATTGATGCGCCGTATGTTAGGAATGTCATACGATGTATCTGGAGTAGATAAGTCAGATCTTCTTCGTTGACCAAGGTTTTATATGCGGCGCATGAGATAAATACATGCGGCGCATTCTTTAAAGTCAGGCAATGGTCTCAGATTCGTCTAAGTCTTTATGTATGACGTATCTATCAAGAATGATACGGCGCATCTTCCTTCAGTTCAGTAGACTTTTCCAACTTGATTCATTTTGCTCCAATTTCCGTCCGAAATCATTAACTTTCACCTAATGCTTGTTTATAACTGAGAATTACAAAAGTAAACGATTAAGTATCAATTCTTATATAAAGTGATATAAAACAAGTCAATAATATAGGATAAATGATGCTAATAATATGTCGTTATTTGATGTCATCAATGCCCCTAACCTAGTTATATCCGTGCACTCACCTTCTTCGTTTCTTGTGAGTTTCGCATTTGCGGATATGGGTGTTATTGTCATGTATCTCATACATATAGTATACATAAGTTTAAAGGGATACTTAATTGAGGCAAGATTAAATATGTGCAAGGAAGAGAACTTGATTCACTCATCAATGCTTAATTCAAACTCGTCACGCATGATCTTCAAGCGATCATCGAACATTTCTGGACAAGATGAATTTGGCATGATGAGATGTGAATAGAGTTTCTGTGTTATAGTGCCTACCATGTTAGATTCTAACTACACTATTTCATGCCAAACATTACTACTAACAAAGGGTGTTTTAAGAAAGCGTACTTGTGCCTGAGGTGTTAGCTCTTAAAACAGGAAGACTAGGGTACCTTTGTTGAATGTTAAGCATGAAAGACACGACTTGACAATTGCGTCACTGGATATGCTTGATAACGCATCATACTCCTTTTGTTAGACACCAAAGTTTATTTACACTCATGTTTTCCTAGCAAAACAAATGTTCAAACATCTAGTCCCCAATATCTCATGGGTCCAAAGTTGTTAGAGTTAAACATCCTACGCATTTGTTGCGTTAGTTTAGGATGTGAGAATGGAGGACACATTTCCCATGGTAAGTAACTTTGTGGTGGACGATCATTTCAAGTTACGGGAAAGTTACATGGATGATTTTGTCTTCTAAAGTTACCTCTCGGTAGAGGAGTTCTAGACCGAGGTTTGGGAGAGTTTACCTTTCTAGGTGGAGGAGTAGTTGACCTAGTGTCATTCTTTACAAATCCATGTTCGGGAGATGACAATGATTTGTTAAAGCCTTTGGTTTCCTCTCTACTTGGAGTAGACACTCTAGTTCTATTTACAACTACTTGACTTGGTTTAGGACTTAAGTTACTTTTCAGAATTGACCTAGTTTTGTCCTCAGCACCACACGGTACCACGGTACCACTAAATTTAGTGGTGCCGTCTGTATCTTTAATGGTGCCGTCACCTTCAGACATGGACTTTTCAGGCATTACAAATTTCACTTGTTTAGTACCACTTGTAGAAGCCTGATTTGGGTCAAATCCTAAACCCGAACGGTCATGTTCACTATATCTAATATTTTCAAGTATATCATTAAGCTTTTTAGTTCCTTCATCAAACTTAATGATTCTTAAAGCATTTTCTTTAAGTTTTTCATTTTCTACTTGAAGACTAATACATGACCCGCATCCTACGTCTACTTCCTTGTTTTTCTCAAGTCTCTTGACTTGATCATTTAGTTCTAAGACTTGTAGTTCTAGTTCTTTTAATTTTAATTTTAGCTTTGTGTTTCTACCTAAGATCTTAGTACTAACTACGCATAGTTTGTTGTATTCGTCATGTAATTCACTGTCATCTACTGACGAATTATTATCACTATAATAAGAAGAGTCGGATTGTACCTCGTTAGAAGCTTGAGCCATTAAGCACGTTTCATCGTTAGGCTTCTTCTCTTCTTCTTCACCGCTATCACTCCAAGAACCTCCTACAAAGGCTCTTTGGTTGTTGGATTTTGGTGGCTTAGGACATTCTCCTATGAAGTGATTAGGATCTCCGCATCTAAAGCATCTCCTATCACTTGTCCCTTTTCTTTCATCATGATTTCTTTGGGATGACTTCTTCTCATCGCGAGATTGTCTAGGAAATCTACCTTTCCTCCTAAAGAACTTTCTAAAGTTCCTAACGGCTAGTGTGTACTCTTCATCTTCACTACCGGAACTCGAACATTCCTCATCACTAGACTCCTTCTTGGCTTTTAATGCTAGAGATCTAACTCTCTTGATTTTGCCTTTGACAATGTCGGAATCCTTCTTGATGATCATCTCATGAACTTTCAAGTTTCCTATAAGTTCATCGAGTGACAATGCCGCCAAGTCCTTTGACTCTTCTATGGCGGTGACCTTTGCTCTCCATTTAGGATGTAGAGCTCTAAGAAACTTCCTAACATAGTTCTTACTAGAATAACCTTCATCAAGAGCTTTAAGTCTAGTGATAATAGTATTAAATCTAGCAAAAGCATTATCTATTGACTCATCCTCCGAAATGGAGAATTGTTCATATTGTTGAACAAGAAGATCTATCTTGTTCTCTTTGACTTGGTTATTACCTTGGTGAGTGACTAACAAGGTTTTTCGAAATATCTTTTGCCGTATTACACATGAAAATTCTTTCAAACTCCTTTTTAGGCAAAGCATTATAAATCATCATTTTAGCCTCATTATTTTTGGCTAATTTCCTTTTTAGTTCATCACTTTGTTTATCATAAGAAACTATTTCATCCTTTTTAGTTTCCGGATTCTTTTGAATAGGTTGAAAGTCACCCTCGGTAATAACATGCCAAAGATCAATGTCTTTTGATTTCACATACGTTTCGAATCTTGTTTTCCAATAAATAAAACAATCGGTTTCGAAAAGTGGTGGTCTTTGCATAGATTGCCCTTCTAGATATTTGTCGGAATCCATTGATCGGTTCAAGCTTTAAAATACAATATACTTTAAAAACTTGACTAACCTGGCTCCTGATACCAATTGTGGGAAACTAGAAGGGGGGGTTGAATAGTTTACCGGTTTAAAAACTTCTTTTAAAAATCTTGTTTTAAAAGTATGCTATTGGAAACTTTGATTCGAACTCTACGTGTAATCAATCAACACCAATATGAACTACAAACTAAGCTATGTAATAATAACAAATAAAAGTAAAGAATATAGTTGGAAAGATCAAACCGAGACAGAGGATTTATAGTGGTTCGGCTACGAATCTCTTCTTCGCCCTACTCCACTCCCCGAGTACCACACTCGAGAGTTTCAAACACTATATCAACAACCTCCCTTCAGGCGGAGAAAACCGTACACGTCGCTTATCCAATTACCGACACTAAGCTAGATGTCGAGTGCTAATCTTAGCTAGCACCAATCTACCAAGGTCCACGTGACCAAACACTCAAGCCCAATGGCTTCAAGAGATCACCAAGATCTCAACACGATCACAATGATCAACACTCACTTCACTCTACTCGACTAACACTATCCTAATGACCCTTGATCTTCTTGATCAATCACACAAGCCCAATGGCTTCAAGAGATGTTCACTATCTCTATAGATCACACTTGATCTTCACTCTCACTCACAAAAAGAAAATAAACTTGATGTATGCTAAGACACAACAAGGTTGTAACAAGTGTTACGAAATCCTATCAACTATAACTCTAGTATTTTCTTGATTACTTGAGTTCTTCTCTTGCTAATGAAGAGGGATGACAACACCTTGTATCAACTTAGATACTTGTGTTCTTCTCTTGCTAGTGAAGAGGTATGAAGAGGATCACTTGAAGGATGATTGGATCACTCTTGAAACAAAGAAAAACTAATCTAAATGACCCTAAGAAGTGAAAGGTGTGAGAGGATTTTACTAAGGGATTTTTTGTGTGTGAAGGGTGCCTAAAACTGTGAAAGAGGTGGGTATTTATAGGCAAAGAAAATCTGAACGTTACAATTCAAAATGGTACGGACGACTCCATTAAATGACCCACGGCTCCGTTAAATTTAAAGGTACCGTGGAGCCGTGGTAGACTAGGACGCTCCAAATTTTGTCTTTTCTGGTGAAAACTTATTTGGGGAAGGTTGGAGCTGATTTTGGGGGGGAAATAGCTGTTGTGATTTTCAAACTAATTTTTCCATTAAAACATTTCTTAATATTTCAAAAATAATTTGTCATGTGTATTTTTGAAAAAATGTTTTGTCCCATTTAAAATGTGAATTTTCAAAACATGAATTCACTTCTTTGATCACTAGTTCAAGTTGTAACTTTGTTCAAGAGTGATTTGCGTAGAAACGGGATCTTCCGATTAAAAACTTGTTAACGTTAATTTTAACGTAACGTGAGTTCACATTTTGTCATCCTCAAAACGTGAAGTAATCGAAAGATATAAATAACGTTTTTAGAACATTATACAAAAGAGCACAAAAGAGCTTACATGATCAGCTTATTGCGTGTGCTTAAAATCGGCTTATTGGGCTAATTAGTCCAATCAGTAAGATATAAAGAGTTTTAAATGGTTCGAGTAGCGTTTACTTTGTGACTTTTAGAGGGCTTGTATGAGCTTACCATTGGAAACTTAAAACAATAATTTAATATGTGAGCTTATTAAGATATGAGTTAAGCAATAAAAATGATATGGTGTGTGAATGTATCCGGTTTTACATGATCATTTCTATTCGATATTACATGGTTCTGAAAATATGGAAAATGAACTACATATCATATGAAATATGCGATAAATGAATGATCAAAATGAAATGCGACAGGCAATAAAACGAGTATGTAAATGTAATATGAATGTGTATATCGTATTTCTAGCCATCCTTTGAGGAGGTCATTGCATAAAACGTAAAGAAATAAATAAAAGAACTCGTAAAATGAAATAAAATGAATATATGATCGAAATAAATTATAGGACGATGCATGGTATGTTATAAATCGATATAACCAGAAGGAAAAGAGATGGAGAGGCCTTACAACACTTTTAAAGGAAGAGTTATACATTCAAATGATCAAGACAACGGTTGGAATTTATGTAACCCACTAGAATGATTTTCAAGCCTTCGAATGGTGTAAGATTGATCGGGTAATGGCTTGAAACTGCTTCTAGCTTCCTGGATGCTCTCGATAGTAGCAAGCACTCATGAGAATTGTGACGAAGTGTGTTAAGTGTGAAATGAGAAAATATGTATGTGTGTCGATATGTATAGACATGCATGCATGAGTTTATATTGTTAAAAATGGCAAGTTGTGATATAATTGACATTATATTCAGTCACTGTCAGAAGGATAGGATGAGAAGAATAATTTCTATTCCACCTGTGTATATTGAACGTATATGTTTCGATTTAAGGGGAAAATGATCTATAAAATGTACTCGATATGTATAGAAAGTCCAAGAAACATTTTTAACGTGGACAATGCATAAGGAAGGTGTGTAAAGATTTTTAGAAACCATTTAAACTAAGAACCATATGAATCTCATAGGAAAAATATGGTGAATGCGAATTTCGTTAATTTTTGGGAGAGTTGTATATGTGGTCGAGTGAGGTTCATTTTGGGTCTCAATATAGGTCAATTGTTCGATTTTAGAAAATGAGTTTTGATATACTAATTCTTTGATGTGAGTGGATTCGATCCATGTAAAATGTTGTATATGTTACGTGTTAAATTTAAAAGTTATCGAGGTAAAGTGAAGCATGTTCGGACCGTACGAAATATAAGAAAACAAAATTGTGAGTTGGGTCATGAATAGTAACAGGCTAGAAACTTGGGCTTGGAATAGTGATAAGGGTCCGTTTGGTTTATAATTAGTATAAATGTTTTTTGTGGTCCGCGTGTGAACTTGTATCAAATGTATTGTATCACGTATCATTGTTTTTGAGTTATCATAGTGTGATAATGTAATTAAATGAGATTACCACTCATTAATAAATGTCGGAAAATAAATACTACGCATTTTCTGATAATTAATCATTATTATTAAAATGAAAAATTACCATTTGTTACAGGTGGTCAATCATTTTGACCCTGACACCTGCAAAATTAAGATGGAGGACGGGCGAGCAATTCTGATAACTGCAAAGATGATACATGAAATGTTAGGAATTCCAATGGGAGACATCAGGGTGACAGAAGTGCGCTTTGCAACAACATAGTACTAACTGATTGTTGACTGGAGGTACACGTATGATGAACCAGATGAATGGTTTTACTTGAAAGAGGTAGTGGAGAAACTGTTGTTTGCACACCATGTTGGAAAAGAATTCAAGCTGAACTTCCTCGTAGCATTTATTTCAATTATCGGGGAATGTACAAAAAGTGGATTTGTGAACTAAAGGTTCTTACAATGCATAGAGAAGGAAGAGGACATAAAAAACATGGATTGGTGTACATACTTGTTAGAAGTAATGAGGAAAACAACAAGAGAATACAAAAGCACAACAGGATTCGGCGGGCCACTTCTGTTGATGGTGGTAAGTACAAAAAAAATGATAGTGCATCAATAACAAAAAAATGATGCATCTGCATATAATATGTGTAGTCATATGTGTAGTCATAATAGTGCATCAATAACAAAAAAAATGATGCATTTGCATATAATATTATATAAAGTAATATTCAGATTGTTTGCAATATGTTTGTTTATTCATTTATTTTTTATTTTTTATTTTTTGTGGCTTTTGTATCTAAACTCAACTGTGTCGGAAGAAGTTGAAATTGATGAAGAAATCCCAGCCATTAAGGCATGGCAAACACAAAAATTGAAGAGGAGAGAAAAACAAGAGATGAAGATGGGTGGATTTGGAAAGCTGCCCATAAAAGAAGGTTTGCAATATGTTGGACCAAAAAAGAAAAGGAAGCTTACAAGGAAGGCAATACAAAACATGAGGAATTCACCAGGTAATATATACAAAAAATGCATAAAAAAAGTATTAACGTATCCGAGTTATCATATATTCTAAATATTTTACTGATATTTTAATAAAATTCATCAATAAATTTACAGCAAAGCAACTCAAGTATGGGCAGGAAGAAATAATGCACCAAGTTTACACACCAAGAGTGGATTTGGAAGATCTGATTTCTAAAATTGCTGAAGGTTCATCTAGAATTGATGAGATCAAAAACTTTAAAAAGAAGACAGCTGAGGTAATTTCATATATATTTAAATAAAATTTACACTATATGTTTAGAATATTTATGAACAGTTGTTAAACCACATGTATAAACAGTTGTTGAACCATCAAATGAAATTTTAAAGGGCATCTTAATTGTATGTTTGATGCATCTGTTATATAAAATTGGTGCATGTGCTATATATAATTAGTGCATCACGTATAACAATTGGTGTTAATTATATGTTTGGTGCAGCTGCTATATTTGTTTGGTGCGTATGTTACATACAATTAGTGCATCTGCTATCTATAATTAGTGCATCTGCTATATATATGAAAAATACGACATTGATAATAATTTATACATTGTATGTGGGAATTTGTATACAGGAGATGAAGATGGAGATAAAAAAAAAAGGCATTGTCAATAACAATTGGTGTACAAGGGGTGGTTGACGAGATGCTTGAAATGGCATCGATTTCCTACCCAAAAGACGATGATTTCAAAGCACTTATTGAGGCAAGAAACGAAAAGCTGATGAGAGCTTTTAAACCAGGGAAAGTTGCTGTTGCACTTGAAACCGAAAAAACAATACCGGAAGATGAAGAACATCTCAGTGGCGCACATATCTCTCAGGAAGAAAATAACACGAGCACAGACAACTTTTTAGAAACACATATTTCACAGGAAGAAGAAGAAGACGTAGATACTGTTAAAGAAACACCCGAAAATATTTTGGAAAGAAATGCGGGAGACAAAGAAAAAGATGGAGTTGATGAAGTTAACGAAGGCGGAGATGGAGTTTATGAAGTTAATGAAGGTGTAAACGGTAATCAAATGGGAGTTGATGAAGTTAACAAAGGCGGAGATGCAGGGGTTGCTAAAGAAAAGGGTGCATCCGAAGGATCAATTGAAAAAGCAATAGAGGTGCAGTTGGTGAAGGAAAAAGTGCATCTGATGCATCAGATGAAGTTCTAAAAGCTGTTGAAGGTACGGAGATTAGGATGGGCGCAAGATAAACGGATGAAGGATCAGCGAAGAAGAATAATAAAAAATCAGTAACAGGTGGCAGCAGAATGTTAAGCCAAATACTAGGAAACCTAAAGAATAAGGGAGATTTAACAAGGTTTCCACCTGTTTCATTCCCAACTTTAAATGAAAAAACATCGGAAGGAAAAGAAGGTGGGTCGGTGGTATCAAGACACATGATGGATTTCACGCCACCGAGTTTCAATCTCTTTTCTCAGAGTGACGAGTTGAACAATGTAAACACAAATCTAGAAAAGGTATTGAATCTGCCAATCACTCAGCCAGAAGAAAAAGAAAATGAAGATAATCAGAAAATCGGGGAGATGGAATCAGAAAAGAACGAAATGATGGGATTGGACAAGAAAGATGATGAAACAAAATCTGATGCACCAGTAGAGAAAAATGAGGTGGTGGAAACACCTGATGCAATAAATAATGATGCACCAGCTCAGGAAACATCTGATGCAGCTAAAGGGAAACAACTATCTATAGTTGTTAAAACTGATGCTGCTAAAGGGAAACAAGCGGAAACATCTGAAGAATAAATCATATATAGTGCAGTCCCATTAAGATCAATGACACCAGCAGAAGCAAGTAAGATGGAAAAAGAAAAGCAAGTCAGAGGGAAAAGAGTGACTGTACCTACTGAAGCATTTCTTTCTCCATGTGTCAAGAGAAAAGTTAACATCACCAGCAACTTGCAAGCTTCTGAGAAATTTATCATCGATTGCATATTCAGCGGGATGCTTCCTCCTATGTAAGTAAAGCTAAAACTACTAAATTTAAAATTATATATATATATATATATATATATATATATATATATATATATATATATATATTAATGCATCGTAATAATGTCGTTAATGCATCTATATTTAGAATTAATATAGGGATATTGTATTCAAAACGTCCGACATGTCGATCCCAATAGTGGTACTTGAAAGTATGTATCAAAACTTACCAGTCACAAGCGCGGTAGTGGATGTGTGGAGCGTAATTCAGAACAACGATGAGAAATTAAAAAATAAGATGGCATCACGATTTATATTCTACAAAACTGGCATGATGGTAAGAAAGTATATAAATTTTTTTATATAATATGTATATAATATTACAAATGGATAAAAGATATAAGGGATAAATTACATCAGTAAAATAATTAGCCAGTCGTATATGATATAGCATCTATATGATTATTTCTTATACATTTAGATTGAGATGCAGTAGATTGTACTAATATATTGAGATGCAGTAGATATAATAGTATGATTCACTGTTGCATAGTTTTTTTTTTTTTTTTTTTTTTTTTTTTTTTTTTTTTTTTTAATTTGAGCTTTTTGAATAACATAACATCATGTTGTGTTGGTGACGTTTGTGTTTGAGAATGATGCAATTGATATAATAGTTGATTGAACTCATCAACCAGCTCAAACACACACATGTCTCCAGAACATCATGTTCTGTTGGTGACGTTTGTGTTTGAGCTGATTGATGAGTTCAATCAACTGCATCAGCTTTAATAATCATTAATTCAAATGTTTATAGCTTGAAATGTTTGTCGCTGAATGGAAAATGTGGTGCATGTATTTGACGTTTGTGAGTTGTAGATGAAAAAACTGGAATGAATTTTCTTATATAGAGATAATATAGGTGCATGTATTTGACTATAATAAAGGTGCAGATTTGATGATATGTTAGAAATTAGAATGTGTGGTGTAGATGAAAAATTGGTATGGATTTTGTGATAAAGATAAGATACCTTTTTAGTACTTGAAGATAAGAAAGCAATAAATATTTTTTATATTATAAAGTGAAATGTGTGGTTTAAAAAAATAATAAAATTATAGCTTAATATGGTTTTCTGTATGGTTATATTTTGGTATGGTTATAGAATATGTTACAGCATCTGTATGATTATTAATATTCAATTTTAGTGCATTTGTGTTAACATGTTTTGATACGGTAAATCGTGTTTCGTTTTTTGAAGCTATCACGGAAGCAAGATGATTTCAGAAGAAAAAAAAATTGAGGATGTGCTTAAGTACTCAACAAAAAACAACCTGGACAACATTGAATTGGTAATATATATTGTTATTCTTTGTTGACAGTATATAAATTTAAAAATATTGTACAAATAAATGATATCTGGTATATAACAATATGAATATGAAACAGATATTCTTCCCAATAACAATGCCAAAAGATCAATGCAATCATTACTATCTGATTGTATACAACTTAAAAACATGGGAAGCTGATATCATCGACAACGTGTATAATGAAAGCCAAGACATTGAAAGGCGATATGGGGATACTCCGTTTGAGTTGGTAAGTTTTATAAATGTTTTAAAATTAGAGCATCACATTTATATAAAAATTGCATATATTTTACTTTAAAATTTATTGAAAATGGAATCAAAGATTGGATATTGTGTTATTGCATGTCATTACGGAATATGTTACGTTAGTTCGTTGTATGGTAATTTATTATGAATAGGTAATCAAATAAAATGACACGGTTCGTATAGGCAAAAAAATGTTTTAAAAATAGAGCATCACATTTATAAAAAAAGAAGTTGCATCTGTTTGTATTTAAAATGTATTGAAATACTAATTATATGACAGACAAAAGCATTTGCGACTTACCTGGAATCAGCAAATCACCCAAGTGCAGCCAAGATAGCCAAATCAAAATTCAAGATAATGAAGCTAGAGTGTGAAACAAGGTTAAACCATTTCGGGTTTGGAATATTTGTGATGAGACATGTTAATACAAATATCGTCCTAAAAACGTTATTTATATTTTACGATCTTTGCTTTATTTTGTTAATGACAATTATAAGGTTTATCTTTAGCAAAGCATAAGTATATGTTAAATTCTTTTACATTTATAGTAACAAGTCTTTTAAAAGACATTTACTCATTACATGATCACTAGAAATTACACATTACATACATATATACATTTACATGTTTATTTTTATTTCTTAAAAATGGAAATACACATGACATCATGGCATGCATCATTTACATATCTTAGTTGACTTTACAATATATTTTGGAAAGATCTTGAAGCTAAAGAGTTGACTTTGTAAGATCATGACATGACTAGACAATATATGGTAAGATATGGTAATGTCTTAGCTGGCTTGTCCCGCGGAACCAAACCAGTATAAGGGCGGAACCAATTTTTGGGATCCGCCAAATCCGCGGGTTGTCTGGTCAGTTTTGCCTATAAATAGCAAGTTGATCATTCAAGCACAAACATCACTCATATAGCTTAAATTATACACTCATTCATTTGTACATTACTAACCCATTACATTCATTCATTTTATTCTTAGTGATCTTTCTTTTGTAGCAAAGAGATCAAGCATCAAGGTTTAACACAGTGGTGTAAATCTTTAGTTTAGTTACTGTGTGATATTGTATTAGTTCACACATCATTGTCTATACCATTCATTCAGTAGTGATCGGTTAGTGTTTTAGTCCTCAAAACACATAGAGTGTCGGGAGTGGTTGTACCCTTGTTAAAGAACCAACGGGAGTGGTTGTACCCTTATTAAAGAACCAACGGGAGTGGTTGTACCCTTGTAAAGAACCGGTGTTTAGCTTAGTACCGGATAAAGAGTAAGCGACGTGTAAAGGTTTTCTCCGCCTAGAAGGGAGCTTGTTTCTTAGTGAAGAAAAACTCTCGAGTTAGAGGCTCGAGGAGTGGAGTAGGGCAAGGAAGAGAGTCCTTGTAGCCGAACCACTATAAATCTTCGTGTTGTGGTTTGATTGTTCCTTTCCTTACTTACTTAACTTATATTGTTTGTTTGTGTGTATTTACTTTGAAATCACATTAAGTCACAAAGCGAATTAATCTTAAAAAGGTAAAAACTATTCAACCCCCCTTCTAGTTTTCCACAATTGGCATCAGTGCTACGTTACTCAAGATTTTCAAAATATATTGTATTTTAAAACTTGAAACGATCAATGGATTTTGAAAACTTTAAAGAAGGGCAATCTATGCAAAGACCACCACTATTTGAACCAAATTGTTTCATATATTGGAAAAACCGCTTTGAGACGTATGTGAAGTCAAAGGACATAGATCTATGGTATATCATTGTAGAGGGTGATTACAAACCCATAAGTAATGATATATCGAGTGGTCGGGATATGGGTACTTCTCTTACTCGTCACAGTGATGAGCAAAAGAAGTTGATTGCCAAAAATAATGAAGCCAAAATGATGCTTTATAATGCCTTACCTAAGAAAGAATATGAAAGAGTTTTTATGTGTAAAACGGCTAAAGATATTTGGCAATCATTGATTATCACTCATCAAGGGAACTCACAAGTCAAAGATAACAAAATTGATCTTCTTGTTCAACAATATGAACAATTTGTTATCTCTGAAGATGAGACCATTGATAGTGCTTTTTCTAGGTTCAATACTATTATTACATCTCTCAAAGCACTTGACGAATCTTTTTCTAGTAAGAATTTTGTCAGGAAATTTCTTAGAGCAAAGGTGACAGCTATTGAAGAATCCAATGATCTTTCAAGCATGACACTGGACGAGCTCATCGGAAATCTCAAAGTTCACGAGATGGTGATGGAAAAAGACTCAGAAATAGTTAAAGGCAAGAAGGAGAAGATGAAGTCCATTGCCTTAAAAGCTAGGGTAGAGTCAAGTGACGATGAAGAGTCTAGCTCAGATAGCGAAGACGAAGAGTATGCCATGGCCGTTAGAGATTTCAAGAAGTTCTTCAGGAGACGAGGAAAGTTCGTAAGACAACCTCGTGAAGAAAAGAAATCCTTCCGGAAAGACCGTGATGATAGGAAAGGAAAAGTAGATAGGAAGTGTTTTAGGTGCGGGGATTCTAGTTACCTAATAGGAGAATGTCCAAAGCCTCCAAAGAACAAATCTCAAAGAGCGTTTGTAAGTGGAGCTTGGAGTGACAGTGATGGTGATGACGATGAGCCTAAGAACGACGAAGTTGCTCTCATGGCTCATGACTCAGAAGAGGTACATTATGACTCGTCATATTCCTCTATTGATGATGAAACCTTAGAAGTAGAATATAACAAACTGTGTGACATTACTCTAAAAATCATAAACAAAAATAAGTTCTTAAAAACCAAAACGACACTTTTAGAAAACGAAGTATATTGGTTAAAAGAAAAAGAAATACGATCAGAAAAGGGTAAAAGTGTTAAAGAAACATGTGTCTCACGTCAGGAACTTAAACTAGAAATAGAAACACTTAAAACCACACAGGAGGATCTTATCAAACAAAACTCGAAGTTTAAAAGGTTTGATAAAAATATTTGTTTAGCAGATGTGTTAATGCAAATTCAAAAGTTGTCTCATGATAAAACCGGACTAGGATTCATGAAATCAGGAAACTTAAATGACTTTGTGAAACAAACAGTGAAAGTACAAGAACCTGTTCCAACTAAGTCAGACACCCACGGATCTGGCGGATCCAAAAATTTGGTTCCGCCAGTTGTACCAAAAGGTTCCGTGGGTACTATTGATAAACAGAAGGTTCGTACTTCGGATCGTACTGAGTTCCTTAAAGTCATAAAAAAACCTAGCACTAGTACAACTGTTAAGAAACAAAAACCAGCAGTTACTATAGGAAAAGTGTTGGGTCTAAAATGCTGCTGATTCGAGAAACATAACTCTGCTGGATAGTTATGTGACTCTGCTGATTAGTGTATTAACTCTGCTGTTTTGATAACTCTGCTGTTTGGATAATAGGCATAGTGTAACTCTGCTGCTAGCTCACGAAGACTCTGCTGCTAGAAGATTTACTCTGCTGCTTATTAGATATGTATAGTATGTTAAGGATAAATATAGAAAAGATACGTATGAATATTTTTCTTGTATTGGAAGTCTTGTAAACCGACTAGGACTCCTTACGCTATAAAAGGAGGTTCTAGGGTTAGAGTTAGATATCGATTATCTTAGCATACGTATTGTTTTACACTTCAAGGTTTCTTGTAACCCTATTGCTATTCAGAGCAATCGTATTAATATATATTGAAGTGTTGTTTGAGAATTCGTTTGTGTTTATTCTTCTTAAGATCAAGTATTAGTTTCCGCATAATATTTGATATACAATTCAAGATCAGTTTCTATACCGATTACCTTAGATTTATCTAAAGTAATTAATAAGATCGTGAAGCTCAACTGGGATCAACAAGTGGTATCAAAGCTTGTGATCTAGAAACTGTAAGCAATGGACTCTGACTCTACACACATGGTTACTGCATCAAGGGTTCCCATGCTCAAGACTGGAGAGTATGAGATCTGGAAGATGAGGATTCAACAATACATAAGAATGGTTGATTATTCACTTTGGGAAGTCATTATTAATGGCGACAGTGTGCAAACCAAGACTGCTACTGGATCAGTTTTGACTCTCAAGACAAGTGAGGAGAAAGCACAGAGAAGATTGGAGGTTAAGGCTCACAGTATTCTCATGATGGGAATACCTAATGATTATCAATTGAGCTTTAATCATATTGAGTCTGCTAAGGAGTTATGGGAAGCAATTGAACTTCGATTTGGTGGGAATGAAGCTACAAAGAAATCAAGAAAGAATCTACTGAAGCATCAGTTTGAAACTTTCACTGCTTTAAGTTCTGAGGACATTGAGGGAACCTATGATCGACTTCATAAGCTAACCAGTCAAATGGCTCTTTTGAAGATTGAGCCATCACAAGAAGATGTCAATCTAAAGTTTCTGAGAAGTCTATCTTCTGAATGGAACACTCATACAGTGGTTTGGAGACATAAGGAAGATTTTGATACTATGACATTGGATGATCTGTATAACAACTTGAAGGTGTATGAATCTGAAGTTAAAGGATTGTCAAGCTCATCCACTACCACAAATAATCTTGCTTTTGTTTCCTCAAGCAACAAGACTACTGGTAGACATCAAGAACAGCACTCTGCTGCTGGTGCTTTTGCTCCTGCTGTTGGTTCACATGTCTCTGCTGCTGACTCTGCTAACACCAACACCATCAGTGATGCTGCAATTTGTGCTTATTTGGCTGAACTTACTACAAGTACTTCAGTCATGCCTCAAGATCTGGATGAACTTGATCCTGATGATGTTGAGGAGATTGATATGCAATGGCAGTTTGCAATGCTTACTATGAGGGCAAGAAGGTTTCTTAAGCGAACTGGAAAAGAGATGAAGTTCAGAAGGAATAAGAGTGTGGGATTTGACAAATCAAAGGCTGAATGTTTTAATTGCAGAAAGAAGTGACACTTTGCAAGAGAATGCAAAGCACCAAAAAGAAGCAATGAAAATTTCAAGAAGTCTGCTGATGAAGAGCCAAATTCTACTACTGCTATGGTATCATGTGATGGGTTAGGTGATTTTGATTGGAGTGATCTTGCTGAGGATGGTCCAAATTGTGCATTGATAGCTGAAGAAGATCCTGAAGTACAGCATTTTGCTCTCATGGCCTATTCTTCTTCTGGATCAGACTCTGAGGTATCAAATGAATCATCTTGTTCTTTTAAATCATGTTCTGATACAATTGAGATACTTAAGTCTAGCAATGGAAGCCTTAAAATGGAAAATGAAACACTTAAGCTAGATAATCTTAGTTATGAATATGGTTTAAAGAACTTAGAAGAGAAACTAGAGTTTTATAAAAAGGTTGAAATTGAATACCTTGATCAGATCACTATCCTGAAAAATGAAATTATCAAGAAAGATGATGAGATTAAGGTTCTTATGGAAAAAGTAGGAGAGGCTGAACAGGCTAGAGATTTAGCTAAGAGTGAGACTGAAAAACACATTGTTAGGGTGGAAAAACAACAATTTGCCACTGACATTCTCAGTAAACCATTAGGAAGACACTTTAATGGTATAGGATATAATGCTGTTGCTCACCCTACAAAGCTTAGTGCCAATGCCCCTCCTACTAGGACACTAACTTTCATATCTGAGTCTGGAGCCACACCTGTAGGTGAAACTAGTAAACCTGTAGGTGAAACTAGTGAAAAAGAAATAGAGTCACCTAAGGTTGAGGTAAAGAAGTATGAACAAGCACCCCTGATTGAAGATTGGGTGTCTGACAGTGATGATGATGAAGTAGAATCTGATTCAACCTCTAAGAACAAAAAGGAAGAAATTCCTACTGTTGTTGAATCAAAAGTACCTAGGGCTAAAAGGGTTGATTTTGTTAAGCCTAGGTTTGGTAAAGGTATCTCTAGGAAGATGGCTGAGTATGAAAACACACCTAGAGTATATCCTAAAAGAACAAATAACTTGCCTAGGGGAAACCAGAGAAATTGGAATAACCTAGTTTCACACAAATTAGGTACTGATTTTCAATTACTTAAAAAGGCATGTTATTGTTGTGGTAGTTTTGAACATCTGCAAGATGAGTGCTATAAGAAACCAGCTTGGAACCAATACACTAGGGTGAACCATAGAAAATTTGCTAGAAAGACTCACCCTCACCCCAAAAGAAATATGGTTCCCAGGGATGTTTTGATGAGAGATGGTACTTCTAGAGTTATCTCTCCTATTGTACCAATAGTGCCCATAAAGAAGGAAATAGTCAACTCTGCTGTTAAGGCAAACTCTGCTGTTAAAGCAAACTCTGCTGTTAAGGCAGACTCTGCTGTTTTGCCTAAAGTTGTTACTGATACTGTTGTGGGAAATCATTTTTATGCTGTTAAAGCCTCAGCTTGCTGGGTCTGGAAACCAAAAGTTAAAGTTATAGATCATGTTCTCAGACACAGCAGTGCACCAATGCAGTTGAAGAAATTTGACTACTTTGATGCACAAGGTAGATCCAAGTCAGTAATGGCTTGGGTCCCCAAGAGAAACTAATTCTCTTACTTTTTGTGCAGGGCAATCTACAAAAGGAGCTAAAGGATAAATGCATTTTTGATAGTGGATGCTCTTCACACATGACTGGAGACCAGAGCAATTTGGAGAATTTTGAAGCTTTGGATGGTGGATATGTTGCTTTTGGGAATGACCCCAAAGGAGGAAAGATTGTTGGAAAAGGCATAATCAGAACTGGAAAATTGGATTTTGAGAAAGTGTATTTGGTGAATGGTTTAAAGTTCAATCTTTTTAGTGTCTCACAAATGTGTGACAGAAAGAATTTTGTTCTTTTTACAGACACTGAATGTCTTGTCTTATCTCCCGACTTTAAGATACCTGATGACAAATTAGTACTTCTTAAAGTCCCTAGAAATGACAACATATACAGTGTGGACATAAAGAACATTATTCCCAAAAGAGATTTAACTTGTCTGTTTGCCAAAGCCACTATTGATGAATCCAAACTATGGCATAGAAGGCTTGGACATCTGAACTACAAGGCTATCAACAAGTTGGTGAAAGGGAACTTGGTCAGAGGATTACCTTCAAAGATTTTTGAGAATCCTGAAGTATGTGTTGCTTGTCAAATGGGAAAGCAACATAGAGCATCTTGTAAGTTCAAATTGGTGAATTCCATAACTGAACCTTTGTTTATGTTACACATGGACCTATTTGGACCCACTTATGTGAATAGTTTGAACAAAAAGATGTATGGCTTAGTGGTTACTGATGATTTTAGTAGGTTCAGTTGGGTATTCTTCCTAGCTACTAAGAATGAGACTCCTGGTATTCTTAAGGCTTTTATTACTAGGATAGAAAACCTATTTAATCACAAGGTTAAGATCATCAGATGTGACAATGGAACTGAGTTTAAGAATCAAGTAATGAATCAGTTTTGTGAGGAAAAGGGTATAACTAGACAATTTAGTGTGGCTAGAACTCCTCAGCAAAATGGTGTGGCTGAGAGGAGAAATAGAACATTAATTGAAGCTGCTAGGACTATGTTGTCAGAGTCTAAGTTACCCACTATCTTTTGGGCTGAAGCAGTCAACACTGCTTGCTATGTGCAAAATAGAACTAAGATAGTTAAACCTCACAATAAGACCCCTTATGAGTTATTGCATGGTAGGAAACCACTGATTGATTTCTTTAGACCATTTGGGTGTCCTGTCACTATCTTAAACACCATTGACCACTTAGGCAAGTTTAGTGAGAAAGCAGACATAGGTTACTTTGTTGGATACTCTACTGAAAGTAAGGCTTTTAGGGTTTTCAATCAAAGGACTGGGCATGTGGTGGAAAATTTGCATGTTAGAATTAGAGAAACCACACCTAATGTTGATGGAAAAGGTCCTGAGTGGATGTTTGATATTGATTCTTTAACCAAGAGTATGAATTATCAACCAGTCATTGCAGGTTCTACTAACATGTCTGCAGGTACACAAACTAACCCTAATGCAGGTACACAAGCAAAGAAGGATGAGCCTGCAGAGGAGTTTGTTTTGATTGAAAGAAGCAAGTTTGATCAGTACTTCACACCAACAGATAAAGAGGGAAAAAGTTCAGATGATGCTGCTGTTCATAAGAAAGTTCCAAAGGTTAATGTAGAAGGTGATGATGAACCTTCTCATGATGTCAAGAATGATGATAAGGAATGGAATACAGAGTCAGATGTTGCTGGGCAACAAGGAAATAAACATAGCAGCAGTTCTCTCAACTCTGCTGCCAAGCCAAAGCACTCTGCTGATAAGCCAAAGCACTCTGCTGTTAGGCTGAAACACTCTGCTGTTAGGTTTGGTAACTCTGCTGCTATGGACAAGGACTCTGCTGCTGTTAAAGATGGTGATTCTGATGATGATTCTGCTGATGAGATGCCTGAATTAGAAGAAGTGTATGTGGATACTGATGATGAAGTTGTTGATGTTTTTAGTGCTGAAGCAGATTTATCAAACTTGGAGACTGACATACCTGTTAGTCCCACACTAACAACAAGAATCCACAGGAATCATCCAAAAGAGCAAATAATTGGTGATGTTCACTCTGCTGTTCAGACTAGAAGTAAATCAAAAGGGTTGAGTGATTTGCTTGATCAGGGATTGTTTGCTCAAACACTTAAGAAGAGGAATAGCCACAAGGATTTACAAAATTGCATGTTTGCCTGTTTCTTATCTCAAGAAGAACCCAAGACCATTCACAAGGCTTTGAAAGATGAAAGTTGGGTTGAAGCTATGCAAGAGGAGTTGCTGCAGTTCAAGCTTCAGGAGGTATGGACATTAGTTGATTTGCCTAATGGAAAAAGGGCAATTGGTACAAAATGGGTGTTCAGATGTAAAAGAGATGAAAGAGGTATTGTCATCAGAAACAAGGCTAGATTGGTGGCTCAGGGATACACTCAGGAAGAAGGGATAGACTATGATGAGGTCTTTGCCCCAGTTGCAAGATTGGAGGCTATCAGACTTTTCTTGGCATATGCCTCATACAAGAATTTTCCTGTGTATCAAATGGATGTGAAAAGTGCTTTCTTGTATGGAAAGATACCTGAAGAGGTTTATGTGATGCAACCACCTGGGTTTGAAGATCCTAAGTATCCTGATAGGGTCTACAAGGTGAAGAAAGCACTGTATGGACTACATCAAGCTCCTAGAGCTTGGTATGACACCTTATCTCAGTATTTGTTGAATAATGGCTTTTACAGAGGAACCATTGATAAAACATTGTTCATTAAGAAAGACAAAAAGGATATTCTACTTGTTCAGGTTTATGTAGATGATATCATTTTTGGGTCTACAAATAAGGTGTTATGTGAAGGATTTGAGAAGCTAATGCACAGCAGGTTTGAGATGAGTTCTATGGGAGAACTGACTTTCTTTTTAGGGCTTCAAGTAAAGCAGAAGTCAGATGGGATTTTTATTAGCCAAGACAAGTATGTGGCTGATATGTTAAAGAAATTTGGTTTCAAAGATGTGAAGGCAGCCAAGACACCCATGGATAAAAATAAACCTTTGCTTAAGGATGAAGATGGAGTAGAGGTTGATGTACATCTATACAGATCAATGATTGGCTCATTGATGTATCTGACTGCTTCAAGGCCAGATATCATGTTTTCTGTGTGTGCTTGTGCTAGATTCCAAGTGTCCCCAAAAGTTTCACACTTGGAAGTAGTCAAAAGAATTTTTAGGTACCTAAAGGGTCAACCAAAATTGGGTCTTTGGTATCCTAATAATTCACCATTTGACTTGATAGCATACTCAGATAGTGACTATGCTGGAGCTACTATGGATAGAAAGTCAACCACTGGAGGCTGTCAGTACCTTGGTCATAGGTTAATCTCTTGGCAATGTAAGAAACAAACAGTGGTGGCTAATTCAACAACTGAAGCAGAATATGTTGCTGCTTCTAGCTGCTGTGGACAAGTGCTCTGGATTCAGAACCAATTGCTGGATTATGGGTACAATTTCATGAACACAAAAATTTTTATTGACAACAACAGCACAATGTGTATTATCAAAAATCCTGTTTTTCATTCTAAAACAAAACACATAGAGATAAGACATCATTTTATTAGAGATTGTTATGAGAAAAAGTTAATTCAAGTGGTTAAAATACATACTGACAATAATGTTGCTGATCTACTTACCAAAAGTTTTGATATAAGTAGGTTTCAATTTTTAGTTGCTAGTATTGGTATGATCAATCTTTAATCTTAAACCATCTTATCTCTGTATGTTTTTGTAAAGTTTTGCAAGGATTTGTGCTGTTGGTTAGTCATTATCTGGTGCTTTAGTCAAAGTCAGCTGTTTAGCTGTTTATTGTTATGCCTACTCTGCTGCTATTATGGAATATTCTTGCTTGTGTTTGTTGTTTGCTTCTAACCTTTTGCAGATACATAAACATACACAATCAAGTAAAGCATATAAAGAGAAGTTCATTGATAATCAAGGCATAAGTACATCAAAGTGTTTCCATACATACATGCTAAAGATCAAAAGACAACAAAATACAATGATCCACAATCTAAATCCTAGCAAAGTCAGGCATGACCTTGCTACGAGGTCCCCTAGTGCCCATGGCTTCAAACACCCTTGGACAGCGGAGAGCAAGTACCACTGGTCGTGGTGGTGGACTCTGCTGTTGGCTTGTTGAGGGAGCTGCTTTCTTCTGCTGCTTCTTCTTCTTTGGCACAGAGGGCTTCTGCTCAACCGTACTTGGCTTTGGATGAGGCAGGTGGACACTTTTTGCAAAAGCGGCGGCGGCATTCTCCATTTGTTTTTGAAGTTCAGCGGTTAAAGGGTGCTGTGGAGGATCGATTTTTGTTTTTCCTTCATCATCAGAATCCTCAAAAGAGGATGGTGTTGATGGAAGTGGGTCGGAATATTCCTCTTCAACAACTGCTTTTCCTTTTGGTTTTGCTGACGATGAACTTGCTAGATAACCTTGAGGAAAATAGCTTGCCCACCCTTTTGAGTCATCGGATGAGGAATCTGAGGAAATGTCGATTATTAGAGCTTTTGAAGAACTCATGATTTGTTGATTTTGAATTAGGGTTTGTGAATTGGGGATTTGCTTTAGAGATTAAAGGTTTTATGGAATTGATTGTGGGGTTGGTGTGGTATTTAAGGAGGTGATTTTGAAGATATTGGGAATGTTGACTTTTGGTCAACACTATCGCAACTCTGCTGATGAGTTTGAAAGTTGAAGGGTCAAACTGAAACTTTTGGCGCGTTCTTAAACCTAATTAGATCAAAATGGTATCTTTCACCAATTTGATCTCATTATCCTTTAATTGCTCAAAACAACTTTCAACCTTCACCCAAGAACATCAATTCATATCATTTCACCTAAAACCCCCAAATCAAATGGCGCAAAGAACGTTTCCGGATGAACACAATCAAGATGTTTGCATTTTTAAAGAAGAATGGTAAAGGATTTTCTGGTGCTATCACTCCCTGACTGCACATATCTTGACTGTTGTGGCTGCAGTGAATGAGGATGAAGAGGCTGGCACACCCACAGCTTCCCATCACACATCCTCATCAACAAGTTTGAATGAATCAGTGTCACATGAAACCCAAAACACTCAATCACCTAGGACTTCACAACATGAGAACATTGTGCTACCTCAGGCCAATGTTAGTATGGTAGCAGATGAGGCTGATACAGGTGTTGGAGGTATCATGATGGAAGAGGCTGGCACTACTGTTTCCAACTTAGTAGTTGAACAGGACAGTGTCAACATAATTAAGACCTCAACCATGGCAACATCTTTTGTAGAAGGTTCTCAAGAACCCAATACAACTGATGGTAACCCCAGCCAAATGGCTTCTATGGGGGGCTCAGATGTTCATCCTAGGGATGAGACTGAGTTTGTGTCCCAAGATTCACCTCTCGGAGAAGGTAATACATCTCGAAGTGATGAGGACAGAGATGAAACTATTGAATTGATGGATACTAATGTACATATTGACATTGCAAATGATACACCTCTCGGACCAGGTCACACAGGTCGAAGTGTTGATGCTAGTATTGAACATGACAATGAGGATTTGACGGTTAAAACACCAGTACATGCTGCCAATTCCAATGATCAACCTCTCGGGTCAGGTTACACAGACCGAAGTTGTGAGGATATCATGAAACAATTGAAAGAATTGACGGAAAATTGTACAAAATTGTCAAAGGAGGTCCTTGGTCTTCGCAAGGAGTTAAAGAAAGTTAAAGCTACTCAAGGTGCTGAAATAAGGAGACTTAAGCTAAGGGTTACACACCTTGAGGGGAGGCTAAAGAAGAGTTCCAAACCAAGTTTGGAAGAGGATGCTTCCAAACAGGGGAGGAATGATCAGGAGGCTCAAGTGAATGATCAGGATCAGGAAGGTGTAATGGGTTCAGGGGAGGTTGAAAAGGACTTTGTTGAAAATGTTGGTGATGAGAGTGGAAAGGTTGACTCTGCTGATGCAGAACATTCTGCTGATGCAAACAACTCTGCTGATGGGTTAAAGGTTTCTGCTGATGAGACTGAGCAGAGTGAAGGAGTAAAGGACTCTGCTGGAGTAAAGAACTCTGCTGATTCAGATGATGAACAGATGACTTTAGCTCAAGTGTTGCTGAACATGAACAAGGAAGCTAAAACACCCACACAATCACAACAACCTGCTGCTGAATCAAGTGAAAAGTTTGAAAGGATGCAAAAGTTGGCTGATGAACAAGCTCAAATTGCTCAAGATGAAGAATATGCAAGAAGAGTTGCAGCTGAAGAGGAAGGAAATCAGTTTGAATTTATGGACAGCTCTACATTTAAAGAAGTTAGTCAAGAAGAATTTGATGAACAATTGCAGTATTTTGTTGATTCTGATATGATTGTTAGAGGAGAAGCTTTCTTGATAACTAATGATGAGCAGTTAGATGGAAGTGAAAAGACAAAAGAGCTTGTTGATTTTATACTTAAAAAGAATGGATTAGCTAAGTGGGAGGAGTTGATTAAGAGGATTGAAGATGCACAGAAGCATGGTTACAAGCAAAAGTCATCTTCAAGGAAAGCATTGGTAAATGACATGAAGTACTATTTGAAGAATGCAAAAGGCTATCAGATGAAGGATTTCAAAGGAAAGTCAGATCACTTAATTGAAAAGGAATTTTATGAAACTTATGCTAAGTTAAATCCAAGAAAAGTTTCTGAGAAGAAGAGAAATCCAGAAGTTATGGGATCTGACAGTATGAAAGCATCTGGGAGTGGAAGTGTTTCAAAGCCCATAGTATCTGATGTTGAAAAGGAGAAAGAAATTGTTGTTGAAGCTGAAGTTATGACTGAACCCTCTGCTGGTACAAAGAGATATAGGAGGAAAGTGAAGCAGGTGGGTAGGAAGAAGAGAAGAACACAGTCAGTAGTGATGAGTGATTCGGATAAAGAGGAGAAAGAGAGTAGTGATTCAGGGAAAGAAGAAGTGACTGCAGATGATATGCAAGGAATTATGCATCTCACAGTTCATGAACCTCAAGAAGAGCCTGAGTTACTCAATGAAGTTCCTTTATCAGTAAAATATCCAATCATTTCCTATTCACATGATGTTCTAGCTGATGGTCAAGTATGCTGGGTGATAAAGAGATCAAATGGTTCAAGTATAGGATATATTAGTTTTTCTCAGATGGTGCACTACATGGATAGGGATGATATTACTCAACTCTGGAATCTTTACAAGATGAATTATGGTGATACTATACCAGAGTTGGTTTATGAAAGACTAAATTATTATCATTTGAAGAATATGTTTGAACCAGATGAGAAGAGTATTGAATGGAAGAAGTTACTGAGTTCCACAGTTCAGAGATGGTATTTATATCAATCTTGTGGAGTTCATGTTTTATCATGCATAGGTGTGACTGTGTATATGCTTGTGGAGAAGGATTATGTCATCAACAACAGTACATCTATTCTGTATCAAATGTTGCAGCCTGGTAAGTTGACATTACAAAGACCATTTGGTGCAGATAATCAAGCAAAAGAACTGATTGAGAAATATAAAAAGTTGCTGGAATCAAAGGTTTCAAAACAGTAAAGTGTTTGGAAGCATCCTCCTGGTGGATAGTTGGATTTAAGGAAACTTGATGATTTTTGATGAAAAATATCAAGTTTAGGGGAGGATTGTTGGGTCTAAAATGCTGCTGATTCGAGAAACATAACTCTGCTGGATAGTTATGTGACTCTGCTGATTAGTGTATTAACTCTGCTGTTTTGATAACTCTGCTGTTTGGATAATAGGCATAGTGTAACTCTGCTGCTAGCTCACGAAGACTCTGCTGCTTATTAGATATGTATAGTATGTTAAGGATAAATATAGAAAAGATACGTATGAATATTTTTCTTGTATAGGAAGTCTTGTAAACCGACTAGGACTCCTTACGCTATAAAAGGAGGTTCTAGGGTTAGAGTTAGATATCGATTATCTTAGCATACGTATTGTTTTACACTTCAAGGTTTCTTGTAACCCTATTGCTATTCAGAGCAATCGTATTAATATATTGAAGTGTTGTTTGAGAATTCGTTTGTGTTTATTCTTCTTAAGATCAAGTATTAGTTTCCGCATAATATTTGATATACAACTCAAGATCAGTTTCTATACCGATTACCTTAGATTTATCTAAAGTAATTAATAAGATCGTGAAGCTCAACTGGGATCAACAAAGGTCAAGTTAAAAATGAGTTTAGCCTTAAACGGTTCAACAGAGACCTAAAACTAGTTTTCCCAAACACCCATTTCCTAAGAGTAACTTTAATCCACATCATCATCATCAAAATAGTTGGAACCAAAACATGTCTAGGAACTTTCAAGGTCCCAACTACATGCCATGGAACACTTGTCCACCATTTGCATACATGAACCATGATAATGTAATGTTTAACCCAAATGGACCCATGAGATATTGGGGACCAAACGCTTGAGTTTTACTTTAACTTAGGTGTGCTTGAAAGTCGAGTTAGAACCGGACGAGTGGATCAAAGATAGTGGGTATTCAAGACACATGACGGGAAACAAAAGCCTTTTCTCAACCTACCAAGTGTATGATGGAGGCAATGTCACATTCGGTAGCAAGCTTAAAATTAAAATCATCGGAAAAGGTACAATCTCTCATGACTCTCTCACTATTGATGATGTTGCTCATGTAGATAATTTAGGATTTAACTTGCTTAGTATTAGTCAATTATGCCGCAAAAAGTATAACGTCCTTTTTAGTGAAAATGGAAGTAAAATACTTAAGGATGGCATAACTGTAGGAAAAGGTGTTTTAAAGAATAACGTTTACGTTATGAAGTTAGACAAAACACCTAAAGACAAACTTTGTCTCACCTCTCTGGACGAAAACTCAACTCTATGGCATAGACGCTTAGGTCATGCCAATATGAGGTTAATCCAATCCTTATCATCTAAGGAACTCGTTAGGAACCTACCCAAGTTGAAATACGACCAACACTTTTGTGATGCTTGCAAAATTGGGAAACAAGTTCATAACAGCCATAAGGCTAAAAACATGGGGGAACTAAACTTTTTCTTAGGTCTTCAAATAAAACAATTAGAAGATGGGATATTCTTCAACCAATCTAAGTATATAAGGGATATGCTTAAGAAATTTGGTCTTGAAGACTCCAAACCCATGAAAACACCAATGTATTCCGAAACCAAACACACCAAGGATGACGAAAGTGAATCCGTAGATAGCAATAAATATAGGGGAATGATTGGTAGTTTACTCTACCTCACGGCTAGCAGACCGGACATTATGTTTAGTGTTTGTCTATGTGCACCAATGTTTTGAAAGGCTCAAGGCGTACTAAGGCGAAAAGAGGGGCAAAGAGCCTCGAGTCGAGGCGCATTCCAAGTCGCGGGATTCATGAATTTGAGGTGCACTAAATAGATTAAGTTTTTTATAACATATGTGACCATTTATGTAGCTTAAATAACACAAAATAACATTAAAATACTTAATATGTGACATATATTACCATTATAAAGATTAAAATGGATCAGTTGTCACTTCTAAAATGGATCAACTCTTTGGCTCGATAACCTATATAGAGATTAAAATCCATATCAGACTAAATATGCTTGTGTCCTACACTTGTAGACTTACATCTAACAAAGCTCATAATTTAACCCAGAATATCAAGCAAGCAACGTATTAATATTCAAGGCACAATGCCACATTTTCATGATAATATGTCGTAAAGAAAATACCTAATGAAACAAAGTAACTTCTTAAAGAAAATTTCAATCAATAAAATAAACATAAAATCAATTCAAAATTACAAATCATACAAATACTCACCCTATGACTTAAAAGACCCATGCATATAACTTATAAGGCCCATGTATCTTATCTTAATATTTAGAAAAAAAAACAGCCAAAAAACTCGTTACATCTCCGAGGCGCAAAAATCCCCAAGGCGCAAAGGCGCAAAAATCCCCAAGGCGTTGCAATTTTTGTGGGATTCATGCATGTCGTGAGCCTCGATCTAAAAAAATCCCAAAGGCTAGAGCCTCGTGCGACTTAGCGCCTAGGCACGCCTTAGGCGTGATTTTTAAAACTCTGATGTGCACGCTTTCAAGAAGATCCCAAAATATCCCATCTTGAAGCCGTTAAACGGATATTTAGATATATCAAGGGTACTACACATTTAGGATTATGGTATCCCAAAGGAACGGGAATGAAAATCATAGTGTATGCCGACTCGGACCATGATGGTAACTATGTCGATAGAAAAAGTACAAGTGGTATTTGTACTTTTGTTGGGCATTGTCTCACCTCATGGTTTGCCAAGAAACAAACGGCCCTAGCAATATCAACAACTGAAGCCGAGTACGTATCTGCAGGAAAGGCGTGTCAACAAGCACTGTGGATGAAACAAGCTCTCGTCGACTATGGAATTGAACTCAACGACATTCCCATTCTTTGCGACAACAAAGGAGCTATCGACCTCAGCAAAAATCCAGTCCAACACTCCAGAACCAAACACATAGAAATACGTCACCATTTCCTACGCGACAATGTTCAGAAGGGAAACATCTCAATTGAGAAAGTATCCTCAGAGGACAACATTGCCGACATCCTCACAAAACCTCTAAAAAGGGAACCTTTCCACCTTCTTAGACTTGGTTTAGGATTAATGGAACCTAGTGAGTAGATAAAACATTAGCTTAAACCTTAGATTAACCAAACACGACAATAACCAAAATTTCAAATCTGATCCTGCGGATCCAAACGACAACAAGGGCGGATCCCTTGTTTTGGTTCCGCCGGATCCGCGACCTGCTGAGCAAATTTTTTTATATATTAAACAAACACCCTATACTATTCATCACACTTCCCAAAAACATACTAGCTACTGGAATTCGACCCTTATCACACCAAACTCACAATTTAGATCATCTTCTACAACCAATTTGTGCTCTAAACATCTCTGTAAGTATCCTAATCACATCTACATTCCTGATCTGTGTCTAGGATTTCTATTTCATGCACAAAATCAAAACTTGAGGTTTATGCATATGTTTAGCAAAAATCATGAAACATATTTACTGAATTGCATCACAAACCATGTTTTCCTTAGTTAGGAATTGCATCTTGTAGTACATTATCATAATTCATCAAAAACTCCATGAGAAATTTTTATCAAAATCTTCTCACGACTAGGAAAAAACGGTTTTTGAACATTGTTCATACAAATACAAAAACGTTATGTTTTTAACATCACTTGCATAATGTCTCTTGAATGCTAAAGGGAATACATAACAAATATGTATTTTCGGGTACATTCAAATGAAGTTACATTGAAGTAGGAGCGTTTGGGTTATCTCTCATTTTATCATAAAACTTGCATAAACAAAATTTTCATGCATCAAAAGGAGTCGAGATAACATTACCTTCACATTGTCCCCATATAGGCACACACTAGAAATTAATATACGTATTTTCGATAGTTTTAACTAAATTATGAAATTTTTGTCTAGGATAATCATGCCTCCCGCGACAAATTATGATCACAAAGAAACCACCAAATACCTACCCAAACACCACAAAACCAAAGGTCTCACCGAAGATCAAATCAAAATCTTCAAAGCCTTAGAGAAACGCTATGTTCACGAGGGTAGAACCATAAACCCCACATTCTATGAAGGAACCATTCTCCGAGAACAACTAGCCGCAATTCAATTTGATGGTCTTCTAGATATCGATGAACCCATAATTCCTCGATTCATACTAGAATTCTATGCTAGTGTAGGTCTTAGTTCAAATGACTATGGTTACATGAACATCCACTTCAAAGTCAACGAAAATCAATTCAACATTCCTTTAGATCAATTTGGAGAAGTCTTAGGAGTTCTGAATCAAGGAACTTGCTTCTATTCGAACAAGTGGTCATTGTCCATTCTCGAATCCAACCTTGATCGTTTGGCACCATATGACACACCATTAACCGCAAAAGAAACCATTCGTGAGCATCTCTTTGTGCCTAGGAACAACCAAACTAGGTTAAGTCGAGGTCGTCAAGTAGATAGAGATCCATTTTCCATGGAGCTAAATGAACTTAGGCCCCAATTTAAGAAGCTAGAAGAAGTTCTAAGGGCTAATGTCATAAGCACCATAGGAAATAGAGACCATGTCAACGCATGTCTTTGCTACATGATGTATTGTGTGTCAAACCACCAACCATTCAACCTCGCCTATTATATCGCCAAGAGAATGGTCGATATTCCAGTTCAAGGCACCACCGCCATGCCGTAAGGGATGCTTCTCACCCATCTCTATAGAGCTTTTGCACCCATTCCTCGAAATGCTTTAGGTTTCGTTCCCGACTACACCGAAATTCCACACACCTTTGTTCCTCTAAGTGATCATAGGGTAGTCGTAGCAAGAGGAAAGCGTGCTCATCTTCCTACATCATCATCATCATCCATGAGTGAAGAGGATGGTTTGCCAAATTCTAGGATCTCTCCACCCGAGTACTTGAGCCAACTTCCTCCTATCCCGAACGAATCAGCGGAATTTCGACAAACAAAGGGTATGATGAAGAATCTTGGACGATGGGTAATGAAGCTTCACAAGAAGCTTTGCAAGAAGTGAAGTTTAAGGAATGTTTGGTATTAGACTTTTTCAAACAATGATGTGTTGAACTTATGTGTTTCTTAGGATATTATGTTAGTATTTACCTTGTATGTGAACTAACTTAACTTTGCAGGATGATAACACGCGTTGTTATCGATTTTCGGTGTTTAAGCCACCGTTTGGCTTAACCCACTTTTATGGTAAGTTATTATCATCGGATTAATCTATGTGTAAACGTGTGTTAGAACCTATGTTTTTAGTCTTATTCTATCACATATTAGTAGTTGCATATGTTTTAGAAGAATTTTCAGGATGTGAACGAGTAACGCAAAATTTGACATGTTCTCTGTTTAAATTAGCACCTTTGAATGGCGGATTTGGCGGAACCAAATTCTGGGTTCCGTCAGTTGAAATCTTTGGCTCCGCCATTTCTCACCCTGCGGATTCCGCGAAACCAAAATTTTGGTTCCGCCTTTGTTATCGTTTGGATCCGCCAACTCCAACAGTAACTTTTCAAAAATTCCCGACTAATCCCGATCCATAGATTATTGATTCTAATTTTTAGAATTCTTCTACTGATCATTAGACTCATTAGGATGATTTAAGAACACTTAGAATCATAAGAAATCCATTTCCCACCAAAATTTGAATATTTAAATTTTCAATGTGAGTTACCTTTCTGTAACAAGCAAGGAACCCTCAAATTGGTTCCTTGAAATCCGTGGGAACATCACATCAACAGATTTTCCACTCACTCCTTGCATTTACTGCAAATTTCCCATAACTTACTCAACTCCATTTGTATGGATTGACCTTGATGATGTGACAATCTCATTTACTTGCTCCAAATCATTAGGAACCAACATTCCTCATTGGATTCACATCAAATCCAAACACAAAGATCAATACACCTTCTGTCTATAAATTAGGAAGATCAGGATCATCAAAACTCACACAACCACCATCACTACTAACTATCATTCCTGTACTATAGAGCAACTATTCTCACATCTCAACCATGACAAAATCCAACACCTCTTCCACCAACAGATCACCACGCAGAACTGCTCGCATAAGTGTTAAACAGTGTTGTTTTGTAAACTTGGCAACTTCATCAGAGGAGTCATCACCTCTCAACATCTCTTCACCCATAGCCGATGAGAATTTTCTAACATTCTCCACTCCCACACCATCAAATGTAGTCACCCATACTCCACCACCAACAATAACTCCCATAGCCACCACACCACCACCCGCTCCATCACAGCCTGCTAGATATCCATCACCATCACACTCACCCAAACTACAACCAATGGAGTTATTTGTAACTCCTCCAACCTCTCCACACCCGTATCTTGAAACTTTGGAAGACCTTCCAACAAGAACTACCAATCCTCCTCCTACTTTTGAAGGACAACAACCTCTTCTCTTCTATCCCATTTATCGGGATATCCATGGTCCTTTATATCGTGACCAAGAGCCACCACAACAACAACCTCAACAAACCTCACCAACATCCACACTCAACCCTATTGATGAGGCAATGTGGGATAACCAACCCCAATCACAACAAGAAATCAACGAGGAGTTGGACCGCCTCTATGCTTTCTCAAACATGGTGGATTCCCACCTCCATGAGGCTATGGACCTCCAATCCACTTTGATGGCCTCCATTATGTCCCCAAACTACATACCACCACCTCCACTATCAAACACCCAACCACCACCACCTCCAAGACATGATTGTATCATGTGTGAAAGGACTGCCCATTTGGTTCAAAGAACCAACATCTCGGTTCTTGAACTTCAAAACGAGATGAGGTTCATTTTGAACCACATTCTCGAGCGCCTTAATGCGCTTTCTCATCCTCCTCAATAGGAGCTTTTAGTTTCTTCCTAGTTTCATTTTATAGGAACTTTTAGGATTTATTTTAGGATTTTTTTTTAGGATTTATTTTCTTGTTATGTTGCAACATCATGTTTTGTGACTTATGTCACAAATAATTTTCAATTAATGGATGTTATATTTATGCTTATGGGTGATCACTATTTGGCATAATATCTTGGTTTGTTTGATTTACTAACATTATTGTATGGTTAGTTTGCATTCTCAAAATGGTTTGACCACTTACACTTAGGTGCATTTTTTGATCAGACACGTATTTTTTACTTTTTAAAGTCAAATGGATTGAACTATCATGCTTGGTTGACCTATACATATGCATTATGCTACTTGGTTGGATTGATTCACAACTAAACCTTTGTTTTGTAGCTTTTCTCAACCTTGAATCATATACGTTGGTACCCTAGCAACGGGGAGTATAGATCGAGGGGGAGTATATCATATACTAACTTATTATTTTGTAGCATTTCTCATCCTTGAAACGTATACGTTGGTACCCTAGCAATGGGGAGTATACATCGAGGGGGAGCATATCATATTCTAACCATTTGTTTTGTAGGTTTATGCATCATCACCTTGGCACTCCAATTAGGGGGAGTATTATCCAAGGGGGAGCCTTGATGAACTCAAATAACTACATTTTATTATCATCATTTATCCTATTTATTTGACTGGTTTTATTATATTATATATGAGAATCGATACATTAATGTTTACTTTAGTAATTCTCAGGTAAAAACAAGCATTATGTGAAACTTGGCGATTTTGGACTAATTATGGAGCAAAACAAGCGAGATGTCAAAAGTCTACTGAAATCCAGAAGATGCGACGTATCTCACTCAACAGATACGACGCAATATCATACTTAGATAAATTCGAAGACCATTGCCTGACTTTGAAGAATGCGCCGCATGCAATTCTGTCATACGCCGCATATGAAACTTTGGTCAAAGAAGAAGATCAAGCTCGTTCTACTCCAGATATGCCGCAATATACTTCTAACATACGGCGTATCACTATCAAGATTTCACCAGTTACAATCCAAGACAGCTAAAGTACATGCGCCGCATACAAAGATCAAGTTACGTCGCATCTGAAGACGGTGTACGAATATTCCAGAATATATTAATCTTGGACCCCACGCGAAGTTAAGTCAATGCGCCGCATCTATCAACTCAATGCGCCGCATCGATCCCTCAGACAGAAACTATAAATACCCCAAGGTCAGACGAATTTAAGAGACCTTTTGTATAACCCTAGAGCCGAATTCAGACGACCAAGCAGCACAAGACACACCTCAAACAAAGTACAAGAGCTGTAAGAAGGTCCTGCATGTATTCAATTCATTAAGTAGTTTTGTTTTATTGTTTTAGTACGCTTTAATTCATCAGGATTGATGGGCTTGTGTCATGTGACTACGGAAGATCATGCACTCCCCTTAATATTGCTTTCCCATTAATTAAAGTTTATATGTTGATGTCTTTGGTGACTTTTATTAGTGCATTGATAACCGTTGTGTCTAGCTGAGTCTTGCTTGGGTCGCCATGCCCCTTCCTCGCCTATTTATTCTAGCGTCTCTAGAAAAGTAGGATAGACATAAGTAATCATTAAGGGTTTACTCGCCGATAAGATTAGAGCCAACGAGAAAGGTTTAATTATATACACTTCATATAAAACTAGCAATAAAACAAGTGACAAGCTATTTAATTATCAGGACAGGTCTTCTTATTGTCTCGAGTATCTATCTGTGTACGTGTGTGCTAATCGCTGATTCGTGCTCATTAGTTTAGTTTTCTATTTAATTATAACCAAACTGTGCCAGTCTCTCAGGCTGAACCCCCTTGCGTTAGATTAGGTTGTATTACTAACTTAGGATATTAAAATACTGATTAGAATAACTAGATATACGTTCCACTCTTAGTGATCGACACTCTGCTTACCATTATATTTCATACTGACGGGTACACTGCTCGTTAAGAGTGTGTGTTATTGATAAGTCGGCTAAATATAAATTTAAAACTTGAGTAGACATTAATACTGCTAAACCGCAACGACACATCACGCGCATCAAGTTTTTGGCGCCGTTGCCGGGGTGTGAATTGTTATTATCTGTTAATTTGATTAAGTATTTTAATTAGGTTTTTCTTTTTAGTTTTTTTTTTTAGATTCTAACCACTAACCCTGTTGTATATTAGATAGATTGCATTCATTGTATAATTTGCATATTTACTGTTTTTGTGTGTTTTTGTTTCTGTAATTTTTGTTTCTTTTTGTTTGTTTTTTATTTTTATTTTTCTTTTTTCCGTATTTTTCTGCATTCTATTGTCGTTGTATTGTGCTGATACAAACGATACGGCACATCTGTTTTCACAGATACGGCATATTGCGTTTAATTTTTATAAAATACAACGCGTTTAAAAAATTCGAGTACGACGCATCTTTCCCTAAGATACGGCGTATTCTGTTTTTAATAAGAAATTTTTCTAAACGCTAACGCCATACGACGCATCTGTTTTAATAGATACGGCATATTTTCTATTTAAATTAAAAACAGTTTTTCGAATTATTAAACAGAAGCGACGCATCGATCTTTATCGATACGGCGCATCTACTAAATCAAAAATCTTATATTTTGAAACGTAACGAAAATACGGCGCATTAGCTTTTGTTAATACGACGCATTTAATTTAATAAATATAATTGATTTTTGATATTCACTTTGATCGTTTCACTACTCTCGTGCACAAGTTAGTTTACTTTCAGAATAAATGATGGCTTAAGCATCACTATGGAAGATTACATTCTGAACCTAACCAAGAGATGCTAGCTGGAGTGATCAAACCTTCGATGACTGGAAGGTTGTAATAAGACGACAAGAGTAGAGGAAAAAATTTTACTTTTCTGTTCTGTGTCGAGTCTGTCAGACCTGCAGAAGATGCGGCGCATCTCCATCATAAGATGCGACGCATCACCTGCACTGGTCATATCTTATTTCATTTTCTGCATTTTTATTTTTGACTTTAAAACTTTCTGTCAGTTTATTTAATGCGGCGCATCCCTGGTTAAGGATGCGACGCATCTTTTATTCTGATTCGTATTTATTCCAGGCTCGATACGGCGTATCTTCTTCCATAAGATACGGCGTATCGACTGACCTGATGTTTTACAGTTTAATTTTTTAGGTTTTATTTTTACTAACTACTAATGTATTATGCAAGTTTGAACCTTCTTAACTCAGGTGTTTTAAAGTCTAAATGGAATTATAGATTCCTGCATTTTTGTGGATACATCATTTATGAAGCTTAAACGTTCTCATCCACAAGAAAGTTGATTTTTGCTCTTATACGAATAATGGAGGATCATACCGAGCAAATCTCAAGGGAGTTTTTCTGTTCTAATTCTTTTATTTTTCCAGTTTTTAACCTTTGACACAAAACAACGAGGACGTTGTTTAACTTAAGTGGGGGATGGAGAATTAGAACACTTACTTGTCCTAAACTTTTTCAAAATATGCTTAAAATGCGCTTAAATATATCAAAATTTAAAATTTTTTTTTAGCATGTTTTTGTTTAAAGTCTAAATTACATAACCGGCACGTAACTCTATTCTTTCAAAAATATTAAAACTTTAGTGTGCCGGTGACTTGTAAACTTTAGAACTTGGCTTGTATACTATTCGAGACCACCATAATGAGTATTATCTATATAATTGGAGTGACTTGTCTAAATTGGTAAATTTCTAGGATTACACCCAAATAGCCTTTATATGTTATGTGATATTAACTAACTAAACTGGTTAGTTAACCCCCGTATAAAACCCTTTATTTACTCTCACTTTTAGAGTAAGATACCCCTAGAAAAACCCTCAGAGCCATTCCTTTCGTTTCTTACACCTTTCTTATAATGTTTCGATACACCCTTACACCTTAGCCTACCCTGTAGATTAAAATCCGTGGTTCATTGCTTTAGGCAAAGTGTGTTTTCTTACATTACCTGTGTTCGCGTGCGTAATTCATTATCTTTGGTTAGGTCAAGAAATTGCACAATGCAATTGGTATGAAAGTAAATATTGTATAACTTTTAGTTTATTTTTCGTGTGTTTGCTACTTTCACTATTACAGTTATTTCTGAAAGTATGAAGAGTATGGAAAAATTATCCGGAAAAATAGTGATAGAAAAGTTGTGAAATTTTACACATATATGTTGAAAAAAAAATCGAAAAAAAAAAAAAGAAAAGAAAAAGGAAAAGTTGGAAGTTTGTTTTAACCAACTTATGTAAAGTTTTGTATTAAGTGGGAGATATCACCACTATTTGTTGTTGTATATTATATTTATGGATTGAATGGGAGTTGGCCGTTATGGAAACGCCAACTAAGGTTATTCTTTGATTGAGATTTTGTTGAGTATAATTCGTGTCTACCTAAAGCGTATGTTTCAAGTGTTAAAGCGTGAGTTATTCAATGATATGAGTCTTATTCATGGGATGGTTGGGGAAGTGATTAACTACACTTAGGATTTTAATTTATCTGTTTTGTTTATTTTTCATTTTACACCAATTTGTATCCCAAATATTATCCATACCCTATATCATTCTTCATCCAAACCTTTGATTTATTGAGATTAGGGATTTGAGCAATCTTAAGTATCGTAGTCGTGGATTCGGCTATGTATTTATGATTTTGTCGCCCTTTTTGATATAATAATATTGTTGAAGATTACTTGGTCCTATCTTTAGCCCATTCGAGTTAAGGAATTGAGCAATTGCAAGTATCGTGGTCGTGGATTCGATCATGTATTGGTAATTTTGTCGCCTTTTCTGGAATATGAGATCAATAGAGATTAAAAAGGATGATCAACCCTTAACCAACAAACCCTTTTTACCGCTTTAGACTTGTTACTCCTTGGCTTTAGTGGGGTAGATGCGTATACTTGCCAAGCCAATGATAGAATATTCGTCACGACTAAGCAACTAAACGATTTAGAATTGTTTTACATTAAAAATTATTTTGGTTTCTACTTCGTTAAGTGTTTGGTTGTGTGATTATGACAAAACGAATACGTGCTTAAATAAAAAAAATAAATCCTAATATCTTTTAGGATACATTTTCATATGGTTAATTCTAAGGTTTATTTGGGGGAACAAGTAAAGTTCAAGTGGGGGGATATTTGATGAACTCAAATAAGTACATTTTATTATCATCATTTATCCTATTTATTTGACTTGTTTTATTATATTTATATATGAGAATCGATACATTAATGTTTACTTTAGTAATTCTCAGGTAAAAACAAGCATTATGTGAAACTTGGCGATTTTGGACTAATTATGGAGCAAAACAAGCAAGAAGTCAAAAGTCTAACTGAAATCCAGAAGATGCGCCGTATCTCACTCAACAGATACGACGCAATATCATACTTAGATAAATTCGAAGACCATTTCCTGACTTTGAAGAATGCGCCGCATGCAATTCTGTCATACGCCGCATATGAAACTTTGGTCAAAGAAGAAGATCAAGCTCGTTCTACTCCAGATACGCCGCAATATACTTCTAACATACGGCGTATCACTATCAAGATTTCACCAGTTACAATCCAAGACAGCTAAAGTACATGCGCAGCATACAAAGATCAAGTTACGCCGCATCTGAAGACGGTGTACGAATATTCCAGAATATATTAATCTTGGACCCCACGCGAAGTTAAGTCAATGCGCCGCATCTATCAACTCAATGCGCCGCATCGATCCCTCAGACAGAAACTAAAAATACCCCAAGGTCAGACGAATTTAAGAGACCTTTTGTATAACCCTAGAGCCGAATTCAGACGACCAAGCAGCACAAGACACACCTCAAACAAAGATACAAGAGCTGTAAGAAGGTCCTGCATGTATTTAATTCATTAAGTAGTTTTGTTTTATTGTTTTAGTACGCTTTAATTCATCAGGATTGATGGGCTTGTGTCATGTGACTACGGAAGATCATGCACTCCCCTTAATATTGCTTTCCCATTAATTAAAGTTTATATGTTGATGTCTTTGGTGACTTTTATTAGTGCATTGATAACCTCTGTGTCTAGCTGAGTCTTGCTTGGGTCGCCATGCCCCTTCCTCGCCTATTTATTCTAGCGTCTCTAGAAAAGTAGGATAGACATAAGTAATCATTAAGGGTTTACTCGCCGATAAGATTAGAGCCAACGAGAAAGGTTTAATTATATACACTTCATATAAAACTAGCAATAAAACAAGTGACAAGCTATTTAATTATCAGGACAGGTCTTCTTATTGTCTCGAGTATCTATCTGTGTACGTGTGTGCTAATCGCTGATTCGTGCTCATTAGTTAGTTTTCTATTTAATTATAACCAAACTGTGCCAGTCTCTCAGGCTGAACCCCCTTGCGTTAGATTAGGTTGTATTACTAACTTAGGATATTAAAATACTGATTAGAATAACTAGATAATACGTTCCACTCTTAGTGATCGACACTCTGCTTACCATTATATTCAATTGACCGGGTACACTGCTCGTTAAGTGTGTGTGTTATTGATAAGTCGGCTAAATATAAATTTAAAACTTGAGTTGGCATTAATACTGCTAAACAGCAACGACACATCACGCGCATCAGGGAGCCTTTAAGTTCTCAAAATCATTGAAACAATCTTGGTACTCCAATTTAGGGGAGTAAAAAACCAAGAAATGTTCACCACATTCCGCTACGCATATCTTCTTTTTGTTTCGACAAAAAGGGGAGAAAGGATTAAGTTCATACATCACTGTTAGCATCACATTACATGTTTTTATGCTTAAAATAGTTTTCAAAATTTGCATAAAACTAACTTAATAAATATTTTTAAAAGACTTTCACTTAACTTATTTCCATTGCTTAAAAATAAACATTATGTTTTGTCATCAACAAAAAAGGGGAGATTGTTAATACAAATATCGTCCTAAAAACGTTATTTATATTTTACGATCTTTGCTTTATTTTGTTAATGACAATTATAAGGTTTATCTTTAGCAAAGCATAAGTATATGTTAAAGTCTTTTACATTTATAGTAACAAGTCTTTAAAACGCATTTACTCATTACATGATCACTAGGAATTACACATTAGATACATATATACATTTACATGTTTATTTTTATTTCTTAAAAAATGGAAATACACATGACATCATGGCATGCATCATTTACATATCTTAGTTGACTTTACAATATATTTTGGAAAGATCTTGAAGCTAAAGAGTTGACATTGTAAGATCATGACATGACTAGACAATATATGGTAAGATATGGTAATGTCTTAGCTGGCTTGTCCCCGCGGAACCAAACCAGTACAAGGGCGGAACCAATTTTTGGGATCCGCCAAATCCACGGGTTGTCTGGTCAGTTTGCCTATAAATAACAAGCTGATCATTCAAGCACAACCATCACTCATATAGCTTAAATTATACACTCATTCATTTGTACATTACTAACCCATTACATTCATTCATTTTATTCTTAGTGATCTTTCTTTTGTAGCAAAGAGATCAAGCATCAAGGTTTAACACAGTGGTGTAAATCTTTAGTTTAGTTACTGTGTGATATTGTATTAGTTCACACATCATTGTCTATACCATTCATTCAGTAGTGATCGGTTAGTGTTTTAGTCCTCAAAACACATAGAGTGTCGGGAGTGGTTGTACCCTTGTTAAAGAACCAACGGGAGTGGTTGTACCCTTTTAAAGAACCCGGTGTTTAGCTTAGTACCGGATAAAGAGTAAGCGACGTGTAAAGGTTTTCTCCGCCTAGAAGGGAGCTTGTTTCTTAGTGAAGAAAAACTCTTGAGTTAGAGGCTTGAGGAGTGGAGTAGGGCAAGGAAGAGAGTCCTTGTAGCGGAACCACTATAAATCTTCATGTTGTGGTTTGATTGTTCCTTTCCTTACTTACTTAACTCATGTTGTTTGTTTGTGTGTATTTACATTGAAATCATGTTAAGTCACAAAGCGAATTAATCTTAAAAAGGTAAAAACTATTCAACCCCCTTTCTAGTTTTCCACAAGACATATGGAGACTTTCTACGGAAGAAAAAGGGAATTCAATTTAGGATTTAAGAAAGAGAGTCTGGGGGAAAACTACCAACCGAAGAGCCTTCGTAAAAAGTATGTCGTGAAGATGTTGGTGACACTTATAAATGAAAAAAGGGAGCAGATAGAAATGGAGTCAGAGAAATACAGAAACTTAAATGGCGCTCAGAAGCTAAATTTCCAAAAAACTGCATTCCAAAAGCTGCAAAAAAGGGTGTTGAAGTACTTTGACGAGCATGAAAAGAAGCTTATGGTAAAATGGAACTTTTTGACAAAATTCAGCCCAGAAAACAATATGATGTAATAACCTTACATTTGAACTAGATTTACTTAATTTCAAGACATTATGATGTAAGAAAGTTTGATCAAGGAGACAGCTAGTATGTTGCTGCAAAAATGCATGATGTGTATGCAAACAATATCATGTAGCAAAAATACTATGTTTCTGTGAAAGAAATGATATTATCCTTTGTGTACAAATGCTTAATACTATGTTTCTGAATTATATAGATCTACATATGAAAGGAAAAGATGCATCAAAGTTATAAGATTTGATGCATATGAGATTTATGGAAAAGGTGCATCAAATTTATAATGATTGATGCATCTGTGAATTCTTTTTTTTTTTTTTTTTTTTTTTTTTTTTTTTTACTAACATATTCAGTTTAGCAACAGTTAATAAAAAAATGGTGCATAAAAAATACAATCATATATAAACCTAAAAAATAAAAATTCCATAAATCCAAATCAACTTCAAACTACAATTCCATAGAATCCAATATCCAAATTACTCATCAGACAAAATGAGATTTTTTTTTTTTTTTTTTTTTTTTTTTTTTTTTTTTTTTGCAGAAGTTCATTATTCAAACACAATCCTAAAAAAATATATAAAAATAAAATAAAATAAAGGAATAGAATGTTTTTTTTTGAACAAGTATGTAAAAGCTGCATCTCAGAAACATAATGGTGCATCACTCCTGGTAATCCACATCTACGGAACGAGTAGAACGGGATGATCTTTTGCGGCTACCACTGATGTTGTCCCTGTACGGGCAGGTTCTAGAGTTGTGACCTTCAGCTGTTCTACAAGTAAAGCAAGTTCTTCTCTTCTTTGATGCTTCAGCCTCTTTGCGTAATATTTCATCCATATTATTCCATCTTGAGTGGGAACCAGTACCTTTGTTCTTCGATTGCCTGGGAACTTGTATCTCAACATCAGCTGGTTCAGTAACACCAAGCATGGAACAAAAAATGTCCGCCTTATTCTTGTTAAGAGCAGCAGGAACCTCATCTTCAGCTGAAGACAGTAAATCCAACAAATGCAAACGGTACAGCTCAAGTTTGTCTTTGAATGGCATCAATCTATCAACAATATCTTCAACAATCTGACGAATTGCACGAACATCAGAACATGAACTTGTCTCAGCAACATTTACAGTAGCATCAAAACAAATACTATCCGGAGTCTTCGACCACCTATCAAGAACATACTCCTTTGGAAAATCTTGCACATTGTTCATCCTCAAAATGTAAAAAATGTGACGACATAAAAGCCCAAAAAGGTCAAAACGCTTGCACGAACAAGTGACACTCATATCAGAGGAAGAATACAACACCTACAAAATATATATATATATATATATATATATTATATATATATATATATATATATATATATATATATATATATATATATATATATATATATATATATATATATATTAAATATAATAAAATAAATAATAAGAAATGTATAAATATTATAATATAAATTAATGCATCTGAGTATAGAATAAAGGTGCATCAATTTATAATCAAACATACCTCATAAACTACAAACGAATTCTTGTCCTTTCACTTTTTAACCTCAGTATCACGAATAAAGTACTTTTCAAACAACCCAATCTTTTCAATGTTGACGGATAAGCAATGGGTAATAGAAGAGAAAAGCTCATCTTGAACATCAAAAAACACACTCAAAGTGTACAGCTCAGCAGCATCCCTCTCCAATTTCAATTCAGTACGGAATTCAGGTGTCTTATAACGAGTTTCATGGTCATTCTTCCGCTGTAAATACCGCTGGGAATCCATAGCACTATCAAAGTGGCTAAGAAACTCAACTAACGTAAGGTGTGGAGTGGTAAATCTTCCAAAAAAATGGTTCTCAGATTCAGACCGTGAAGTCGTACGCATTAGTCCAGACATGTCTTCATCTCGGAGAAAAGCTGGAATCCATCTAACCCTCATTTCATATATATCAGACAACCACTTATTCTCACTTAGGTCAAAATCAGCAATAATACTGGCCCACTCCTCTTCAAATATACTAGGTGAGATCTGATCATTCCAAACTATCTCACAAAGCCTTCGCTTGAAATCCGAATTTTTACAAATAGATGAACCAACCTGCAAACAAAAAAAAGTGCATCAGTATTACATACTAGTGCATCAGTGTTACATACTAGTGCATCAGTGTTACACATTAGTGCATCAGTGTTGCATATTAGTGTATCATTATTATAAAATTAATATATATACATAATTAATCTAAATATACCTTAGTCGTGAGCTTCTGCATAATGTGCCACATACACGAACGGTGACGAGCATTTGGGAAAACATCAGCAATCGCTTGCTTCATCGACGGGTCCTGGTCTGTAACAACAACCTGTGGGTCAGTAACAAACGCTTTCTGGGACGCCCGAAGCAACCACTTGTAGGAAGATATAGTCTCATCAGAAAGAAGGCCAGCTCTGAATGTCACAGAATGGTTGTGGTTATCTATACCAGTGAATGGTACAAAAACCATCTTGTACCTGCAAAAAAACATTTGTATTATTGTTGTTCGATCTAAAAATGCGCAGCAGTTTTAAACAAAAAGGTGCATCAGTGTGCATATAAAAAAGGTCAGGACAAAAAACATTACTTGTTCGATCTAAACGTGGCATCAAAAGACATAATATCTCCAAAACGCTTATAGTTCAACTTCGCAGCATTGTCAGCCCAGAATAAACCACTCAACGCATCACCTTCCCCCATGTAGTAATCCACAGAAAAACCTTCACAGTGCTTTTCCAGGTTCTGCAACTTCTCAACCGCCATCTGCGCGTCACGGTCCACGATAAACAGATTCATACCACGTCTAAAGTTCTTGCAATCAGCCACAGTCGCTCCAACATTATCAAACCCTCCATAAATTTCTTTCATTAGCTTAAAAGCCCTAATTGGTCCAACGTTAGAATTTGATACTTGCATAAGGAAATGCTGTTTGGAGTAACCTAAATCCCGTGAGTTCATCAAAAACTGCATGTCTTGTTGCGACACCAGAGGGTGATTATGCTCTTCAACAAACCAGTAAACCTCATACCTATCACCCTCAATTTTTCTAACCCTCATGGAAGCCAAACAATCAGTCTTACATGAAGTACTTTTTCTAAAAGGCTTCTTAACAAAAGCAAAAGCATCGCTAACTTGAGACATATCAATACCTTTCCCTTTATCAACGCAATTAACTTTCCCTTTGTCAACGCACTTACCTTTCCCCTTGCTACGTTTGTCAACCTCATAATCCGACTTATGCTTATCATATTTTGAATATCTCTTCTTACCACTTTTCCTACAACTGAAGTATTTGATACTTATATCACTGGAATCGTCCCTACACTCCGTCCCAAGCTTAATATCAAACCCAGCTAACTTCGCATAATGCCTATAGAAGTTATAAGCCTGAGTCAACGAAGCAAAAACAGTTCCTGTGCTAGGCTTCTGAGCATCACCTACTTCAGGAATCCATTTCCTAGAGGTGTCTACACTATCATCAGAACGGCAAACCACATCACTAATACTAGAAACATCTATACTACCAACAGAATCGCGAACAACACCACTAAAATACGAACTACAACTAGAACTAGAAGTAAAACTAAAACTTGATATCAAACCCGTAAAATATAAAAAAAATATATATATACGTAAATACAATTATCATTCAAATCAGTGCATCAACATATATAACAGAATGATGAAAATATCATAGCATCAGATATAATAATAAAGTAAAATGTATCAGATATAAAATTAGTGCATCAGTATACATTTTTTTTATAAATCACAAAAAACATTAAACATAATAATAAAAAGACACGTGTAATTGAAGAAAATAGTGCATCAGCATACATAATATACTGATTTAAAAATATCACAAAAAATCAAATAACATAATAAACTAAAATATACATAATGTAAACACTATAATCACATAAACATCATAATCAAAGCTTAAAAAAAATCTATAAAATTAGTGCATCCGTATACTTTTTTTTTTTTTTAATCTACAAAAATAACAAAAAAAAAATACAAAATAACTTAAAAAAGTAAATCTAAACATCAAGTAACAAACCATAAACATCACCTTACAACAAAAAAATCATATAATCGGTACAAAATTGAGCATACAATGAAAATTTACCAATAAAAAATCAAAAAAATAAACAAACGATTCATATAACAGCTAAATATCAAATATATAAGCTTCGATTTCAATTTTAACTAACAAAAATTAAAAAATTATACTAAAAACAGTTAAAAACCCTTACATTCAGGATCGAGCTGAGACATCTGATTAGAAACGATTGAATGTAGATAATAACTGCGTGAATGCGTGGAAAATAAACAAATGACTATTTGGATTTTATAGGGGAGAAATCGAGAGAATTTTGGGAAGGATTGCTGCAAATAATGAAGTTAAAATTTGGGTTATATACGATTGAATCAGCGAATTATTAAAAAAGAACGAATAAAACCTTGTAAAATATAAAAAGTTACAATGAGGCCCTTGTAATTGGGGAAAAAAGGAGGTGGGAAGGGAGGGGGTGATTTGCATTATTTTCTCACTTTTTCACTAAAGTGGGTTTTTTTCTAAAACCAATATATATTATATATATATATATATATATATATATATATATATATATATATAATCTTATCTTAAAGCTTCAATTATTGTGGCCTATAAAGAAATGATTAAGAAAACTGTGTTATAGATATCTAAATGGTAGTTCTAACACATTTTCGAATACAGTTCTTTAAAGATTATTTGAACATATTTAAAACGAAAATTTAAGACCACTAGGTATCATGACAAGGCTAAATTACTCATTCGGGCCCCACGAGGTGCCACGTCACCATGACATACCTCCCTTTACAACCCTCCCCCCTTCCCATAACATACCACAACTTACTCATTTATACCCCACCACTAACTATTTCTATTATTTTATTCAAATATTCAAATAATATATTAATTAAATTCATTTCTAAGCTGCTAATAAGTAGTTATTTATAAGCAATCCCAAACACCATCTAAGCCATCAAATCTGCAATGAATCAAATAAAATAAAACAACACTAAAACACATTAAACTATCAAGTTTGCAATGACATTAAACGAACTGAGTACCAGATCCACAACAAAAAAATTTCAAAATAAGCCAAATCTGCAACAGATGAGATGATGATGATGAAGAGCTTACTCTGCCCTAGATGAGATGATGATGATGATGAAGCTTGAAAGGGTTGAATTGTTAGTCGGTAATATATAAACGTTAATATTACCGTTTAAATGAAATGTGAGACCAGATCTGTCAAAAGGAAGCCTCGCCGTGCAGACGAGGAGCTGCTCCACGGCGAGGGACGGCGAACATAGGCGGTGTCATGGCAAGGGTTGGCGAGTGGTCCAACTCAGCATGGCGAGGCACGAAAAACTCCACACCGGATGCTCTATGTGATGGAGTGATATTATATAATGTGCGTATATGATTGACGTCATTTCATGAAGTTACAATAGACCAAATTGTTTCTCTTCCAATCTTGGGCGTGTTTGGACAAGTGCTTTCAAAATTAAAGCAACTCTATATTAAAATTGGTGATAGTTGGTAATATGTAATTTAATTTTGAAAATCACTATTGTTAAAGTGATTTTGTTACTCCTACATGAACTACATAACGAGAATCAATTTTACAATGCAGTACAAAATTATCATAACAACTTTATCTAGTAAAACTCATGTTTTCACTTTTGTAATTTATAAAACTAACATCAAGACTTGTCAAGGTATGAGAATTTAATTTGTCAAGTACTATGGAGTATGGACAACATTAAATAAAAACAACATAAGTTAAGTTCATCCATTTATTTATATTTTAAAAGTTTGTTTATAAAATTGACTTAACTATTGTTAATGAAGATTAAATATGAAAGTAAACAGACAATGGGTGGGCCAATCACCGGCCCATGAGATCACTGTTCCATTTTCTTGATTTGACGCCAGGGTTATTATCAATCACATTGTCTGCTAGGATTAAGACTAATTACTTATATTTTTATTAACAAATTTGTTTTACATTTTACACAAACTTGAGGAAGACAATCACTTTTTTTTTATATCATGAAGTGTTCTATTCGCTATGCAAAAAGGCATGACAGATTCGACATGTAATCTGTAAATATATTTAATTGTTAATATCGTAAACAAATACTCTGACAGCAACAAACAAGAAAAACTTTTACTTTGCTAGAAGACTTTTATCAAGAAAAGGAGCCTCAATTAGTATCAACAAAACAAAATCTATTGAATAACAACATTATGTTGGTTTTGGATGAGAGACTCGAGTTTTTCATAAACAATAATGTATAGTCTTGCAGTTTTAGTCACAATATGCTTGAGTCTTTCAATCATTTCTCTTTCTAAAAATGTTATATTAAAAGGACCTCTTACGCATATATGAACGACATCACCTCGAAATCTAAAGTTCAAAAAATCTCGGAGTTGCCGAGAAGATATTGATTGACATGCTGAGTTAATTAAATGAGAAACAACATTGCACAAACGCGTTCTACATTTCCAAATAACCAAAGCATGCATCGAGAAACCTGCCAATATTTCCTTTCATAGCTTATACTCTAACTAAAGTTGACAATATCGCATAGCTATGGTTATAATTAATAAAACTTATAAATAAAATGAAATGCATTATGATTGAAGTTTTACCTAAAATAAAGTTATTGGTTACGGAGGATTTATTAGGGCTAATTTCATTAAAAAAAATAAAAAAAAAAATATATATATATATATATATATATTTTATATATATATTATATATATATATATATATATATATATATATATATATATATATATATATATATATATATATATAGGGGGGCTTTATTTTCAGAACCCTATTAAGTGCGGGAACTGCGAGAACTCCAATTTTGCATTAGAAAACATGCATGTTCATATAAAACATGTATGTTTTCTTACATACACCTTAATACACATGCATGCGTTATTAAGGTGTATGTAAGAAAACATACATGTTTTATATGAACATGCATGTTTTCTAATGCATAATTGGAGTTCTCGCAGTTCCCGCACTTAACAGGGTTCTAAAAATAAAACCATTTTGCATTGATTTGTTGCACTTAACAGGTTTTTATTTGAACATGTATGTTATGCATGTATGTGTATTAAGGTGTATGTAAGAAAACATACATGTTTTATATGAACATGCATGTTTTCTAATGCAAAATTAGAGTTCTCGCAGTTCCCGCACTTAACAGGGTTCTGAAAATAAAGATACACTATATATATATATATATATAATATATATATATATATATATATATATATTATATATGTCAAAAAATCATTTTTACAGTAGCAAACTAAAAAAAAAAAAAAAAAAAAAAAAAAAAAAAAAAAAAAAAAAAACTTTTTTTAACACTAATGTTGACATTTTTGCTTCATGTAAGTAATAAAGATAAAAATATATTCTGTGATTACAATTTTACCTTTGAATATTTTGAAAATTACATCCACCGTCTCTAATATATTTTTTTGTATTCGTTACGTTTTTATATACGTTTTTTCTACGTTTTTATATGTTTTCACCTGTTTTTTTATTCACTTTTGAATTTTTTTTTTGTCACAAGTGAAACTTTTTTATCCAAAAAAAATATATTATAAAATATTACGAAAAAAAATTCAAATATTTTTTTTTCACATGTCACGAAAAAAAATTTCTAAAAAAAATTATTTTAGAAAAAAATTTTGAAAAAAAAAATTGGAAAAAAAATTCGGAAAAAAAATTAGGGACCGTGGACGCAATTTTCTCCAAACGACAGGGACCATTTATGTAATTTAGCCTAGGGACGGTGGATGCAATTTTCGCAAACCCACAGGGACCATTTATGTAATTTGAAAGGGTAAAAGGGCCATACTATTTATAGAAAGACAAAAGTGTCAACATTACTGTTTACAATTGTATTTTTTTAGTTCGCTACTCCTGAAAATTATTTTTTGACAACTATGATTCTTTTTTTATAGAGTTAGCCCTATTTATTATTACAACCCGTAAACAACTACTCTTTCCCTTTTAATATCATTGTCCGACTTTCATTTTTGGTTTTTATCAAAATAATTGTCCATGTTTAAATATAAAAGTTGAAATAGTTTAACTTTACCATACTACACATAATCAAAGTAATTATTTACAAATTTAAATTCAATCATTAATTAATAGTTCAAAGGTAAAATTGTTTTTTAATGGCCGTTTAGAAAAATCAATGCATTAATAAATGCGTTTTTTAATACGTGTATTTTTTTGTCGAAAAACAATATTTTTGAGATGGATGGAGTATGTATATCTTATATAGCAAATGTTCATGCATATAACATGAGTTTGTTAACATTTTAAAGTAATTTATATTTTATTTGTGGATGTTTCATTAGTATATTATAAATATCTTGAGTTAGTTACCTAATACCGTAAAGTATGCTATCATTGGTGAGTTTTTAATTACATTTTTTGTCATTTACTAATTCTTAATTTCAAATGATTAAGTAGTGACAATGATGCTTGTTTTAGAATTATTCTTGCTTTAAAATACTAATAATCCTTCTACGCGATAAAGGCTTTTGTCATAAAAAGAGTTATTTTATGTGGTAATCCCTCGAAGACAAAAAGAAAGGGAAACTTGCAAAATAAATAGGAACAAAAGATGACACTTATTTACACCTAACTTAACTTTGTATCGTATTGCTAAAAATAGGATTTTTTTCGGCATGCAAGTAAAATACGAAACATGATTTGCCCACCTACAACACTGATGTGTATCACGAGTGTAAGTTTTAAAATTTATAACACGGTCTACCAATGATTCAAACGAAACACATACGAGCAAGTATACTCGTCCGTGTGCAGCAAGAAATGATTTGGTAAGCCGAGGTCGTTCTTAAGGATTTGTTTAGTTTCCGAAATGAGATTTTAAGATTTATTAACTTTAAAAACAATTCCACAATAACAAGCTATCAAATGGTTATAAATGAGAATTTTAATATATTAAAACTACATTTGTCTATACTAGTTTGAACAATTCACCTTGGTCTAATAATTTCTAAAAATCCATCCACAAACTCTATTATATAGGACATCATATTATAACTTATTTTTTTAATTATTATATGTTAGTTCATAGTTGATGAAAATGAATAATCATCCAACTATAAAAGCTTGCAACTATAAAGTCTCTTGCTATGAACAGATATTCGTCTAGTTTCATAAACAACAGAGAAAAATATATTTAAGTCTTCATAAAAACTTGAACTCTTGACCTTATTGTTGGCACCAAAGATGCTAACAACTTCTTTTGTAAAACAGGGAAGGTTATTATTCAATAAATAATACTATAAACTTCTTATATTTTTTAGATTAAAAACAATAGTAAAAATAAGAGTAATCGTCTTTGGGAAGTGATTAGCAAATTCATAAATTTGATTAAAACAGTCATGTATAAACCGTTAAAGCAAGTTTATATTCATAGTACAATTGTTTAATAGTTAATTACTTGAAAATATATTATACTTGCTACTTTTTATTATTGTGTGCATTGAACTTATTTTTTTCTTATTGTGTTTACTGAACTTTTAAATTTCAATTATTGTGTGTATTTTTGTGACTATTCAACCATGTAAAATAACCATTTTACCCTTCAAAACTTAAAAAAAGTATGGGTAAAATAGTCACAAAATACACACAATAATCGAAATTTGAAAGTTTAGTACACACAATAAGAAAAATAAAAGATCAGTACACACAATAATAAAAAGCGGCAATTATGATACATTTTCAAGCAATTAACACGTTGTTTAATACATATTTTAAAGTGTCCAAATTAAATTTGACAGTGTGCAAATTACCTCCAATGGTCTTTTGAACTTTTTGATAAAACAAAATAGCTAGGCATCAACTTTTAATACTCCTTCCGTCTCAAAATTATTGTCATGAGAGAGAAATCACAAAGTTTAATAAAAGTTTGGGCACTTTAATTTTCAACAACAAAAATAGAATATTCCTCCACTAGATTCTCTAGTTTTTACTTAATAAGGAAATTGGACAATTATTTTGAGACATCCTAAAAAGGAAATGCTGACAATAATTTTGAGACGGAGGGAGTACTATCGAAGAATCGCAACAAGCATCATTATCAAATGGTAGTGGCCGTAGTGGGCACATACTCATTTAATTCAGTTTTGGTCATCGAAAATTTCATTTCAGTCTTTGATTCATAATTCTTAATTTTTTTTCATTCATGTGCATTTACATCGTTGACATTGTCTGCACTTCTTCTGCTTCCCCATCTCCATTCATGACGCGCCACACCGTTTTATCGCATTTTTATGTGTGCTTATCTCTCACGTTCAAAGGAGAGCACCTCCATCTTAGCTACTCCCTCTGTCTCAATTTATTTGTCAGGAGAGAGAAAACACAAAGTTTAATAAAATGTGGAGCCACTTTAATTTTCAACCACTAAAATGGAATATTCCTCCACTAGATTCTTTAGTTTTTACTAAATAAGGAAATGGGACAATTAATTTGAGATATCCATAAAAGGAAATATGGACAATTAAATTGAGACGGATGGAGTATTAATAGCTGTACCTAATCATAATTTTTATTTTTTTTTAAATAAATGCAAAACTCATTATGTTATTAACAATAAAATCAAGGTGACGTTTGTTATGAGCTTTTCGTTCAAAGGGTTGAGTGTTAAAGTAGAATAGTTAGTTTGGTTGAAATAGGAAAAATGGTCTGAAAAGGCATCATACTTGCCACTGTATCCTTTTGTAAGCATCATACTCTTTTTTTTTCCTATAGTGGGCACATACTCCCTTAATCAGCACTATTGTAAGCATATTAAGGGAGAAGTATGACGTGGCAGTACTTAATCACAATAATTACGTTATATCCCTTTTTTTACAATTTTGGGTGTCTTTTGACAATGTTTGATACTTCGAGGTTGAGTTTTATATCTTTTATCATTAAAACCCGCACCCCCTCTCCAGTTAAACATTTCCCTCTTTCCCCAATTATTTCGTTTTCCCTAAACGGTCGAAATAACAAACCCTAAATCCACACACGCAGTAATTGACCCACATTTGATATGCGTTTTCATATTTCAGGTACATTTACTTTGATTTCTTTGCTTATACTATGTTTTTATCAATATAATTACCCTAATTAGCCTAATTTTCACAAACCCTAATTTTTCATATTTGGGTTTGCGTGTAACAGAATGATACCTGGTACCAATTTGCACCAATTTGATGTACACAATGATGGTTTCTTTGCTCATTTACCTTTAAGGTATGATGATGGGGTGATTCTTAATATGGCTGTTCCAAGGTTGCCTTACGAAATATTCGCTCAATTTTTGGAAGAAAAAGTTGGTAACTACTTCCAAGGTTTGTATTACAAAGTTTCAAATATTGAATTAGAGAAAGGCTTAGTTAGAGTAACTAATGATAAAGAAATAGCATACATGTTTGATGTTGCTGACTTGTTTGGTAGGCTAGAGCTTTATCTTGATCACTTAGATATGGATCTGTCAGAGTATTTAGGTAATGCAGATAACATGTTGCATTCACACATATAACTGTGTTATGTTGCAGGTTCTAGCATGTTATCCCTGCTGGTGGGAATGTGTTTGAGGTGAGATCAGGAAGTGAGGCATTCACAGTTGATGAACCAAAGAAGTCTTGCACCTGTAGAATGTGGCAGTTATCAGGTATACCTTGTGTACATGCTACAAAGGTAATATTCTATCTAAACAAGGTACCAGAGAGCTATGTTCCAGCTTGGTTTGAAACAGACATGTATTTTGTGGCATATCACTATTATATGAAACCAGTTGGGGGTATTGATTTCTGGCCTGATCAGAGTATGTACTCACTTGTTTTACCTCCTAAACCCAAAAAAAACGCCTGGTAGGCCTAGAAAGAAAAGAATTAGAGCAAAGGGTGAGGGTGGTAGCTCATCAAAAGTATCAAGGGTAGGTATTGAGATTACTTGTAGTATCTGCAACCAAACTGGGCACAACAAAAAAACATGCAAAGCAACATCAGTTGAAAAGGCACCTAATGAAAAAAATGTTGGAGGTAGGCCTAGAAAGAAAAAGGTTAATGAGGATGAAGCATCTGTAGAAGATGATGTTATGCAGGTCAGACAAAGAAAAGAGACTGAAACTGGTGGGTCAAAGAAGAAGACTTGTGGCACAAGTGGGTCAAATAGGAAGAACAAGAAAAGAGCTTGCACTTCAGCTTATGCAAGATGGTTTGGTGAGCAGCAGAATGAAGATCAAACTGAGATTAACTTGACAGCTACTCAAGTTGAAAACATGCAGGCACAAGAAGCTCAAACACAAGATCAAGCTCAAGAGCAACAACAACAACTTGATCCAGTAGTTCAGGTCAGATTGAGGAGGCCTAGTGAAAGAATCATCAAAAGGAAGTTGGCAAAACAATTGGATTGCCAGGGCAGCACTCCTCAATCTGCACTGGATGTAGATGATGCTTGAACTAGTGTAATTTAATGTGCCCATTTTGTACATCTTTTGAGGGCAACTTATGTAAACTTTGGTAACTAATCTTGGGTATGTAATATGGCTAGAACAACTAATATTTAGCAGCCACTAATGTATTTAGCACTATGTAATGACCATCAACCAGTAGCCTATTTTGTACATGATACAGGGCACTTTTGATGGTCAATCCAAAAACTGTTATGGTCAATGGAATATGCAGTTTGGTATTTTCTTGATTGACACTGTTTTTTTCCAACTGCAAAAGCAACATATTCCTTTTACTATTCTTCATGTGACCTTATGCATAAGAATCTTTTGCTGCACATTCATATCATAGCCTGCAAAAGGCTAACCACTTGCCCTATATAACATAACAAAATTCATCCAAAATCCATAACATTCATCAAACATACCAACACCTGATAAAATGGATTCCAACAAGAATAAAGGTATTCTTCAATGTTTTTTCTTGTGACTTTAAGCTCAATTTAATCAGTAACCTTATGTGTTTTTTACCAATTTTGTGCAGAAATCATTGAGGTTTTCAGTGACAGTTCTGGTGCACTTTCATTTGAGCCAGTGTCATGGAAGGATTATTTTTCAAAGGATTATAATCCAAAAGATTACTTTGTTACTTCAAATAAGGTGAAAAGTAGCACAAAAGTGACAAACAAACATGAAGCAAAAATAGCTTTTGATGCAAGTGAAAAGGTACTAGGGATGCCAAATAAGACCACCTGTGAAGATGTTGGTATCAAAACATTTGTCATCAAAAATCCCAAATGAAAGGGGAAAAACAGATGGTTACAAGCTATGTATGTATGTTTATGGTTTAAGTGTATAACTTAAACCATCCTTGAATAAAACCCTTGTAGCCCTATTATGAATCAATGCAATGCTAATTTCTCAACACAGGTCAAAGATTTCATAAATACCCTAACTTAACATTAAACATTTGAAAACCTTACATTAAAGGGATCATTACATCACTTGGATAATGTCATACCAACCCCAACACAGATTACACACAAACATCCTAACATGATCATAAACAACCTATCATACAATTCCAACTTTGAGTTTCTAGCCTTCAACTCATCTTCCAACCTTGACTTGTCCAAAGCAAGAGACTCGATTATGGGTCCACTATCCTCAATGTTCTTCATTCGCTTCTGCCTTTGATAGAACCCATACACCAACTCTTTGTAATATTCACTAGGAAGATCTTCATCCAGAAAGTCATACACTTGACAAACAGTGCATGTGACGAATCTCTTACCCGGATTCCTCCTTGTGGTTGATGTTTGCACTCTTAATTGACGATTACATTTACAAAAATGTTCAATCTTACCTCCAATTAAACGGGATTGAGCTGAACTAGAACTACTCATGATTTAGGGTTCTTATTCGACCGTTTAGGGAAAAGGAATTATTTGGGGAAAGAGGGAAAATTATTAAGTGGAAAGGGGGTAGTAGGTTTTGTAAGTAAAAAAAAAAAAAAAAAAAAAAAAAAAAAAAAAAAAAAAAAGATAAAAATCACCCTCCAAGTAACAAACATTGTCAAAACGGACCCAAAATTGTGATAAAACGGGATATAACGGGACACTTTTGATTAAGAAATGTCACGTCATCAAAATGCTTACAATAGTGCTGATTAAGGGAGTATGCGCCCACTATAGGAAAAAGAAAGTATGATACTTACAAAAGGATATATTGTCAAGTATGATACTTTTTCAGATCATTTTCCCGTTAAAATACATAGCATAAATAACCGATACTTATTTCAAATAAAAGGGGATAAGCAAATCCTTTTTGAGACGTTTGTTTTAACATGACCCCATTAGCAAGTTTTTTTTTTTTTTTTTTTTTTTTTTTTTTTTTTTTTTTTTTTTTTTTTTTCTTCTCTCTCTTTTGTGTGCACTGTATTACCACAAAATTACGTACGGGTAATAGGCCCCTCCATTATCTCCTATATTTTAATCTTATTATGATTATAATTTCTAATCCTAATTTTTATTTAAAAACATTTAAAACCCTAAAACAAATATTTTTAAGATTATCATTTGTTTTCTCTTTTTCACTTGTTTTCAACATTGTACCAAATCCTAACCTTATTTCAGACCTCTAATAAACCAAATGCACCCTAATGTACAAACATGATCACCCCTTAGTCCAGTATGTTCTCAAGTATGACTTTAGAAGGAAATGGAAGTAAATGAAATGATGTGAAATTGAAGTAAATGAAATTGAAATAAAGAAAATAAAGGGACCTACTCACTTTCCTTCACTTTCATCCCATATATGGGATGAAAGTTGTGACACAAAAAAACAAAGGGTGGCTCTCCCTTTTACTTCCATTTACTTTCATTTACTTCTGACAAAAAACTAGAGAACATGACTTTTTTTTGTTTACTTCCATTGAAAAACTGGAGAACATAGTCACCCGTTAGTCCAGTATGCGAGTTTCAAACTAAACAAAATGGGTAGTAGATTTCTTATCTAAACTAAATTTGTTAATAGATTTTAGAAAATTTATTAGGTGTTTGGTTAGACGGTTGTTAATTTTTCATCTAAACACTCAAATGTTTCATTAATAAACTATACATACTGCGTAATTTATAGAGAATCAGGACACCTTGACTATTAAAAAATAGAAGGTCAACAACACACTGAATACCAAGGTTATAAATAGTGTGAGACATGGCGTGACGGCATGACTAAGCATCACGTCTTAGCGGTCAACGTGAAGCTTTTGCATTTATAAAGCTTGGCATAAGGCGGCACAAAATATGCAAATATTTATATATTTATATTATATATCATATATATCGAGTTTACAAAAAAACGTGACATAAAACGGCATAATGCGTAGCGTGATGGAATAACCAAGTTTCACGTCTTTACAATGCCGAATAATATTGAAAAAATTCCAATGTTTCATGTTTGAGACCACTACCAAAAATAATGAGTAAAAGCCACTGACCTTTCAACAAATGTCATTAATCTGATTGTGTCACACGAAATATCTAGTCAACAGACACGTGTTCCAACGAGCATGCGGTTGTTGTTGAATTTGTATATATTTGCTCTGTTATGTCAAAGCAAAACATTAAAGTATTTAAATCGTTTTTTTTTTTATTTATTTATTTATTTATTTTATTTGAGATAAATAATTAATTTTACAAACATAAAATTCATAAAATATTTGATTTTTATTTAAAAAGTCAAATTACCCATAAAATTAGTAAGACTTTGTGAATTTAAAAAAACAAATCGCAAGACCTTGCCAAATGTTTTTTAAAATCAAAAGATTTTACTAATTTTAAGAAAAATAGCAACATCTTGCTATTTTTTTAATTAAAATATCCCAATACGTTGCAAAATTTTTTAAAAGAATCGAAAGACCTTGCGATTTAAAAAAAAAAAAAAATTGCTAGTTTTCAACCTTGTGATTTTTATTTTTATTTTTTTTAATATAAAAAAATTTGCAAAGTCTTGCTAGTTTCATTGGTATTTTAGCCTTTTAGATAAAAATTGAGTATTTGGTGAAATATGTTTGCAAAATTGTTTATTTTTTTTTTTTTTTTTTTTTTTATTATTATTTTTTTATAATCTTCGTCTTTTTGGTATGTTTATGGAATGAAAGTTTATTGGCACACTTTTAATTTTTATTAATGACAATCTTGTGTACAATCTGAAGAAACAACACATAATAAATGTACAACTATTTATAACATAAAATGATGTGTACAAATCAAAAGTGAGTGTGTGCAAATTACCTCCCTTATGGAATGCTTCTACATATTAAATCGGTGGAGAAACCTAACTCCGTACAACTTTTGGTGTAAACTTCCTCAAGGACCGGCCCAAAACAATGTTTAGTTGTTTCTGCGAAGCAGGGGGAGTTGGGATTAAAACCATGATCAATTTCTCCAAAAGTCATCCCTTTATTGGTACAACAAGAACATTTGCGTTGATAAAATAGGCGCATAAAGCCATAAATGCTAGCTTCAGAGTTACCGCCTATAGAGTTTGAACTTGAGACTTCTACTAAAGAATTTTAAGCCCCAACCACTAGGCCACACCTATATATCACGATATAATATGTTTCTCTCCGGTTATTTTAAACGACTTTGTGTTTTTAAATAGCTATAACAAAATGAGATATGTTATGTTCACACAACTTTTACACTAAGGTATTTTTCATAAAATTGATGTGGTTATGTATGATTATGAGACACTAATCATATAAAATAACATTGTTTTGTGAAAGTTTTTTTTCAAATTTGGATGAACGTGCTATTTTCCTAACACAATATAACGAGTTTAAATAAAGTTCTTTTATACAAACAATCTATATACTAAACATACAACTCTTATACAAACTAGCAGAACTCGCGCATTGCAGGTTTACCAAGTAATTAAAATCTTTGGGGAACAATCTTTCATGATTATACGTTTTATGTGATAATAACTTTGCGGATGGCGAAAAGTTTAGTCGTATTTTAATTTTTAACGCGTGTACGCAGATGTTATTAAACGGGGATTATTCGTACAATGACTACATCTAATAATAATATTTCAACTAAATTTGTTCGAGTTTGAAAGTAGGCTAAGTGCGTGAATATTGGATATGAGTTTCTCCCCTTATCATTATCTTCTTTCGGAGAACTGAGAAAGATGCAGTGACCTTACTGAATCCGAATGTTCTATGTGACTCAAGACATTGGGGTACGTGCGGCTATTCATATTTTTAGTAGGATTAGTATTACTATAACTAGAGGAGTGCGTGCTCAGATAGTATCTCGGCTCCAAACTAATTTTTTGGAAACCCTATAATTTTATAATAAATTGATGTTTAAAATAAAATAAAATAAAATAAAATAAATTATTATTATTATTATTATTATTATTATTATTATTATTATTATTATTATTATTATTATTATTATTCAGTGTTGCAAAAAAGGCCTACAAGGCCGATTATTCACTGCCTAAGCGTTATTGGGCCATCAACCTTGCCGATTCTTATAAATTGGTCAAACAAATCGGTCAACCATGGTCAACGATTGTTAACAATGGTCAAACTTGCCAGAAACTTGTAAATCTCGCCAGAAATACCCAAAAATCATCGTAAACTAGTTTTAATCACTTATAGTCGCTTTTATATCTATTACAAGAATGTTTTTTTTTTAAGAAAATCCTGCTGGGAATACCCAAAACTCACCGAAAATACCCAAAACTTGCCGGAAATGCCAATTTGTGAATCACCGATTCACGATTTTTGCAACCTTGAACAAATGTAATCACTTATAGTTGTTGTTTATATCTTATCAAAATGTTTTTTTAAGGAAAATCTTGTAGAGAATATCCAAAACTCACCAGAAATACTCAAAACTTGCCAAAAATATCAATCTGATTAATCACCGATTAATCCTGCCTATACCGATTACAAGCTACAAGGGGGTCGACCAACCGACTACCGAATCACGATTTTTGCAACTTGGTTGTTGTTGTTGTTATTATTATTATTATTATTATTATCATTATCATTATCATTATCATTATCATTATCATTATCATTATTATTCAGTGTTGCAAAAAAGGCCTACAAGGCCGATTATTCACCGCCTAAGCGCTATTGGGCCACCAACCTTGCCGATTCTTATAAATTGGTCAGACAAATCGGTCAACCATGGTCAACGATTGTTAACGATGGTCAAACTTGCCAGAAACTTGTAAATCTCGCCAGAAATACCCAAAACTCATCGTAAACTAGTTTTAATCACTTATAGTCGCTTTTATATCTATTACAAGAATGTTTTTTTTTTAAGAAAATCCTGCTGGGAATACCCAAAACTCACCGAAAATACCCAAAACTTGCCGGAAATGCCAATTTGTGAATCACCGATTCACGATTTTTGCAACCTTGAACAAATGTAATCACTTATAGTTGTTGTTTATATCTTATCAAAATGTTTTTTTAAGGAAAATCTTGTAGAGAATATCCAAAACTCACCAGAAATACTCAAAACTTGCCAAAAATATCAATCTGATTAATCACCGATTAATCCTGCCTATACCGATTACAAGCTACAAGGGTGTCGACCAACCGACTACCGAATCACGATTTTTGCAACTTGGTTATTATTATTATTATTATTTTTATTATTATTATTATTATTATTATTATTATTATTATTATTATTATTATTATTATTATTATTATTATTATTATTATTATCATTATTATTATTATTATTATTATTATTACGTGGAGGGTGTATTTCATACGTGGAAATGCAGATACTAATAAAAATGGTGGATAAACCGGCTAACTTTTCAGCCGGTTTCACAGACCCCAAAATGACCCGTTTTGGAAAGGTTTGTGCTAAAATCAAAAAAAAAAAGGACGCAACATACAATGACAAAAGGTGTCAAGTATGGGCCTTTTCGTGTCATTTTCCCTTATTATTATTATTATTATTATTATTATTATTATTATTATTATTATTATTATTATTATTATTATTATTATTATTATAAAAACCAACACTTTTATTAAAAAAAATTTATAGGATTTTACAAGAAATTAGTGGGGAGCCGAGAAACCAACTGGGCCCCCACACCTCTAGCAATAGCAAAACTAATCCTATTAAAAATATGAACCGCAGCCCGTGCTCCAATGTCTTGAGTCATAGAGAATCGTCGAATACGCTTTAGAAGGTTTACTGCATCTTTCTCAAGTTCTCCAAAAGAGGAGAATGAAAAGGGGAGGAACCCATATCCGATTTCCACGCATTTAGCCTCGTACTTGACACGTTTACGTTGTGCGGCTTCAATAACCGCACGACCTGGCATAAAATCAATCATACCAGATTGCGTCAAGGGTGACGATCCCGTAAGATCAACACATACATCAAGCCCACCATCCCAAGAGTAAAGTAATATATCAGCTGGGCGTAAAGATCTGTCCCTATCTCCATAAAGCCCAATATCCACCTCCTTACGAGCTGAAATTCCGGACCGAGAACATATATCAACAAGAACATCACGCACAATGTTATGCCGATGTTTAATGCCAACAATACCCGCACACGAAACAGCATGATCCCCATAAATATCTCCAGTAAAAACCCTAGAACAGGCTGAACAAGGTACCTGAACAGTGAAAAGAGGAACACCCAGCCGATAGCACAAGATACTACTAGGCTCCCACTCCTCTAGCTATTGCAAAGCTAATCCTACTAAAAATATGAGCAGCGGCACGCACTCCGATGTCTTGAGTCACAGAGAACTTTCGGATCCGCTTCAGTAAGGCCACCGCATCCTTCCCAAGTTCCCCAAAGGAAGAGAATGAGAAGGGGAGAAACCCATATCTAATATCGGCACACTTGGTCTCACACTTGACGCGTTAACGTCGTGCTGCTTCCAACACCACTCGTCCTGGCACAAAATCAACCATACCGGTTTGCGTCAAAGGAGACGACCCTGTCAAATCGACACAAACATCTTGCCCACCATCCTAAGAGTAGAGCAATATATCAGCTGGGCGTAAGCTTTTGTCATTTTCTCCATAAAGACCGATGTCAACCTCTTTACGAGTCGAGATCCCTGACCGAGAACAAATGTCAGCGAGAATGTCGCGAACCACGTTATGCCGATGCTTAATACCAATAATACCAGCACACGACACTGCATGGTCCCCATAAATGTCCCCCGCGAATAACCTGGAACAAGCTGAGCACGGCATCTGGACAGAAAACAGGGGAACACCTAGGCGGTAACATAAAACACATCGGTAAGTTCTAGCGTTCATAGTCTGTCCCAACCCAGATATCGGGACCACCCTAAGCCAATCGGAGGTGTAGTCTTCCTTTTGCGACCTCCAAAGCGCCATCTGTCGAGTAGATAGGCCAAAAGTGGATTCAACCGTTTTAGTAACACGTGTGAAATATATATCTGCCAATTTCTTCATAAGTTTGGGGGCAGCGATCTCATTTGGGTTACTTAAAAGGTCGATCTCCATTTTCGCATTAAAAGTACACAGAGCATCATTAAAGGAAGATCCACAATTTACTATACCAGAATGTCGGAGGAGCTTAGTCTGTAAGCTAGCAGATTGGAGTCGAGACGCAAGGGACATCACCTGCAGAGTATACACCAAGCCCCCCAAACTCAAACGGTAGCGTGGCCAGTCTCCACTGCCAATCCCCAAACCCAGGTCCAGAAGCAGTGACAATACGCTCCATAGAGGAACGAAGTGCCGCATCAAATGAAATCTGAGCACACTCAAAGATCCGAGGGGAGCATGTGCGCATAGAGAAGTATAACTTGGAAATACCGGCACAAGCACGAAGGAGAAGCAACTCACATTGAGGATCATTCAGCTTAGCAACGGCATCCATAAGCTCAATGGTTTTAGCAACCCTTTTCATAGCAAGCCCACTACTAAACTCAAAGTCCACGCTAGCCGGTCCACCCAGTAATTTAACACCGTGTAAAGGGCGAGCAATATTAGGTGGGAAGACACCCGCAAGCCTGCTTCTGGGATCTTCGGTTGGCCAAAAAACCTCAGTTTTATCCACATTAAGGTGCAAGCCACAACTAGGTCCATCCATCATAATAAGTTCTAACACCTTCCCCACGAACAAAGTGTCTCCAATAATAGTGCCATCATCCAGGTTTCCATCATCCAGGTACTACACTTGAAGGGAATGACTAAAAGAGTCTCTAATCTTGCGTACCAAGGGATGTAACACCAGGGCAAAAAGTAGAGGTCCGAGTGGGTCGCCTTGTTGCACCCCTTGGTGCGACCATAAGGTGTGTTCCCCGTAATATAGTCTAGCTGGACTGGAATAACAGAATTCCACCCAACGTGAAATAGCAGGGCAACGGAGGCGAACCTCCTGTAACATAACCTCACGATCCACCAAATTAAAAGCGTTTTTGAAATCCACTAGCAACATCGAAAGGCCCACCTTATCCCCACAGTCCTCAAGAAACCGATTCACAGCGTGAAGGATAGCCTCCCCTACTCCAGATACCCCAACGCCGAACTGTAGATCGTTCAAATAACCATCTAAAGAATGATCAATCAAGGAAGCACCAATCTTGGAGACTAAGCGCCTCCAAATGGTCCCCACAGCAATGGGACGGATACCACCTCCTGGCTTGATCAGCGGTGTGAGAGGAGCACTAGCAATGTATTCGCCCAACGCCCTGGGACAGTTGCCACCAAGAAACAGATTCACCACTTGGGTGATAGAGGCGATTAACTCATCAGAAACAGCCACATCAGCACCACTCAAACAATCCAAAAGATGTTGGGCACGCAACCCATCCCGACCACAAGATGTACCACGAGGGAAACTCTTAATCATGTCAAGGGTCACAGTAGTAGATGCTACTAGGTTATGATGTTCAAGGGATATGTGCGGCAGAGACGGAGCTGACTTGAAAGGGTGCTTAGCCTTAAAGTCCTCAAGAGTAGCATCATTATAAGGAGCAACACCAGATGATGAGAGAACTCTGACAGCCGCGGTATAATGGCCATCACAAATTTTCCTCTTACACTGCTTGACATTGCGCTCTCCCAGGTCCAAATTTTCCTCGTCAATATGAGACCACGATGTGGAGGGTTCAGCTAAAACCTCTTTAACAAGCTCCGAACTACCGCCAGGCGTACCCCAAGAACGAATAGCGTTAGTAATATACTCTTCTTGGCGCTGGCGCTTAACAGCAGACCTACACTCAATATTTCTCCGCGGGCAAAAGGTCTTGAGGAGACAAAAAGGCAGGACTAACAAGTTAACCCAACAAGAAATGTCATCAGGTGTGTAGATCACCTTATCAAGAGCTCCTTTCAACACGCGAGAAAACCCTAATCGACACTTGGTAGGGATGGATTTGACAGTGCGCAACCCCTTAGAGAGCAAGGTATCAAGTAGGGTTAAATCAAAACCAAAGTGCTCCTCCCGAACCAAATCATCACCCCGAGCCGGTTGAACCGAGGAAGGAACTAGTGGCTTGGCAAGGTCAAACAGCACGAACCTAACAACGCCATCACCACAATCAGGGGGTGATACGAAATCAGAAGCATGTCGACACTTAGAACGAAGAGTATACGTCCTAAAACAAACCCCACATAACCAAAGCACCATACGTTTCAAAGTAACTTCAGTCGCCTCAAAAACAACAAGATTAGTAGCCAGATAATGTTTTGTGGTATTATTATTATTATTATACTAGTATTAATAGTAGTAAAAGTTTCTTTTAGAAAAGAGTTAAATATATAAATATTTTTAAAGTTATAGAAGAAGTTGTGGATTTTACACGTAAGTCTATATAATTGGATTTAATATTAGCTATTTTAAAAAATTTAAGGTTTTGTTATACATTATACTCCGTATTAGTCAATTCATATAACATTTATTTACGGTTAAGTTCAATTTCTTTTAATAAAAGAAGCTCACAAAGCTATGTGTGTTTTTCTTCACCAAATTCTTTCGTGGAGTTTATAAAAAATGTGATCAAACCAATTCAATTTTAATTTTTGTTGGTCGATAAAATGACTCGATTTCGCGACTGTGCTGTTGGTAAACAAAAAAAACTAATCACTTTAAATTAATTTTATTTTAATTGTTTAAAAGATAAGAAAACAACCAATGGGCGGCTGGTAATAGCTACCCGCAAGGACAAAAAGACATGGTGTGCACCTAACCTTAATAATGCCTCTTTTGATCACTTTCTTTAATATTTGGGTGTGCAATCAAAAAGTCGGCACCCTTCAACCACGTGAAACAATCTTTCACTTTATTTATTTGGGTGTGCAATCCGGTAGTTGGGACTTATATTTTTTGGCACCCTTCAACCACGTGAAATATCTCTTAATAAATTATGTAAATAAAAGCAAAATTCAATGGCATCACATTTTTTGGTGTCAAAAGTAACGACATAAAATATGATGTCAAAAGATTTTCTGGTACCTAGAAAGTTTTGCTGATATGCAACATTTTTTGCTAACGGCACGAGAGTATCCAGTGCTCTAAAAAAAGTGTAATCTGAATAAATTGTAATTATTGCAACGTAAAAAATACAATTTAACCAATAGGTGATCTCAAATAGTTTTTCAATTAACCAATAGGTGATCTCAATTATAAAATCAAGCCCTCTTATAGGCTAATAAAAGTCAAAATAGAATTAGTTTGGTCAAACTTTTGAAAAATTTGTTGAAAAGAAAAAAATGAAAATACCAATGACTTTATGATTATTTTTTTCTTTTTTTAACTTCTGACTCAAGTGTAAATAAATCTTATATTTTTATTGGTCAATAGAATTTACCATAAAATCTTAAATTTTAAAAAATTGGCTAATCTCAAATCTAATTTAATGGACTTAAGTGTAAAATCATCAATGTCTGTCATTTTTAAAAATATTTATATATTGGATTTTTTTCTAATTTGTACGCCGACTCCAAGCTATTCAAAAGGGTAGTCGCCCTAGATTAGTCGGCTAGTAATGTCGAGTCGGAAACACAGGTATACCCAAATATAGTATTAGGATTAAATATAACATAAATAAATTTTATATTAAATGAATTTGAATTATGTTAAAATATCAAATTAAACTACTTAAACAATAAAATTGTTAAACAAATTGATCAAAGTTTCAAATCCGAGCAAATATGGTCGAGATATTATTATTAGTTATAGTCATTGTCCGAACTTAATCCGCATTTAATAACCAGGGCGTACAAGGTTAAAATTCAGAATATTGATAACGATAAATAACTTAATTATAATACCAAAAAAATCTTTAGATGCACGAGATTATAAGTATTAAAATGAAAGCACGATTTGTAAGTAAACACCAAGAAAATTTAGTTAAAATATACTTATAGTCTAAAACCTCGCGTCTAATATCACAATTACAAAATATTAAAAACTGCTAAATTCTTATGTGATTGTATTTTAAACAAAAATTTTAAAATAAATTTGATCCATGGGTAAACCCCGTGCGAACATAAACACTACAACATTCGACCATTTTGGATGGGTCATTTTAGCCCTTTCGGCGGGGACATGTCCTCGCCAATACCCTTTCGGCGCCGAAAGGTCCCCGTCGCAAGCTCGACGCTGATACTTTTGGCGGGGACGAATGTCAACTTTGGGCGGGGACTTGTGGGTCCCACAGCCTTTGAGCTGGTCAAAGTTGGTCCAGCGTGGCATCACTTTTGGCGGGGACACATGTCTCCGCCAAAAACTTCAATAATTAACCATAAAGTCACATAATTAAGCGATTATACTAATTAATTAAGACTTTTGACGGAGACGTGTCCCCGTCGAAAGGTCCTTCCACTGTTGTATTAACCTCTTTTGGTGGGGACATATCCCCGCCAAAAAGTATAATATACTGTTGCCGTAAAAGCTTTTGGAATAAGCTTAACCATATAAATCTGGTTCAACCTTTTGGCGGGGACCTTTGACCCATTTTGCAGCATATTGCTGCAAAATGGGTAATTTCCAGATTTTTTCCCGAAAAAATCTACAACATCAACCTGATCAGAACCTGTTTTTACAACCTGTTTTATGCGCCAAATTCGCTAAACATAAAACAACAACAACAACAAACCCAAATTCGCTAAACATACACAACAACAAACCAAACATAATACCATATATATCCAAATTCGCTAAACATAATCATATGAATCCAAATTTGCCAAAAAGGTTCAAAAACCGTGATCACATAATCATCTATAAAACTATACATAAGCTAGCTATCCGCAAAATGGTCCAAAAACTCCTCTTTCGGCGTGTAACCAACCATTGTTATGTGTTTTTTGTGGGAATTAATGATTTGGTTATTTGTGTTTTTTCCGATTTGAGGATTATCGGTTAGGTTATATATAAGTAAAACTTTGGCTGGATAAAGTTGTAATTTGGCGGGATAAATTGGCTCCTGCACTTTTGGCGGGGACATATCCCCGTCAAAAGCTAGAAAATATTGGCGGGCTAAAGTAATATTTTAGGAGAGAAAATGGGTAACACTTTCGGTGGGGACACGTCTCTGCCAAAAAGTAGCACTGTGCATGTAACCTTTTAGCGGGGACAAGTCCCCGTCAAAAGTTAGGGCGGGAAAAAAACCCGGGAACAATTAAAAGTTCCAAGTTTGGTCAAAATTCGCCAAATATGGAAAACACTTTCGGCGGGGACATGTCCTCCCCAAAAAGTCCCGTTGAAAATTTAGTTACGGTCAGCGAGACTCTGTGCCAGCTCAGCGCCGTTTTTGTCGTTTAGCGACTTTCGGCGGGGAAATGGGCGTCCCCGCCAAAACCATCCTCGCCCGTCATCTCTTTTGTTGTAGTGAAAACTTATAACTGGTTGTATCTATCTAAGTCAGCTTAATTCTTAAGTCGGCTTAACCACCAATGCTGCCCATTTAGGCCTATAATTTCATACTCTGATACGCATTATAAGGTCAGCCGGTAATTCGTAAAACCCTAGTGGCCTAGTCAAGCTGCTCGGGCTTTGTCATACTCCCGCTCTTTGGCAACAACGATTATTTTTGCTACATACTTTCATCAGAATTTATGAGTACGCCTCTGTATGTCAATTGTTGGTTACTTGGTTTATCTAATTATAATACTTGCACCGAACCAAAATTTTCATTAGTAAACAACATTTTCAATTATGAAAAGAATAGTCTTATGGTGTGGGAAATAAGGTTACCTAAATAGTACTAGTATTTAACGTTCAACACAAAAACTCATGCTTGCTGATGTACTAAAGAATTCGTTCGTCGTCAGATTTGTGGGAATTAAATATACAAGATATTTAAGTATTACTAACATTAGGTCAATTACTCAATTTGGTTGTGAATATAAAATGTTCTAGGGTTTAATTTTTCCTATTTTTTAATTAGGTTAGAATGACGGGTGAGCGATGACTCTCTTGGCATCTTTAATGTCATTTTCAAGCATTTACGGTGGCAATTTACATTTGGTTATGACGATGAAATAAGTTGTACTAACATGGACATTGGACGGTGCATACGTTCGATTAAACTCTTTTAGCCAAAGTTTTCTTGATGAAAGAACTATTTTAAAATAGGTTTTGTTAGCCGAGGGCATTTAGGATGGGAGGTAAAGGAAATTTTTTTTGATAACAAAATCTTTTGAATTTTTTTTTTTTTTTTTTCTTTTTTTTTTTCTCTTTATCTCAAACAAGGTTTTCAAGATCGGAATCCTACCCAGTATCGTTTTTGTCTTTGCAAGATTGTGATCGTAAGATCGGATCGGAATTTTAAGATCCTACTCTAATGTTATTTCTTAATAGTTTTTGTAATATTTTACAAATCTACAAATTAATACATTATAAACACAAAATATTATGAATTTTTAATAGAAATATGATCCTAAATTATGATTATGAAATGTTTAAAAAGATTAACATGTTATTTTTTGAATTCTACAAAAAAAAACCCATAGATTTATAGTTTTTTAGTTTGTAATCCGAGAAAAGTAAGATCGGATTGGATTAGATCTTAAGATCGTATGGTCAAGATCGGGATCCTATAAGATCTTAAGCTTGCAAAGATCCTATGTAGGATCCGGATCATTTTTGCATTACAGTATCGTAAAATCGTAAGATACTAAATCAGGATCAGGATCCTGACAACTATGCTCTCAAAGACTTGAGGAATAATTTTTTACATAAAACTTTCATTTTAGCATTTCTCTTTTCTATTAAATTGTAAAAAGTAGGGTAATAAATTGTTAATATAAAGGATAAAAAGCTTTTTGAAAAGCTTTTAGCATTATAGTTCATTTAGTTGTAACGGGTATAATATAAAATAGTGAAAATATGATTTGAAGTCGTAAACGTGTTTCATTCTTGCATTTCATCTCTTTAAAAAAATATAGGTAAACATTTTATCTAAGGTGTAAAAGCTTTTTGGTTTGCTACGTTCATTATTGTAAAGGCCATTATCTAATAGTGAAAGATGATGAGTGTAAACTTTTGCTGCTTGCCGTCGCCTATATGTCCTGCTTAAAAACTTGTACATTTTGATCAAAATAGGCGGCACATGGTAGGGGGGTTCCTATAATAGAGGCCTATTTATAATAGTGAAACCTTAGATACCCTAAACCTACAATTTTAGAGGATAAATAATTTATCCTTGAAATAAACATAAATAAATGAAAATGCCAAGCATAACAACGGATATATGAGCAAAACTAATCAGCTTCCCGGTGTTTGTGTGGAACTTGACTTTATATATTTACCATGGTTATTACTATATCATTGTCTACATGGTACCTTCTCATATTGTTGTTGTTGGTTATTAACTATCAGGCTATGATTGATGAAAAATTGGCAATGAGTAATGGACATTCGATGCACAAAATCATACGAAGGTATTGAACTAAGTATAGATCCAGCACACGGATAATTTAGCTATATAAGTATATATCATCTATGCAAACTAAAGGGAGTCATTCCGTTTTGGTAGCTTAAGTTTGACATTCATTGCTTTAAACAAACTATATGTATTTGCTATACTTTAAGTTTGTTAACATTTATAGTTTCGGGTTTATGCTTTCACATACACATATATACAGATATACTATCCGGTTAAAATACATGGTAATTATGCATAAATCAAAAGTAGAGGTGGCAAAACGGGCGGGCGGGGCGGGCACGGGCTTAAACGGGCATGGGCTAAACGGGCACATGTTATACAAATCGTTTTATAGAAAACTGAAAATGACGAAATAAATTCTTTAACTGTAATACCCCATTTATATTTAAAAAATTAAATATATTATATATATATATATATAAGTTTTTCTTAAAAAACAATTATAATATTCTCTTAATTAAGAGAAAATATGTGCCCGTTGTGCCTATTTAACTTTTCAATAAGCTAAATGTGTCCATTTCAAAAAAAAAAAAAAAAAAAAAGGGCCAAATATGCCTAAATTTTTTAAAATTAGTCAATTTTTTTTCATTTTGGGCACAAATTACCACCTCTAATCAAAAGGATGATTATTATGGTATATGTTCCCCAAACAGAATACTGATTCAAGATACATATTTTTGTGTTATAAATTTTCCTCTATCAAATTTATACATTTATTTTTGCTACCATCGAATTAGATATTTTTTACTTAACTTTGTTGAAGACCGACCGTAATAAGCAAAACTACCGCTGGTGAAGGGACACCACCACACACGGTCCCTTAAAACATCACCACCACCCGTGGTTGTGTGATTCAGGTGAAGTTCTTGACCGAACAAAAAGATACGCAAGGGATTCGTGTTGTTGTTTTTTGTTTTTTTTTTTCATATTTAGTTGATATTTAAAAAAAGAAAAGGAAAAAAAAAAATGTGTGTATAGGATAGGGCGGAAGAAGAAGATCTGAGAGGAAGGAGGTTAAAGGTTTTTTTTGGGTAATAATTGTAAAATGTAGAAAAGAAAAAAGATTTTATTTTATAAAACTTCAACTCTTATAAAAACCTTTTACTATAAAAAAATTTTCTTTATAAATGTTTATGTAACATGAACAAAAAATTAGGTTTGATGGCTGGTTGCCTGGTTTGGTTCCTTATTACGACTGTTTAGTGATAAATGTGTGAAAGGCTATCGACTAAGTTGGTGGTATGAGTTCAGTTGCTGTTACACTCAGAGCGCAAGGTGGAGTGGGCATCTATAAATTTTAAATTTTATAGGTGCCGCCACGTGAGCATATACCCTATAACATTCTTATAATATAAACATCCTCTCTAATAAAATTCCTATAACGCATCACAAAAAATACCCGCTCATATACAAAAAAACGGATAACACAATGTAAACCGAATGGTGATGACACCTATAACTTGATTGGACGGTGCATTATACATGTCATGCCATAGAGGTTCCATAGGTGTCAAAATGGCACCTATAATTCGTTATCCGGCAGTGCACCATGTTTCATAAGTTCATATACTCTGTAGTTTCTACTTGACTTTTTGAAATAAAAACTTGCTGCCCGTTTTGTTGATGGGCAAAATGACGGGCTTAGTATCCTGCTGGCCCATAAAGTTGGACATAAAAAGTTATAAATGGTATGTTTTTGACCTTGTAATATGTTATGAAAACATATGCATATGTTACAGCCTTTCTAAATGTTTAGCGTTATTATAAAAGTAAACTTTCAGTTTATTTAATTAAACATCAGATTTAATTATGATAATTTAAGAGTTTAATTAGTGTGTATTAAATGCAATTTTTAATTTAAAAAAAAATTAATGTTTAATGAATACGGTATAACTGTGCCCAAGGGCACCTGTTAATGTTATAACCAAAAAGAAAATGCTATAACACAGGAAACGAGAACATATACATGTGTTGCGACACAGTGAACAGATTTATCAATTTAGATCACACATAAGTGCTAAAGATTGAACAATCGTTTCAACAAAAGTGGGCGTAATAGAACTAGAACGAACACTAGGACTACCAATCTTTCATTTACATATGAAGCTATACTAAATCATTACATGCTCTTATTGTTTTATGATTATTCCATTATAACGATTAGTGATAACAATAATACCAACATTGACAATGATGATAACAATAGTAGAAATAATAAAAGAAAATCACTAAAGGGGCATTTGATTAATAGTTACACTTAAATGTACAAAATTTACAGATTACAGCCATCAAATCTCTATGCAGATCGAAAAAAACACTCTAATGCTGATGATCTACAATCATGCCGATTACTTCTTCGAGTTTAATCAAGCTAAAGAAAAATTGAAGGCTTTAAGCAATTCGACCTACATGCATACGAAATTCCTCGAGGAAATATTCAGCTAGAATTACACAATTAAAATTTAAAGCAATTCCTCGAGGTCCTCGTCTTAGGAATGAATCAAAGCAATGAAAGTTGGTACACTGAAGGACTTGATGGGCAGAAAAAAAGACCATTAACGTATCATTTACTAAATTTGTAGATATGTTTACAAGAGAAAATTGCCCCAATCGGACATATGCCCCGGTGATCTTAACTGCATTTTTTAGTTTACGTCATTCGTGCAAGTTTTGTGGATATAATTAATATGTGTATGTCCGGATTCAAACACGAGCCTATGAGATTGCACACTTTACGTATGAGAGTCGATGTTAAAATAATTAATATATAAACGTTATATTTAATTATTAATCACAAATTAATACTTAACGGTCGTTAGTACTTAACGGGAATTGACTAACGGTCGTTAAATGTGTAGAGATACGAATATATGGAAACAAGTAAAGAAGGATCCGAAATCCCTCTTGGACTCCATAAATCGGCCGAACAAAGGGTATAGGGTATTCCTACCCTAACTTGGACTCCAAGATTTCATTAGTATAAATACAAACACATTGTATTCATTCTTTTTTAATCTTGGATCACCAAAGAACCCTAACTTCTCTTCTCTCCTCTCTCTAGCTCATAAATGATCGTACAAACCTCCCTCTTAGGTTTTACGATTTTTTGTGACCTAACAAAAGTGTTTTGGTTATTTTGTGATTCAAGAACCTAGCTTTTCGCATCGAATCGCTACCAATACGTGTGTACAAGAACGTAGAGCAAACACACTTGTGTTTGATAATCCCTTGGTCGACTTTTGTAAGAAGTCGAAATTCATAAACCCTAAATTATTAGGGTTTTGGTTCTTGATAATTGTTTTGCTTGGATTTGCTAAAAGGTACGTGTTTTTTTGGTTTTGGTTAATTACATTACAATTATGATCTTACGTTTCTGCTACGTGCTTCTTGATGTTTTATATTAAATCATATGCTTGCCATGATACATAAATTCCAACAGTGATATCACGAGCCATTAATATTATGTAATTAATTACCGAAACACGTAAAAATTGAATCTTTATGAGATTATTACATGTTTATGGTTTCTAGGGTTTAAAAATTTGGAAACCCTATTTTTTTTATAAAGGGTAATTAATTTTAAATAATTAGGTTTTAGTTTTGTTAAACTTGTAGTAACCCTAGGATGCATGTAACTTTTTATGTGATAATGAATGTGTATCTTGGGATTTATTATATGATAATAATGCTTACTTGGATACATGATGAACGTGTATGTTTGATCATGGATCGAAGAGATATTTTATGCGTTAATTGTTAAGTGGTTTTATGTTTTAGATGCTAATTGAGATATTAATTAATTAGGGTTTATTAGTAAGTAAATATTGATTAGTTTACTAATAATTAATTAATTATATAATTAATGAATACCTAAAACTGGGGAAGACCCCATATGATATTTTATTTATCAACTATGTGTGTTATTGTATGTTTGTAACGTGAGACTTACGCAATTGACTTGTCGATGTATGTGGTCCACTTGTACCAAATCGAAACACAAGTGGGAGTCTTAGTTATAAACATACATGTTAGTTGATTTATTTTAACATGTTTATTGTTTTGTTTGGTTAATTTTTATTATATGCTATTTGTTTATATTATTGTTGGACATAATTGTAAGCAAAAGGGTATACTTTTAGAATAGAAAATTAAACCGGACTAAATAATGGTGAAATTGGATTTGTTTTTAAGAGTTAATGTTGATCCCAGTTATGAACTTGATTGAATCCTTTAGCTTGTAAAGGTTAAGTTATCTTAGATAAATATAAAACAACTTGAGTAGAAACTGTCTTGAGTTATGTCAAATACTATGCGGAATCTAGTACTTGATATTAAGAAGAACTTTGTATTAATGAAACAGTAAACTAAGAACACAATTTTATCAAACAAAACGCTTCAATATTATTGATTATAGTACGAATACTCAATAGTATTAGGGTTTACAACCTTGAAGCTAAATGAAAAACGTATCTAACTCAATGCCCTAGGACCTCCTTTTATAGGCTAAGGAGTCCTAGTCGGCTTGCAATAACTTTCTCTACAAGATAAATCTTTTCTATAATTATCTAAACATACTATACATATCTAACCGACTATAACATAGCAGCAACACTAATACATAATCAGTATCAGTAACCTTTAACTCTGGCAACATTAACTCTTCAGCAGTAGTAAGTTAGTACTAGCAACACTAACTTTTCTTCTAGCAGCATTAACTAATTAGTGTATTTTCTTTGAAGTTCTCAACAGTAATAATATACACTAGCAGTCTTAACTTCAACCAGCAGTCTTAACATATGTACCAGCAACAATAATGACTTAGAAGCTTTAATTCCCAACAATCCTCCCCTAAACTTGATATTTTCACCTAAAATCATCAAGTTTCATTTAAAGTATAAACCATCACCAGGAGGATGCTTTCAAACACTTCACTTATTTTGCTTCTCCTTTGGCTTGAGAATCCTCTCCATCTTCTTAAGTAATTGATAAACCATTTCATCAAAACTATATATTTGAAGTCTAACTTGAGATGGATCCAGCATCTGACCAACTACAGCTTTATCCAAAGGATAATCCTTCTCAACCAACATATAAATCTGAAGTGCATTCATGTTTATAGTATGAACTCCACATGAATGATATAGCCTCCAAGACTTAACTGTATTCTGAAACTGATCTGCCCATACCATATCTTCTGGATCTGGTTCAAACATAACCTTTAAGTCACCCCAAAGAACCCTATCCAAGATATCTTCTGGCATTGTATTCCCATACTTGGCCTTGACCAGCTTCCATAAGGTTTCTATGTCTTCTCTATCAAAACTTCTAAGCATCTGACCAAAGAATTTAAACCTTTGAGACCTTTCACCAGCTCTCAGTATATCCCACCAAGCTGTCTTACCATGGTGGCCAGTCTTCCAATCAATGACAGGTCTTTTTGTTTGTAAGGGAACAACATCAACTATTTCCTCTTCATCATCTATAATAATAACTATCAATTTTTGGAATTTAGCTTTTTCTTGTTCAATATCTTCTTGGTCTGCTTGCTCTTGCTCTTGCTTATTAAGTTTTTGCATCTTACTGCTTTTAGACTCTAGTGCTCCTCCTGCTCTTTTTACACTACTCCCCACCTTTTCAGTATTCATGGGAACAAACCTATCAGTTTTTCTTTTGGCTATCTCATATAGCTCTTGAATTTTCACATCATCAAAATGATTTAAATCTTTTAGCCTCCATTTGTCCATGTTCCTGAGATAGTCGCACATGTACTTTCTTCTTTGTGCCTTGGTGGGTGGCTTGTTTCTTTTTGCCTGAGCTCTCTGTGCTGCATATAATTTCCTTCTTTTCTCAACAAACTCAGCTAGCATCTTAGCCCTTTCTTCAATTGTCATCTATGCTTTTTCTTCTTGAGTAAGCTTTTGAGCTAGCTCCCAGTCTGCATCACACTGAGCTCTCTCATCATCCCATTCTTGAACCTCCTTAAGAAGTGCCAGAGTAGCCTCTTCATCCTTTTTAAGTATTTCAACCACCATTCTTTGATGTTCAGCAGTATACTCTTCATGTTGCTTTCTTGCTATTTCTTCATCTAAGAGCATCTGCTTTTTCCTTGAGAGAGGCTTTTCAGGTTCAATCAAGATGCCCTTTCCTTTATCTTTTGACTGTGCTGAACTTATTGATTTTGTTGTTATTGTTGGTGTTGGTTCTTTGATTACAACTCCTTTAGTTGGCTTTGTGCTCTTCAAGGAAGTTAGAGCTTGAGCCAATGTAGTGAGATCATCTTCAGAACTTGTTGTTGTAGCAGCATCAACTTCTGATGCAGCAGTACTAACCTTAACACTAGTAGCATTAAGGTCTGGCTCAGCAGTAGAAACATCAACATTAGCAGTAGAAACCACTTCAGCAGCATTAACTTTGTTAATACAAATATCGTACTAAAAACGTTATTTATATTTTACGATCTTTACTTAGTTTTGTTAATGACAATTACAAAGTATATCTTTTAGCAAATTATAAATACTAGCTAAAGTCACTTTAAAACACATTTTACATTTCACAAGATTACTTAGAATTACATTTTACACATCTACTAGTTTATTTCCTTAAAAGGAAACTTTATTTTTAAAATGATACAATGACATCATGGCATGCATCATACATAGATTATGTGATATCTTAGTTAGATCTTCAAGCAAGATAGTTGAATTTGGAAGATCTTGATATGACAACACAAAGATATGGAAAGATTGTGGAAGATTTGGAGAGATTTGAAAAATCTCTTAGCTGTCATACCTATGGAACCAAACGACTACAAAGACGGATCCCTTTTGTGGGATCCGCCGGATCCGTGGGTTGTTCACCAAGTTTGCCTATAAATAGCAGACTTATCATTTGAGCACATCATCACTTATAAAGTAGAAAACATTCATCCATTTATTTACTAACCCATATTAGTCATATCATTGATCTCTCTTTTGTAGCAAAGAAGATCAAGCTAAAGAACTTCAACAAACATACTGTTGCAAGTTGTAGTAGTTAGGCTCTGTATGATTTTTGAGTAGTTCTCATATCATTATTTGTATCATTTATATCAGTGAGTGTGGTTAGTGTTTTAGTCCTCAAAACAAAAAGAGTGTAGGGAGTGGTTGAACCCTTGTAAAGAACTCGACATCTAGCTTAGTGTCGGTAATTGAATAGGCGACGGTAGGTTGGTTCTGCCTTAAAGTAGAACTCGGTGTTTAGCTTAGTACCGGAAAAGGAAGTAAGCAACGTGTAAAGGTTTTCTCCACCTAGAAGGGAGTTTGTTTCTTAGTGAAGGATAACTCTCGAGTTAGAGGCTCGGGGAAGTGGAGTAGGGCAAGGAAAAGAGTCCTTGTAGCCGAACCACTATAAACATCCGTGTTACGTGGTTTGATCATTCCTCTCTTTACTTTTCATATGTATTGTTTGATTATTTATGTGTGCATAGTTTCATCGAATTCACATAAGTAACAAAACGATTTTAAATTTTTAAACAGTAAAACTATTCAACCCCCCCTTCTAGTTTTCCACAATTGGTATCAGAGCGGTGTTACTCAAGAATTTTAAAATATATTGTATTTTAAAACTTGAAACGATCAAATGGATTTTGAAAACTTTAAAGAAGGGCAATCTATGCAAAGACCATCACTTTTTGAACCAAACAATTTTATATACTGGAAAAATCACTTTGAGACTTATGTGAAGTCAAAGAACCGTAGGAAGTGTTTTAGATGCAGGAATTTTAGTCACTTGATAAGAGATTGTCCAAAGCCTCCAAAGAACAAATCTCAAAAAGGATTCAATAATAGAGATTGTAAAGATAATGACAACAAACCAAAGATCAACGAAGTTGCTCTCATGGCCAATGACACAGAAGAGGTACTTTCTGACTCGTCATACTCTTTCATAAATGATAACACGTTAGATATAGAATATAACAAATTATGTAAAATTATTCTAAAAATCATAAGTAAAAATAAGTTCTTAAAAACCAAAAAGGAATTTTTAGAAAATAAAATTCATCAGTTAAAAGAAAAAGTACTAAAACATGTGTCTTATGTCAAGAACTAAAACATGAATTAGAAATACTAAAGCTTACCCAAGAGAATCTTATAAAACAAAACTCCGTTTTTAAAAGATTCGATAAGCACATAAACTGTACAAATGATACAATGAGGTTACTAAAAATACCTTATGGTAGTTTCAAGCCAGATTTCATGAAAAATGGTCACTTAAATGATTTTCAGATTCAAATGACAAAAGAAAATAAGACTACACCAACTGAGTCAGTGACCCACGGATCCAAAACTTTGGATCCGCGCGGTATAACCAAAGGATCCGTAGGTACAGTACAGAAAAGTCAAAACTTAAATAGTATTGAAATTGTTAAGATATCTAGAGAGCCTAACACTAATTCAATTAGAAGAAAAGATAAGAATGAAGTTAAAATGACAGTGGACACTTCATTATATAAAGGAACAATCCTTAGTGAACAAATTCCATTTGATTACCTCCAAGATATTAGTGAACCTTTGTAATATTTTGATTAACCCAAAAGGACCCATGAGATATTGGGGACCAAATACTTGAGCTTTCATTAGGTATGCTTGAAAGAAAGGATTAGATCCAAATGAATGGATGAATGGAACTTCAAGATACATTGCTGAAAACAAATGTATCTTCTCAATCCACAAAGTGTCCAACGGAGGTTACATTTTTTTCAATATCATTCTTAGAAATAATCATTGGAAAAAGGTACGGTTCCTCATAACTCCTCATGATAATTGCTCTCATAGATAATTCAGATTTCATACTCACTTAATATAAGTTATTGGTACCACATCTTTAATATAGTTAGCATGATGAGTAGGAAAAGGTTCTTAAACCTTTATGACATAAAATTAGATTAAAACACCTAAAGACAAGTATTGTCTTAACTTGGATTATATCTCAACAATATAGCATCAATACTTAGGTAATGTCAATAAAATAGGATAAGTATATAGCATATTCTCTCGGCATTGCCGTGATCACAAACTTAAGCAAGCATCAAAAGTTTGGAATGATCAACTTGTCAAAATAAACTGTAAGTACACAACTAACCTAGTAGAGAACACTCTTTACTAAGTAGGATCATGTGCTATTAGGATGACATCGTCTCCAAATCAACTTGTCAAGATATGCCATGACTTCTCAAAAATTATGCATGACAAGTCTTGAAATAAGTAGATAAACTTCATCTAAGATCTTCAAAAAGTTAACAATTAGGAAAAAGGATATTTTCAACCAATTTGAATATATCACGGATATGCATAAGAAAATTTAGACTGGAAACCATTTGAAAAACACTCACGTTCTCCTAAACCAGACTCACCAAGGATAAAGATAGTTAATACACAAGATGACCCTAAACATATAGATGCACCAGGTAGAATATTCTATCCCATAGCTCCAAAATATTATATATGTCTACACTTTCAAGATAATTCCAAATTGAATCCATCAAACATTTAGGAACTTAAGAGACATTTATGGTATCTCAAAGGTACGGGTGTAGAAACCATAATATATGTCAACTAAGATCATCCCGGTAATTAGAGATATAGGAATAGTTCAAACAATATGTGTATCAATGTGAGACATTGTATCACATCATGATTTACTAAGAAACAAATGGTCCTTGCTACCTTAAGGCAAAGTATGGAGAAAACTCTAGTGGTCTATAATATTAATCTCTATAACCTTTTTTCGCTTGTTGCAACAACATTTGAACAGTTCACCTCAGCAAAAATTTAGCTTAACTTTTTTCATCATCATTTCCGTCCTAAACAATGTTTAGATGATGAGAACATCTCGAATTGAGAAAGTTTCTCAAAAGATAACATTGATAATCCTCTCACAAATACCTCAAGAAAGAACCCTACTTCTGTCCATGGATTATTGAAAACAATTGTTCGAATCCTAGTTCAACCAAAAAACGGAAATAACCAAACATATATTCTGATCCTGCGGATCCAATCGATAACAAGGGCGGAACCCTTGTTTGGGATCTGCCGGATCCGTGCTTTGCTGAGACTAATTCTCAATAAACAGACACTGTTTACTGTTCATTACACTCACTAACCACATAAAAACCAATTTGTTGACAACCCTTATCATCCCAAAACTCAAAAATTTCATTCGCCACAATTAACTCGTGATTAATCGATCATTGTAAGTATCCTAATCCATCTCAATCTCTTGTTTGTGTCTAGAATTCATATAGGTTGCACTAAATTAAATTAGGGATTATAAAAAATAATGAGGCACTTCAAAAATAACTATCAAATCATGTTTTCAATTAGACACTACAATAATCATCAAATACTCCATTAAGATTACTTTTTCACAACTAGGAAAAACTCCTTTCAATCATCGTTCATACAAAATCAAAAACGTCATATTTAAGAAAATACATAACCCTTATGTATTTTCGGATCAGGAGTGTTTGGATTATCTCATATTTTACTACACAAAAATCTTTGCCTCAAAAGAGTCGAGATAATCATACTCCACATTACTCTCATTCAGACACATTTGTTTATATTATGTGATTCTAACTTAACTTGTATGTCTAGGAAAACCATGCCTCCCGCTACTAACTATGATCACAAAAAGACCACCGACTACCTACCCAAACATCATCAAACAAAGGGACTCTCAGAATCTCAAATCAAAATTTTTAAAGCTTTAGAAAGTCGATATGTTCATGAAGGCAGAACTGTAGATTCATCTTTCTTAGAAGAAACAAACATCCGAGAACAAATGGCTGTCATTCAATTTGATGCACTCCTAGACATAGATGAGCCTATCATCCCTAGGTTCATTCTCGAGTTTTATGCTTCCATGAAACTCATCACTGACGATCTTGGATCTTTTAGCATTCATTTCAAGATAAACCAAAATCCCTACAATTTCCCATTAGATCATTTCGGGGAAGTGTTAGGCATTCCTAGAGAAGGAACCTGCTTCTACTCAGACAAATGACCTTTAACCATTCTTGATTCAAACCTAGGTCGTGAACTCCCATATGATACTCCTCTAACTCCCAAAGAAACAATCCGTGATCATCTTTTCAAGCCTAGAAGCAACCAAACTAAGAAACTCCGAGGCAAAGAAGTTTGTCGAGATCCATTCGCTATGGAACTAAATGAACTTAAACCCGAATTTAAGAAACTTGAAGAGATTCTTAGAGCAAATGTCATTAGCACTATTGGAAACAAAGATCATGTGAATGCAAGCTTATGCTACATGCTCTATTGTGTGTCTACTCATCAAAAGTTCAATCTAGCCTACTATGTCGCCAAAAGAATGGCCGATATACGTGTCTTAGGAAAAACCTCAATGCCATATGGAATGCTTCTTACACATTTATTTAGAGCTTCCATTCCTATTCCTCTAGACTCATTCGGCTTTGTTCCAGACTACATCGAAATCAAACACACCTTCATTCCACTTAGTGACTATAGAGTGGCAGTAGGAAAAGGGAAACGGGCTCACACCTCATCCTCATCTTCATCATCATCATCGGCTAGTGATGAAGATGGTTTACCTAACTCTAAGCTTCCTCCAATTTACTACTTGAGTCAACTTCCTTCCCTTGATGATGAATCTGCGGAACATCGACAAGCAAAGGGAATTTTAAAGAATGTAGGACGATGGATGATGAAACTCTGCAAGGATCAGAAGAAAATACTTAAATTATTGAAAGATAAGTGAGATTTAAAGAGTGTTTGGTATAATACGTTATTAGACTATGTGTTGTTAAATTTATGTGCTTACTAAGACCTTATGATAGTACTTGACTCTTTTGTGGTTTAGCTCAACTTGAACTAATGATAACATGTATTGTTATCAATTTTCCGAATATAAGCCACTGTTTGGCTTAACTTCCTTTGTGATGAAGTTTGATGATCAATTTTATTTATAACGTGTGTTAGAATCTACATATTTGGTAGCTTTGCTTTACATAATAGAAAATAGATATGTTCCAGGAGAATTTTCGGGTTTTCATCGAAAAACACAAAATTTGCATTGCTCTCTGTTTGTTTTAGGATTTTTGTTCGGCGGATCTGGCGGATCCCTCAGTTTGGATCCGCCTAGTGTTAACGTTGGCTCCGCCCATCTTAAACCCGCGGATCAGATGGATCCAAAAGTTTTGGATCCGCATGCTTTGTCAATTGGATCCGCAGGAATACACAGTAATCTTTTTCAGAAATTCCAACTCATTCCAATACTTAGATTGTAGTTTAGCTTTCTTAGATTATATTTAGACATCTTAGAAAATTAGGAAAATTCACCTCCCACCAAAATTTGAATATTTTGTCCTGCTCATAACTCACAGACTCTTTCATTACCTTCTCGAAAACCGTGAATCAATTACATTTCTCCCTTTTGAGTCATCTTTCTGCATACCTTTATGTCAACTCCATTTCTATGGATTGACTTTGTCAATAGGACAAACAACTTTATCTTGTTCCAAGTCTTTGAAATTTACACATCATTAATCCAAACACCAACTTCCATAAAAATGGGAAGTATAAATTAGAACCTTAAGATGATCATAACACACTAAATCTTCATCTTCTTTGCACACCATTCCTGTAAACCTCTCACAATGCACAAATCAAACAAATCTCATATGTCTAGACCATACAGACAAACCGCTAGAATTAGTGTTAGACCTTACTGGCTCGTTAATCCAGTTCCAAACGTAAGCTCACCAATCATATCCACTACTACCACTACAACTTCTATCATAACTCCTATAGTCAACATGTCTTCATCTCCAAAATCATCATCACCAATCATAATTCCACTAGGTACAACATCATCACCCACATATAGCACACCACCACCTGTAACTACACTAATAGCTTCCTCACCATCACCTTTACCATCTGAAGAAAGAAAATCATCATCACCACTAAATCCACCCAACCTACAACCACATGATCTACTTACCACACTTCAACACATTGATGATTCAATGTGGCTAAATCAAACAAACACTCAAGAAAATGAAGAACATGACACTAATCTTTGTGACACTAAGGATTTAGAAACTATGTGGCTAGCTTCCATCATATCTCCATCAACACCAACAAATTCTACTTCATAGAAGCTGTTAGCTTTTCCTAAATATCATCTTAGTGTACTTCGTAGAATTATTCTAGGATTTCTTCAATTTTTAGGGACTTTCTAATGTAACTTCAAGTTTGAGACGTTTGTCACAAACAAATTTTCAATGAATAAAAGTTATATTTCAATGTTTGTAGGTGATCAAATATTTGTAGTACTATCTTACTTTAATACATGATAGATTTGGCCTCTCATATTTTAGACAATTTTTTCTATCAGACACTAACATTTAAATTTTTCCTACAAGCTTAACGACGGATCTGGCGGATCCCTAATTTGGATCCGCCTAGTGTAATCGTTGGATCCGCCATGTATATCAGTAACAGTACCATTTTCAACAAATTCCCGACTAATCCCGATTCTTAGATTTTAGTTTCTAGTCATCTTTAGATTATGTTCACTGATGCTTAAACATCTTAGATTGATTTAGGAAATCTTAGAAACTTAAGAACATCACATCAGAGGATTTTCCACTATCTCATTGCATTTACTGCATATCTTCATCATATTACTCAACATAAGTTCTATGGATTGACTTATGTGATGTGATTTGCACAAATTTTTGTTCCAAATCATTAGGAACCAACATTCTCTATTGGATTTACATCAAATCCAAACACTAGTTTCTATAAACCATCCGCCTATAAATTAAGTTCATAACTTAGAGCAAAACTCACTCATTCACCTTCTTCACCACATATAACCTGTACATCTTAGTTCTCTTAGCTCACCATGACCAAATCAAACAACTCCTCCACCTCTAGACCTCCAAAACGCACTGCCCGCATAAGTGTTAAGCCCTGTTGCTTCATCAATCTTGCTAACTCATCATCATAGGAATCATCTCCTCTTAATATCTCATCTCCTATTGCAAGTGAGAATTTCCTCACTCTATCAACACCTACACCATCCAATGTGGTCATACAAACTCTTCCTCCAACAATCACACCCATAGCAACCACACCACCACCCGCTCCATCACAGCCTGTTAAATCAACATCACCCCCAAAATCACCTAAGTTGCAACCTATGGAGCTATTTAGGACTCCACCTACATCACCACATCCATACCTTGATAACTTGGAGGATCTCCCACCAAGATCAACCAATCCTCCACCCATGACCTTTGAAGGTTAAGAGCCTATGCTTTTTCATCCGATTTTCCGGGATATCAATGGTCCTTTATACCATGATGCACCATCATCTCAACCTTAAATATCACCTCTATCACCCACATCAACTCTCATTTCCATAGACGAGGCAATGTGGATCAATTTTCCTCAAACCCAAGAGGAGATTACTGAAGAGCTCAACCGTCTCTAGACTCTCTCGGGTATGGTCGATCACCGCCTCAATGAAGCCATGGACCTCCAAAACATCCTCATGAACTCCATCCAAACACCACCACCAACCAATGAACAAGCACAACCACCACCATCCAACAACCAATCACCACCACCACCACCAAAACCAAATGAGTCTACTCTTCTGCCCGGTTTTCCTCGCCATGATTGCAACATGTGTGAAAGAACCGCTCACATAGATCAAAGGACAAACATTTTGGTGCACGAGCTCCAAAACGAAATGAGGTTCATATTGAACCACATTCTTGAGCGTCTAAACGCCATTTCTCATTGATGCGTGGTTTTGCGACCTTACAACAGGTTTTACCTCTCGAGGGATCTCAAGAGGCTTGCAATCCCCACCAGGCAGTGTACCTGACCGATGTAGTATAGTGTAGTGGCAAGTACCGGGGGATTGATCGTTCTCTAGGGGAATAGTGTCGTTAGGATTGAAAAACTACTCTAATAGGTCTAAGGGTGAGGGAAGATTCTTTTTGTATTTTTATATTTTTATGAAAGCAAGTAAAATCTCGGGTTTGAAGGAGTGGGCGGAATTAGTTGCTAATCAACTAACCCAAATAACTACAATTGCAAATAAAATAAAATGATTGAAAATAAAAAGGTTGTGGAACTTATATGGAGAGAAATGTGTTTACTTAGATTTCCTTACTCCCTAACTATCTTTTACCGGTTGATTAGTGTGTATTAATTGCGTGGATGACGGGTGTATTCCTTAATACCAATCGTGGGGTGGCGTATGTACTTCCCCAACTCTACAAGCTCCTACTTCACTCCTATGTCGAGCCGGCTAAGAAGCTCCTAACATGGGATCACTAGAATTCGCTCATGCATTAAATACAACCATAATAACCTTAGTACGCATTGGTTCATGTTTCTTAAGACGTTCAAGCAAGTTACCGTATAGGAGGTTAGCTAGTTTTCTTAAGCCTAACATCGATAAACAATCATCCAATACAATTAATAACACACCAACAACCAATAATCAATAGTTAGGTTTCATTAGATCTAAGCAAACACAAGATAAATCTAGCCTAGCATGTTAAATAAAAGACAAGAACAAGATATAATCAAACAACACATAGACATATTGAATGATTAATTGATTACTTATCTTCAATTGAACATGGGAGATCCAAGGGTATAAAACCCTTAAAAATGGCAGAAAAATCGTCTTAGGGTTTCTCCTCACAAAGTTGCACACTATGAATAAAAATTGCAAAACTATATATAGAATTTAGGGGCTGACGGCGTCACGTTGTAGGAGGTGACGCCGTCACCTCGCCGCGGTTAGGGTTTCTTGATGGCCTTCTTGACGCCGTCCTTCTTTAATCATCTAAAATCCGTTCTGGCCTATCAGGAGCTGACGCCGTCAAGGTTAAGGGTGACGCCGTCACTCTTAGATCTTGATGGCCATCTCTCTTTGTCTTAGCACGAGACGGCCTTGATCACCTTAAAGGGTGACACCGTCAGACTTCCTTTGTAAAACTTTCTGGCGCGTCACGTGTATTTGTCATATCCACCTCTTTTGCCAAGCCGTGACGCCGTCAGGAGCAATCCTTGACGCCGTCACGTGTACTTTTCCAGCAGCTTTGGCATTTTGTCGAATTCTTCACTTTTATGCTCCAAAAACGTCCAAAATGCTTCCTTTTCCAGATTTCTTCTCCAAAGTACCTAAAATGACAAAAGGAACGATTTAGGGCAATATTTGATCAAATAAATACGATTTAGGGCTTAAATGACCCCCTAAAAGCGGTACACTTTTCGCCTCATCAAATACCCTTACACTTGAGATTTGCTTGTCCTCAAGCAAATGCGCTTTTATTCTAATCAAAATACAATTTAGGGGTCATTTAACGCTAATATAAAAGTAATTACAACAAATAGTCGTTCCACTTTAATCATAATAAGCACGGAGATTACAAACTAGCACCTCACAAGTAGTGTTTAGATACTCACATCTGTCAGGTGTCATAAAAGTATATCTCATAAATGAAAACGGATAATATCTCTCACTACCTGTCATAGCAAGTAGATTACCATAGGCTTGGGAAAGGATCAAAAACCTCCTCCACTAGGCGTTAGCACCTAAGATAAACTATCAAAGAGGGCTTTTAAACGGGTTATAACGTTAGGTGTAGGGATATGATAAACACAGTTTTGTTGGATAAAGGATATTTTACTGGTGGCGAGTTAAAGATCTTGATTAATTACATGTACAATATGGCGTTGCTAAGCCAAGACTAGAATCGACTTAAGCTAATGAAAGAAAATAACAAAAAGATAAAATAAACATAAAATGAAACGGGATGGTAGTCCGTATGTTTTTTCTACTTTTCTTTTTCTCATTTTTTTTTTTTTTTTTTTTTTTTTTTTTTTTCATACACTCTTGCCCTACCATCCAAAATAATACATCATAGGGGCCTCGGTTCTCCCCTTACACTTGAACTTTTACATACTTTACAATTAACTATTCTAATGACTCGAATTAAGATAATCGAAACACTTGGAGTACTTTTAAAATATTTAGCACATATGGGGGTAATAATGTTGTTCTTCCCCATTACTCCATTACACTAGTACTTTACCCATGAGTCCCAATCGTCCCAAAACAATATGTACAAGGATATGACTTGACTTAGCAACCATGTAATCAATTAGATAATTAACTTGGGGTTTAAACAAATGTTGTCACAATAATGCACTAAAGATGAGTGCATACAAGGTAGGCTAAGGCGATTTGGGTGTACATTTAAGTGGGGTGTAAACAAATTCTTCCTTTAAGTAAAATGCTTAAAGGTCGAAACAAAAAGATAGGCTCTGAGGGGTGTACTAGGGGTATCGTGTACTAAAAATGAGTACAACGCAAAGGGTGTGGGAGAATTACTTGACCAATGTAGCCAATGTAATTATAACAAAAACACAGGTGTAAAACAATGGGTTAATCCTAATGCCTCTTATCATGTAGTAAATCTAACTACACGAATGTAGTCTCACTTGTGGCATCGGAATGGTCCTAACGCAAGTTCTAGAATCTAAGTGCTACCGGTACACACATCATAGCATAAATGCTTTTCCTACCATTTCTAGGGGCGAACCTCCCATATTTGGGGGTGGAAAATTTTTTAGTGGTACGGTTTTGTGCTAGTCATATAACTCCTATCCATGAGACGCTCATTAAGACCAAAGTTTCACTCCTATATGTTGTAAAAAATTTTAAATTTTGCACTAAAATTGCCTTAACAGGTATTTCTCTTAGTTTTATTACACATCTACCGTTAAACAAACGAAAAATCAAGCGTAATAGCATTCTCTAAAGTATCGTACTTTACCCCCCTTACACTTAAGATGAACATTGTCCCCAATGTTCAAATAACAAGATGTAAAAGTAAATAAGGTAAAAGAATGAAATCAAATACTCCCCTGATTCGCTCGGTGGATAAAGGGGTAACATGGTTAGATCTTCTTCCAAGGTAATGTTGAAGTTTCAAGACTAAAGCAGCGCCAAAAGCTAGATTCCACATACATCTCCTTGTCCAAAATAACCTGTTAAACCTGAGAAAACAAACACGAAAACCTGCATAACATCGGCGGGATAAATCTGTATAAGGATATAATGCTTGTGGAATGATTATTTTGCAGATTCCTGGAGTTTATAAGTTAGAGATTTAATAAAGCATTTTATGATTCCGGAAGAAAAACAAAACTTTCAAAAATTTCAGAAAATTAAAACCTGAAGCCGTCAGACTGGGGTCTGACGCCGTCAGAAATGATCAGACAGAATTCTCATGTTAAGTTTCCGAAAAATTTCTGGAAAAACCTATACCTTACTTCCTGGAAATCCTGCAAAATATCATTATGACTCGATACAAGCATTTGACTCAAACAATTACTAATATGTATGTTAATTTATTATTGTTACGATTCATGTTCATTTGTTCTAATAAACCGATTTGGATTTCCCTTACACTTATCTTTTGCAAAATACCTTTACATGTAGTTAAGACGAAGTTAAAAACAAGATAAAGCATTTTCACAATTTACTTTGAAACATGAGCACAAACAATAACAATTAAACTTGCATACGGAAACAAATAAAATCAAACAAACAAACAAACAAACAAATAAAGCTTGGGTTGCCTCCCAAGAAGCGCTTGTTTTTGTTCGAGTCACGAGCCTGACTCTACCCTTATTTAACGGAAATAGGGGAGGTTTTCCCTACACTTAGGATTAAGTGCGGGTGGAAGTAGCGATATACACCCTTAGGGTGGAAATATGCCACGTGAGGTGAAGGGGGTGAGTGAATGGCTTCCTTCATCCTAAAACTACCCGGATAATATTGGTTTATGGGTGGGTCGGTTCCTCTTTTGTCTCCTAGATGTAAATCTAAGGATGAAAAGTTGTGTAAAGGTTGAGGTTTCGGCTCATCAACACTAGGAAATTCCCTAGAACTAAGAGTAAGGTCATCACAAAAAGTGTTCAAACCTATATCCTCTAGTTGTGCTTGGTCCAAGGGTTCTACCTCCATCGGGATTCCTAAAGTCTCTTCTACTTCTTCCGGGTAAGTCACGGGCGGTGTGGGTGCCTCAAATGATGGTGGGTTTTGTGGAGTACTTGGTGGACTTGGATTTTCTACTTTATCCTCCATCTTATCTTGATTACCTATGTGCTTATTATGTGATTTGTTGAAGTCTATCCCCAACATGCACCTAGGTATCTCAAATCCTTTTCTATTCATCTCAAATTCTTGGTCCGATTCATAAGAATCATTCTCAATAACTTGATCACTATGTTCCATTTGCCTAAAGGATTCCTCATACTCATCATATGTCTTGGTGAAATCTAATCCAAGCATGCACCTAGGTAGTTCAACATTAACCATCTCACAATCTTGGTCGGGTTCATAAGAAACTATCCTAGGTGAAGGCTCATATGGTGCATAGGTTTCACTTAATGAGGTATTTTGAGGGTTTGATGGGGCTCCTAAGGTGATTTCCTCAAAAGTTTTATGCACTTGGTCTCTTTTCTCAAGGTACTCACTAAAATCTATGTAAGATCCTGTTCTCATTACTTCATTCCACCATCTTGATTTATCCAAATTAGTAAAATTATATTTCATCATGTAAAACTCTAGTCGCGGATTTGGTAGATTTACGTTCTCCATAATGGCGAACGGAAGAGTCAATGGAAAAACTATACGAACAAAAGCACAAAGAAAAGATAGACTACGAGGAAGCTAATAAAAAGAAAATAAAAATCTCACTAGATAGGAATCTAATGAGTAGACCTAATAAAATAAAAATTCAACCTAAACAATAACTATTCCCCGGCAGCGGCGCCAAAAACTTGATGCGTGGTTTTGCGACCTTACAACAGGTTTTACCTCTCGAGGGATCTCAAGAGGCTTGCAATCCCCACCAGGCAGTGTACCTGACCGATGTAGTATAGTGTAGTGGCAAGTACCGGGGGATTGATCGTTCTCTAGGGGAATAGTGTCGTTAGGATTGAAAAACTACTCTAATAGGTCTAAGGGTGAGGGAAGATTCTTTTTGTATTTTTATATTTTTATGAAAGCAAGTAAAATCTCGGGTTTGAAGGAGTGGGCGGAATTAGTTGCTAATCAACTAACCCAAATTACTACAATTGCAAATAAAATTAAATGACTGAAAATAAAAAGGTTGTGGAACTTATATGGAGAGAAATGTGTTTACTTAGATTTCCTTACTCCCTAACTATCTTTTACCGGTTGATTAGTGTGTATTAATTGCGTGGATGACGGGTGTATTCCTTAATACCAATCGTGGGGTGGCGTACGTACTTCCCCAACTCTACAAGCTCCTACTTCACTCCTATGTCGAGCCGGCTAAGAAGCTCCTAACATGGGATCACTAGAATTCGCTCATGCATTAAATACAACCATAATAACCTTAGTACGCATTGGTTCATGTTTCTTAAGACGTTCAAGCAAGTTACCGTATAGGAGGTTAGCCAATTTTCTTAAGCCTAACATCGATAAACAATCATCCAATACAATTAATAACACACCAACAACCAATAATCAATAGTTAGGTTTCATTAGATCTAAGCAAACACAAGATAAATCTAGCCTAGCATGTTAAATAAAAGACAAGAACAAGATATAATCAAACAACACATAGACATATTGAATGATTAATTGATTACTTATCTTCAATTGAACATGGGAGATCCAAGGGTATAAAACCCTTAAAAATGGCAGAAAAATCGTCTTAGGGTTTCTCCTCACAAAGTTGCACACAATGAATAAAAATTGCAAAACTATATATAGAATTTAGGGGCTGACGGCGTCACGTTGTAGGAGGTGACGCCGTCACCTCGCCGCGGTTAGGGTTTCTTGATGGCCTTCTTGACGCCGTCCTTCTTTAATCATCCAAAATCCGTTCTGGCCTATCAGGAGCTGACGCCGTCAAGGTTAAGGGTGACGCCGTCACTCTTTAATCCTGATGGCCATCTCTCTTTGTCTTAGCACGAGACGGCCTTGATCACCTTAAAGGGTGACGCCGTCAGACTTCCTTTGTAAAACTTTCTGGCGCGTCACGTGTATTTGTCATATCCACCTCTTTTGCCAAGCCGTGACGCCGTCAGGAGCAATCCTTGACGCCGTCACGTGTACTTTTCCAGCAGCTTTGGCATTTTGTCGAATTCTTCACTTTTATGCTCCAAAAACGTCCAAAATGCTTCCTTTTCCAGATTTCTTCTCCAAAGTACCTAAAATGACAAAAGGAACGATTTAGGGCAATATTTGATCAAATAAATACGATTTGGGGCTTAAATGACCCCCTAAAAGCGGTACACTTTTCGCCTCATCAAATACCCTTACACTTGAGATTTGCTTGTCCTCAAGCAAATGCGATTTTATTCTAATCAAAATACAAGTTAGGGGTCATTTAACGCTAATATAAAAGTAATTACAACAAATAGTCGTTACACTTTAATCATAATAAGCACGGAGATTACAAACTAGCACCTCACAAGTAGTGTTTAGATACTCACATCTCTCAGGTGTCATAAAAGTATATCTCATAAATGAAAACGGATAATATCTCTCACTACCTGTCATAGCAAATAGATTACCATAGGCTTGGGAAAGGATAAAAAACCTCCTCCACTAGGCGTTAGCACCTAAGATAAACTATCAAAGAGGGCTTTTAAACGGGTTATAACGTTAGGTGTAGGGATATGATAAACACGGTTTTGTTGGATAAAGGATATTTTACTGGTGGCGAGTTAAAGATCTTGATTAATTACATGTACAATATGGCGTTGCTAAGCCAAGAATAGACTCGACTTAAGCTAATGAAAGAAAATAACAAAAAGATAAAATAAACATAAAATGAAACGGGATGGTAGTCCGTATGTTTTTTCTACTTTTTTTTTTTTTTTTTTTTTTTTTTTTTTTTTTCAACACTCTTGTCCTACCATCCAAAATAATACATCATAGGGGCCTCGGTTCTCCCCTTACACTTGAACTTTTACATACTTTACAATTAACTATTCTAATGACTCGAATTAAGATAATCGAAACACTTGGAGTACTTTTAAAATATTTAGCACATATGGGGGTAATAATGTTGTTCTTCCCCATTACTCCATTACACTAGTACTTTACCCATGAGTCCCAATCGTCCCAAAACAATATGTACAAGGATATGACTCGACTTAGCAACCATGTAATCAATTAGATAATTAACTTGGGGTTTAAACAAATGTTGTCACAATAATGCACTAAAGATGAGTGCATACAAGGTAGGCTAAGGCGATTTGGGTGTACATTTAAGTGGGGTGTAAACAAATTCTTCCTTAAAGTAAAATGCTTAAAGGTCAAAACGAAAAGATAGGCTCTGAGGGGTGTACTAGGGGTATCATGTACTAAAAATGAGTACAACGCAAGGGGTGTGGGAGAATTACTTGACCAATGTAGCCAATGTAATTATAACAAAAACACAGGTGTAAAACAATGGGTTAATCCTAATGCCTCTTATCATGTAGTAAATCTAACTACACGAATGTAGTCTCACTTATGGCCTCGGAATGGTCCTAACGCAAGTTCTTGAATCTAAGTGCTACCGGTACACACATCATAGCATAAATGCTTTTCCTACCAATTCTAGGGGCGAACCTCCCATATTTGGGGGTGGAAATTTTTTTAATGGTACGGTTTTGTGCTAGTCATATAACTACTATCCATGAGACGCTCATTAAGACCAAAGTTTCACTCCTATATGTTGTAAAAAATTTTAAATTTTGCACTAAAATTGCCTTAACAGGTATTTCTCTTAGTTTTATTACACATCTACCGTTAAACAAACGAAAAATCAAGCGTAATAGCATTCTCTAAAGTATCGTACTTTACCCCCCCTTACACTTAAGATGAACATTGTCCCCAATGTTCAAATAACAAGATGTAAAAGTAAATAGGGTAAAAGAATGAAATCAAATACTCCCCTGATTCGCTCGGTGGATAAAGGGGTAACATGGTTAGATCTTCTTCCAAGGTAATGTTGAAGTTTCAAGACTAAAGCAGCGCCAAAAGCTAGATTCCACATACATCTCCTTGTCCAAAATAACCTGTTAAACCTGAGAAAACAAACACGAAAACCTGCATAACATCGGCGGGATAAATCTGTATAAGGATATAATGCTTGTGGAATGATTATTTTGCAGATTCCTGGAGTTTATAAGTTAGAGATTTAATAAAGCATTTTATGATTCCGGAAGAAAAACAAAACTTTCAAAAATTTCAGAAAATTAAAACCTGAAGCCGTCAGACTGGGGTCTGACGCCGTCAGAAATGATCTGACAGATTTCTCATGTTAAGTTTCCGGAAAATTTCTGGAAAAACCTATACCTTACTTCCTGGAAATCCTGCAAAATATCATTATGACTCGATACAAGCATTTGACTCAAACAATTACTAATATGTATGTTAATTTATTATTGTTACGATTCATGTTCATTTGTTCTAATAAACCGATTTGGATTTCCCTTACACTTATCTTTTGCAAAATACCTTTACATGTAGTTAAGACGAAGTTAAAAACAAGATAAAGCATTTTCACAATTTACTTTGAAACATGAGCACAAACAATAACAATTAAACTTGCATACGGAAACAAATAAAATCAAACAAACAAACAAACAAACAAACAAATAAAGCTTGGGTTGCCTCCCAAGAAGCGCTTGTTTTTGTTCGAGTCACGAGCCTGACTCTACCCTTATTTAACGGAAATAGGGGAGGTTTTCCCTACACTTAGGATTAAGTGCGGGTGGAAGTAGCGATACACACCCTTAGGGTGGAAATATGCCACGTGAGGTGAAGGGGGTGAGTGAATGGCTTCCTTCATCCTAAAACTACCCGGATAATATTGGTTTATGGGTGGGTCGGTTCCTCTTTTGTCTCCTAGATGTAAATCTAAGGATGAAAAGTTGTGTAAAGGTTGAGGTTCCAGCTCATCAACACTAGGAAATTCCCTAGAACTAAGAGTAAGGTCATCACAAAAAGTGTTCAAACCTATATCCTCTAGTTGTGCTTGGTCCAAGGGTTCTACCTCCATCGGGATTCCTAAAGTCTCTTCTACTTCTTCCGGGTAAGTCACGAGCGGTGTGGGTGCCTCAAATGATGGTGGGTTTTGTGGAGTACTTGGTGGACTTGGATTTTCTACTTTATCCTCCATCTTATCTTGATTACCTATGTGCTTATTATGTGATTTGTTGAAGTCTATCCCCAACATGCACCTAGGTATCTCAAATCCTTTTCTATTCATCTCAAATTCTTGGTCCGATTCATAAGAATCATTCTCAATAACTTGATCACTATGTTCCATTTGCCTAAAGGATTCCTCATACTCATCATATGTCTTGGTGAAATCTAATCCAAGCATGCACCTAGGTAGTTCAACATTAACCATCTCACAATCTTGGTCGGGTTCATAAGAAACTATCCTAGGTGAAGGCTCATATGGTGCATAGGTTTCACTTAATGAGGTATTTTGAGGGTTTGATGGGGCTCCTAAGGTGATTTCCTCAAAAGTTTTATGCACTTGGTCTCTTTTCTCAAGGTACTCACTAAAATCTATGTAAGATCCTGTTCTCATTACTTCATTCCACCATCTTGATTTATCCAAATTAGTAAAATTATATTTCATCATGTAAAACTCTAGTCGCGGATTTGGTAGATTTACGTTCTCCATAATGGCGAACGGAAGAGTCAATGGAAAAACTTTACGAACAAAAGCACAAAGAAAAGATAGACTACGAGGAAGCTAATAAAAAGAAAATAAAAATCTCACTAGATAGGAATCTAATGAGTAGACCTAATAAAATAAAAATTCAACCTAAACAATAACTATTCCTCGGCAGCGGCGCCAAAAACTTGATGCGTGGTTTTGCGACCTTACAACAGGTTTTACCTCTCGAGGGATCTCAAGAGGCTTGCAATCCCCACCAGGCAGTGTACCTGACCGATGTAGTATAGTGTAGTGGCAAGTACCGGGGGATTGATCGTTCTCTAGGGGAATAGTGTCGTTAGGATTGAAAAACTACTCTAATAGGTCTAAGGGTGAGGGAAGATTCTTTTTGTATTTTTATATTTTTATGAAAGCAAGTAAAATCTCGGGTTTGAAGGAGTGGGCGGAATTAGTTGCTAATCAACTAACCCAAATAACTACAATTGCAAATAAAATAAAATGACTGAAAATAAAAAGGTTGTGGAACTTATATGGAGAGAAATGTGTTTACTTAGATTTCCTTACTCCCTAACTATCTTTTACCGGTTGATTAGTGTGTATTAATTGCGTGGATGACGGGTGTATTCCTTAATACCAATCGTGGGGTGGCATACGTACTTCCCCAACTCTACAAGCTCCTACTTCACTCCTATGTCGAGCCGGCTAAGAAGCTCCTAACATGGGATCACTAGAATTCGCTCATGCATTAAATACAACCATAATAACCTTAGTACGCATTGGTTCATGTTTCTTAAGACGTTCAAGCAAGTTACCGTATAGGAGGTTAGCCAGTTTTCTTAAGCCTAACATCGATAAACAATCATCCAATACAATTAATATCAAACCAACAACCAATAATCAATAGTTAGGTTTCATTAGATCTAAGCAAACACAAGATAAATCTAGCCTAGCATGTTAAATAAAAGACAAGAACAAGATATAATCAAACAACACATAGACATATTGAATGATTAATTGATTACTTATCTTCAATTGAACATGGGAGATCCAAGGGTATAAAACCCTTAAAAATGGCAGAAAAATCGTCTTAGGGTTTCTCCTCACAAAGTTGCACACAATGAATAAAAATTTCAAAACTATATATAGAATTTAGGGGCTGACGGCGTCACGTTGTAGGAGGTGACGCCGTCACCTCGCCGCGGTTAGGGTTTCTTGATGGCCTTCTTGACGCTGTCCTTCTTTAATCATCCAAAATCCGTTCTGGCCTATCAGGAGCTGACGCCGTCAAGGTTAAGGCTGACGCCGTCACTCTTTAATCCTGATGGCCATCTCTCTTTGTCTTAGCACGAGACGGCCTTGATCACCTTAAAGGGTGACGCCGTCAGACTTCCTTTGTAAAACTTTCTGGCGCGTCACGTGTATTTGTCATATCCACCTCTTTTGCCAAGCCGTGACGCCGTCAGGAGCAATCCTTGACGTCGTCATGTGTACTTTTCCAGCAGCTTTGGCATTTTGTCGAATTCTTCACTTTTATGCTCCAAAAACGTCCAAAATGCTTCCTTTTCCAGATTTCTTCTCCAAAGTACCTAAAATGACAAAAGGAACGATTTAGGGCAATATTTGATCAAATAAATACGATTTGGGGCTTAAATGACCCCCTAAAAGCGGTACACTTTTCGCCTCATCACTCATCCTCCTCAATAGGAGTATTCTAGTCTCATTATATAGGACCTTTAAGGATGTTGTCTTAGGATTTTTAGGATGTATTTTTAATTTTCTTGTAACTTCATATTTTTGTGACTTTGGTCACATATTTTCAATATATATGAATGTTATATGTTATGCTTGTGAGTGATCAACATTAAGTATATTATCATTATTTAGGTGACTAACATCATTATATAGCTATTTGGAATCTACATTATAGTTTGATCAATTGTACTTTAGGTACAAAATTTTGATCAGACACTACATTTTGACTTTTTCAAGTCAACTAGATTAACATTCTTATTTGGATGACCATTTCATATGCATTATGCTTCTCCATTGAAGCTATTCACAACTAACATTTCTTTTGTAGCATCTCATACCCTTCAAATGTATACGTTGGGACTCTTGTAATGGGGAGTATACATCGAGGGGGAGCATATCATATTCTAACCATTTGTTTTGTTGGATCACACATCATTACCTTGTTACTCCATTTAGGGGGAGTATAAAACAAGGGGGAGCTCTTAAAGTTCTCAAAATCGCATTCCGCTATGCAACTCTTCTTTTTGTTTCGACAAAAAGGGGGAGAAAAGATTAAGTTTGCATAACTGTGAATCATTACAGTACATACACTTTTGCATAAAAATAGTTTTTAAACTCAAATAAAACAAACTTAATCTATATTTTAAAGAACTCATGATATATTTATTCCTTTGCTTAAAAATATACTTTATGTTTTGTCATCAACAAAAAGGGGGAGATTGTTAATACAAATATCGTACTAAAAACGTTATTTATATTTTACGATATTTACTTAGTTTTGTTAATGACAATTACAAAGTATATCTTTTAGCAAATTATAAATACTAGCTAAAGTCACTTTAAAACACATTTTACATTTCACAAGATTACTTAGAATTACATTTTACACATCTACTAGTTTATTTTCCTTAAAAGGAAACTTTATTTTTAAAATGATACAATGACATCATGGCATGCATCATACATAGATTATGTGATATCTTAGTTAGATCTTCAAGCAAGATAGTTGACTTTGGAAGATCTTGATATGACAACACAAAGATATGGAAAGATTGTGGAAGATTTGGAGAGATTTGAAAAATCTCTTAGCTGTCATACCTGCGGAACCAAACGACTACAAAGACGGATCCCTTTTGTGGGATCCGCCGGATCCGTGGGTTGTTCACCAAGTTTGCCTATAAATAGCAGACTTATCATTTGAGCACATCATCACTTATAAAGTAGAAAACATTCATCCATTTATTTACTAACCCATATTAGTCATATCATTGATCTCTCTTTTGTAGCAAAGAAGATCAAGCTAAAGAACTTCAACAAACATACTGTTGCAAGTTGTAGTAGTTAGGCTCTGTATGATTTTTGAGTAGTTCTCATATCATTATTTGTATCATTTATATCAGTGAGTGTGGTTAGTGTTTTAGTCCTCAAAACACAAAGAGTGTAGGGAGTGGTTGAACCCTTGTAAAGAACTCGACATCTAGCTTAGTGTCGGTAATTGAATAGGCGACGGTAGGTTGGTTCTGCCTTAAAGTAGAACTCGGTGTTTAGCTTAGTACCGGAAAAGGAAGTAAGCAATGTGTAAAGGTTTTCTCCACCTAGAAGGGAGTTTGTTTCTTAGTGAAGGATAACTCTCGAGTTAGAGGCTCGGGGAAGTGGAGTAGGGCAAGGAAAAGAGTCGTTGTAGCCGAACCACTATAAACATCCGTGTTACGTGGTTTGATCATTCCTCTCTTTACTTTTCATATATATTGTTTGATTATTTATGTGTGCATAGTTTCATCGAATTCACATAAGTAACAAAACGATTTTAAATTTTTAAACGGTAAAACTATTCAACCCCCCCTTCTAGTTTTCCACAAACTTGTTCCATTTTTTGCATCAGCTTAGCTACTTCAACTACCTTCTCAACAACCAACCCAACAACATTAACTGTCTCTACTTGCTCTTCCATAACCACTTCAGCAATATTAACATCTTGAACCACATCTAGACCAGCATCAATGGCAACATCATTCCCTTCTTTATTTTGTTGTAGGATCGATTCTTATGTTGATTGTGTGTGATTCGGGAGGTCTTGGGTTATGGAAGAACATGTTGGCCATTGATAGAGTTAGAGAGAGAGAGAGAGTAGAGCTGGGAACTTAGTGAGAGAAAAATGAAAGTGTATTAGCTTGAAATGTGAAGAAGTTCCAACCCTTCCCACACAAGGGAAAGGGTATTTATACTACTAGCATATGTGCCCCGAGTAGGCTGTGGAGTGAGCTGACAGTGGGTAAAGACCCTACCCACTCCACGAATACTATAATAACTAAACTATTACTAATAATCCTACCAGCTACTTAATGCTAATGAGTACTCGGGGTGACCGAGTCTTCATATGAATATTTGTATTCCTAACAATCTCCCTCTAAGGGAGGTCCCCCCGGAAATTACACTTTGAATTCTAGCATTCTATTATATGAAGTTGACTTCCTAGCTCGTAGTCTTTGATTCTTCAAAGTCATTAATCTTTGTACTTTCAGCAGTGAACTTTTGATGATTGATCATTTGTCTTGGATGATCTTTGAGGATTCTTTGAGATCATCATCCAACGTACGTCTTCAAGTCATCTTGCAACAGTATCTTCTCCATGTGATATTGTGTTCTTTGGACTAACATGCTCACACTTTTCTTTTCTAGATCATGATTTTCTTCATCAGAGTTGTGGAAGCAGTGTTGAAGGTCTTTTAATTTATCATGATTTCTTTGATTATGATGGTGAAGTGTGAGCATGGGGTGATGGATCGGCATCTTTTCGGCAATCAGCTGCAACTGCCAGGAATTCCTGCATACGACAGTTAGCAATAAAACGTCAGGTACTTACAGGTTCGGACTTCGAGATTGTTAACATCATAGTGTGAAAACTTTCTCTAATCCTTACCGAGGCCGTTCCTAAATCGGATACCCCCGAGAGGGCTTACAAGATCTACCGAAGTACATCAACGATTAGGTGAGTCGTAATCCACAAGGAATTACCGTTTGAAACCGCCGCGACCAAGGTCACTCCACGACTGTAGAGCGTTTAAAACCGCCGCAACCACTAAGTGTAATCCACAAGGAATTACTGAAGTGACCTGCTTTCAGGGCTGTTTGATGTTGACCCTGGCAGGAATTTCCATTCAATCACTGAGAATTACATTTGTAAATTCCCTCATAAATGTTCTGGCAGATTGCTAAGATCTGCATAGGACTCATAAGTTTACAACCGGTGTCCTTAATGTTGAACACCCAGTGTATAAGTAGCATGTGTTCCTATGAGATCTTATAATGCATCTCGTGGCTCTAGACTCGATAAGTGCATTTTTGGTAGTCGGAGATTGGTGCGGTGTCTCCTGTTTCAATATCAACATAACTCGTAATGAGCGGTCGATAGATTATGATGGGTTCCCTGTGAGAATGAAACAAGTCCTTTTAAGAGAACTTGAGTGGCTTAGAAGGTTTAGTGCAGTGCGTCACTGGGTCCATGACGTCTTGTCTTCAATAATAGTGTCACCTTAGTAACAACCAGTAGCATATGAATTGAACCCGGTTTTTGCCCTAAGGTTGAATAATTGGAGTGCTATTTCTTTTCACCCTTTCACATTACTTTTCTTTTTAATTCTTCAACCCCTTCTTTCTCCTTTCTCATATTACTCCTTTTTTCATAATCATACCTAAGGACTTTTCTAGTACTAACTATTTGGTATTGTCCTTGGGTAGATCCCTCCGGCTCTGGCGGATCATAGGACGGTTTTTCCTAACCTTAGCCACCTTTTAACATCATGACTATCCTATGCTGCCGTTAACCAAACCTTTGAAAAATCTCTCAAAGTGTTTATGATTATGAAACACATTTTGCTAACACTTTGAGAGTTTTATGATTTTCAAATGCTCCCCCCTAACATGTGCTCGTATGATTTTATTATAAATTTGCACATGTTGGGTGGAGTTCGCACTTTTTGAATTGATCCACTTTCAGTGAACATGACCGATTCGAGACACGCTTACATCACTAGTTAGACTAGCTTGAAATTATTACCCGGCCTGGTCAAGTCCACAGAAAGTTTCTCAAAACGGTACACTCTACTCAGACACGCCCTCTTCGAGACACGCTTAAATCACTGGTTAGACCAGCTTGGAATTATTACCCGGCCAGGACATGTCCTTTCGATTAATGACAGTTTTTGTTTCGTCAATTCATTGGTGAAGTCTAAGTCGTGTTCACATGAGATGCCAAATCCTTTCTGCTATCACACACCATTTGCTCCCCCCCAATATGTGCATCGATATACGAAAGAGTTTAGCACATATGGGAGAGTTTACATTTCTTACATTTGGTCCAAAACATCACATTTTTTTTATCAGATTGCATATTTAAATCACATTCTCTCCCCCGATCAAAAATTTCAAACCTTTTGAGATTTGTGATCCCAATTGATTTAAATAAGTTTAGAAAATATGGGAGAAAATGTGGTCAGGTTTAATATGTGCTGATAATGGAACATGAACCACATTTTATTCACTGCTTATTATGTACAAAGTGACATATGAGATTTTGAAATCATCACTCTCCCCCTCAATCGATGACCCGTCTTCTATTTAAATAGCTGTAGTCATTGATTGAGTGATAGATTTTATATGAAAAGTTCAATTCAGATTGATATTCAAAAATCATGGTACCACCAAGTTTAACACAAATACTTTCCTGAAGAATCATAGATGGAAAAGTATCTGTGATGTAAAGAAGACTTCTCTTCTTATACGAGAAATGATGCACTGAAACGTACATCAAATCGAAGAAACACGGATATAAAGTAATCCATGCCCGGGTGAACTTCACCCAGTTGGAGGAACAACCGTCTTTTTGGCGACGAGCTTTCCCCATTTTGAAAAGCGGGTTGCTATCTGAAGTAATAGCAAGCCATATAGGCATATTTTGAAAAACTATTTGAACTTCTGTTCGAACTTCATTTAAAGACCCGTGTCATTATTGAATGACATTTCTAGGACCGTAAATGTTATCGATACCGGAAGACATGCCTTGAAAAAACTATTTTTGGTATTTTCTATTTTTCTGATTTTTATGGTTTTTATTGGTTTTATATTTTTCTATTTTCTTTTTATAAAAGTTTTATGAAATTGAAAAAAATATTTTTTTTGAGTTTTTATGATTTTATGATTTTATGTATTTACAAAGGATACATGAAGAATTACCACCTTAATTCTTCTTTGATAGAAAAGAGTTCAATCAGACCGTTTTCCGCCGAATGGTATCGGATGTCTATGTGCATCAAACCAGCACCATATGGCATGAGTTTGTAGTTGACTTCTTGTCGAAACAGGTTGAGAAGAATTGCCAATCACATTCTCCAATGGATGAGCCTTTGACCACTTGTTGATAAAATCAAACGATTGATTGAGCTGATGAGAATTTGATCGAATGACCCTTTGTGAAGATGATTCTCCAAAACTCGGGTCTGGAGTAAGATCATGGTGGAGGGGTTCATTATCAATCTCAGGAATTTGTTCTTCAACACCTTGATGAACTTGATGCAGCAGCTTTGAGAGTGGTCTTCAAACTACATTACTTCTTTTAGCTTCCTAAATCTTCTCAGCTGCCATCTCTTTACTTGCAGAAGAACAATGTGAGCAGATCTAATTAGGGATTAAATCTGGCTTTTCACTCTCCCCTAATTAGTGCTCTCCCCCAAACTGACAGCCTTTCTGATGAATGCCCAGAATATGAAGAAGTCTTTTGATAACCAAATGCATGCCGTCTTTAGTCTTCTAACACACAGCGGAGAATGTAGAACAGACTGTAGACTTGACCTTCTTCAAGTTTGTCCATTTGGGGAACAGAATATCAACATCTTCATCTCACCAAATGCATTTGATGCGTTCGTGCGAGTGCTCTAATTTATACCCACGGTATGTCGTTGTGGTTTTAGCAGTATTCAAGTTTTAAATTTATATTTAGCCGACTTATCAATAACACACACACTTTAACGAGCAGTGTACCCGGTCAGTATATATATAATGGTAAGTAGAGTGTCGATCACTAAGAGTGGAACGTATTATCTAGTTATTCTAATCAGTATTTTAATATCTTAAGTTAGCTATACAACCTAAGCTAACGCAAGGGGGTTTCAGTCTGATAGACTGGCACGATTTGGTTGCAATTAAATAATAAACTAACTAATAGGCACGAATCAGCGAATAGCACACACGTACACAGATAAATACTCGAGACAATAAGAAGGCCTGTCCTGATAGATAAGTAGCTTGTCACTTGTTTTATTGCTAGTTTTATATGAAGTGTATAGTTCGATGCAACGCACCGAGATTAAGTCCTTTCTCGTTGGTTCTAATCTTATCGGCGAGTAAACCCTTAATGATTACTTATGACTATCCTATTTATCTTTCATCCTACTTTTCTACAGACGATAGAATGCATAGGCGATCTAATAAATAGGCGAGGGCAGAGGCATGGCGACCCGATCAACGCTCAGCTAGACACAGAGGTTATCAATGCACTAATAAAAGTCACCAAAGACATCAACATATAAACTTTAATTGATGGGAAAGCAGTTTTAAGGGAGTGCAACCTTTCCGTTGTCACATTACACAAGCCACCAATCCTGATGAATTAAAGTTTACTAATACAATAAAACAAAACTACTTAATGAATTGAATACATGCAGGACCTTCTTACAGCTCTTGTATCTTCGTTCAAGGTGTGTCTTGTGCTGCCACTTCGACTGAATTCGTCCTAGGGTTTCTGTGGTCTTCGGTCTTCTTCGGTATTAGCCTCCCGAAATTCGTCTGGTCTTGGGGTATTTATAGTTTCTGTCTGAGGGTAAGATGCGGCGCATCTAATAAGTAGATGCGGCGCATCTAATAAGTAGATGCGGCGCATTGACTTAACTTCGTGTGGGGTCCAAGATTAATATATTCAGGAATATTCGTACACCGCCAGAAGATGCGGCGTAACTCCATTCTCAGATGCGGCGCATGTCCTCTTGCATCTTGGATCGTATCTTGTGAAATCTTGATAGTGATGCGCCGTATGTAATAAGCAAGATGCGGCGTATCTGGAGCAGAATGTCTTGATCTTGTACATTTCAGTAGACTCTTAACTTCTTGCTTGTTTTGCTCCATAATTAGTCCAAAATCGCCAAGTTTCACCAAATGCTTGTTTTTAACTGAGAATTACAAAAGTAAACGATTAAGTATCAATTCTCACAGATAATATAATAAAACAAGTCAAATAAATAGGATAAATGATGGTAATAAAATGTACTTATTTGAGTTCATCAAATATCCCCCCACTTGAACTTTACTTGTCCCCAAGTAAACCTTAGAATCAATCTTATGAAAATGTATCCTAAAAGATATTATGATTTATTTTTATAGTTAAGCATGTATTCGTTTTTGTCATAATCACACAACCAAACACTTAACGAATTAGAAGTAAAATAAAATAATTCGATAAAAGCAAATCTAATCGTTTAACTGTCCAGTCGTGACGAATATTCTATCATAGGCTTGGCAAGTATACACATCTCCCCCACTAAAGCCAAGGAATAACAAGTCTAAAGCGGTAAAAAGGGTTTGTAGGCTTAAAGGTTAATCATTCTCCTTAATCTCTATCGATCTCAAATTCCAGAAAAGGCGACAAAATCACAAATACATGATCGAATCCACGAACACGATACTTGCAATTGCTCAAATCCTTAACTCGAATAGGCTAAAGATAGGACCAAGTAATCTTTACCAATAATATTATATCAAAAAGGGCGACAAAATCATAAATACATAGCCGAATCCACGACTACGATACTTAAGATTGCTCAAATCCCTAATCTCAATAAATCAAAGGTTTGGATAAAGAATAATATAGGGTATGGATAATATTTGGGATATAAATTGGTGTAAAAATGAAAAATAAACAAAACAGATAAATTAAAATCCTAAGTGTGGTTAATCACTATCCCAACCATCCCATGAATAAGACTCATATCATTGAATAACTCACGCTTTAACACTTGAAACACACGCTTTAGGTAGACACGAATTATACTCAACAAGATCTTAATCAAAGAATATCCTTTAGTTGACGTTCCCGTAACGTTCAACTCCCATTCAATCCATAGATATAATATACAACAACTAGTGGTGATATCGACCACTTAATACAAAACTTTACATAAGTTGGTAAAAACAAACTTCCAACTTTTCCTTCCTTTTTTTTTTTTTTTTTTTTTTTTTTTTTTTTTTTTTTTTTTTAACTTTAAACATAAACATAGATGTGTAAAATTTCACCACATCACTATAATGATAACTCTGGATAATTTTTCCATACTTTTCATAACTTCAGAAATAACGGTAATAGTGAAAGTAGTAAACACACGAAAAATAAACTCAAAGATATACAATATTTACTTTCACTCCAATTGCATTGTGCAATTTCCCGACCTAACCAAAGATAATGAATTACGCACGCGAACATAGGTAATGTAAGGAAACACACTTTGCCTAAAGCAATTAACCAACCACGGATTTTAATCTACAGGGTAAGCTAAGGTGTAAGGGTGTAATGAAACATTTTAACAAAGGTGTAAGAAACGAAAGGAATGGCTCTGAGTGTTTTTCTAGGGGTATCTTACTCTAAAAGTGAGAGTAACAAAAGGGTTTATACGGGGGTTAACTAACCAGTGTAGTTAGCTAATAACACATAACATATAAAGGCTATTTGGGTATAATCCTAGAAATTTTACCAATTTAGACAAGTCATTCCAATTATATAAAATAATACTTATTATGGTGGTCTCGAATAGTATACAAGCCAAGTTCTAAAGTTTACAAGTCACCGGCACACTCATAGATTTGTGAATTTTGAAAAAATAACAATTTTTTTTTGAAAATAACGTCATGTGTGCAGCTATGCAACTTAGATCTCAAACAAAAACATGCTAAAAAAATTTAAATTTTGATATATTAAGCACATTTTTAGCATATTTTTTTGAAAAAGTTTGGGACAAGTAAGTGTTCTAATTCTCCAATCCCCTCACTTAAGTTAAACAACGTCCTCGTTGTTTGTATAAAAGATTACAAACTGGAAAATAAAAGAATTAGAACAGAAAAACTCCCCTGAGATTTGCTCGGTATGATCCTCCATTAGTATAAGAGCAAAAATCAACTTCTTGTGGATTAGAACGTTTAAGCTTCATATTTGATGTATCCACAGGAAATGCAGGAATCTAAAATACCACCAAGACTTTAACACACCTAAGTTAAGAAGGTTCAAACTTGCATAATACATTAGTAGTTAGCAAAAATAAAACGTAAAAATTAAAATGAAAATCGTCAGGTCAGTCGATGCGCCGTATCTTATGGAAGAAGATACGCCGTATCGAGCCTGGAATAATTACGGATCAGAATAGAAGATGCGTCGCATCCTTAACCAGGGATGCGCCGCATTAAAATAAACTGATAAAAAGTTTTAAAGTCGAAAATAAAAAATGCAGAAAAATAAAGTAAGATATGACCAGTGCAGGAGATGCGTCGCATCTTGAGATTGAGATGCGCCGTATCCTCTGCGGGCCTGACTGACTCGACACAGAATAGAATAGTAAAAATTTTCCGGGTTGTCTCCCGGTCAGCACTTGTCTTTATTCCAGAGTCTTCAAGTTAGACTCACGTTCTGCTCTTTAATATCGATCATTGAAGGAGTCGGAAACATCGCGCTCCCTCATCGCCAATTCAGTAATATTGAACACTCCTTGCTCGTCCTTAATTTCCATGCCGTTCTTCTTTAATATCTGTATAAATAAAGTTCTGTCCCTTTCGGGCAGAGATGACAAAATGATAGACGGGAAATTTTTATTATGAAATAGGCACAAATATGCAAGGTGAGGTGGTAGTTCAATAAACACATCATTATTCAAATTTGTATTCTCAACTATTCTCCTACGTTTGTTAATTACTACGCAATCATACCACTCATCATCAGAATCATTAACAATATTGCGTCTAAGTTCGGTAGGTACATTAAGGTCAATAAATTCCTCAAAGTTCTCATGATTAGGATTAGTTGAGTTGTTTTGAATCAATGTTTCTCCCATGAGCCTAGCTTCAAGATCGAGGTCCATACGCTCTCTTAATCCTAGCACATAGACACCTCTAATTATGCTTATAACAGGATCTTGGCACTTATAGACTAGTTTATTATTCCCTACCCTTAATGAGATTTTTCTTTTAAACACATCAATCTTAGCATGGGCAGTAGACAAGAAAGGTCTTCCAAGGATTAAAGGAATCTTAACATCCTCGGGCATATCTAATATAACAAAGTCTACAGGGAAAATAAACTTCTCAATCTTAACTAGCACATTATTAGCAATCCCTTCAGGTCGTTTTACCGTTTTATCAGCCAATTCAATAAGTAACTTAGTTGGTGCTAATTTTCCTAGTCCTAGGGTAGTGAATGTCTTAAAGGGCATTACACTAACGCTAGCTCCTAAGTCAGCTAACACATTATTGAAAGATATATCATTAATTGAACAAGGTAAAGTAAAACTTCCTGGGTCCTTTTCTTTATGAGGCAAGGCATTCAAGTCAGTCGCAGAGTTCTCTTCTTTCATTGTAGCCTTGATCTCCTCTTCAATCTTTGTCTTTTCTTTGAGTAGTCTCCTAAAACTGATTGAAGAATTAAAGAAAAATTCGGGTCTTGCACCATCATTACCATTCATCAGTCTTCTAGGAAAAGGAATGTTAGGAGTGACTTCTTCAGTGGTTCTTATGGCCTTGACATGATCTCTTGGGTTGGTTTCAGTTGAGCTAGGTAAACTTCCATATCCCCTTTCTTGAAGAACTTTGCTCATTTGACCAATTTGTTGTTCCAATGCTTTGATCGAAGCTCCTTGATTTCTTGTAATAGTGTCTGTTGAAGCTCGGATTTCTTTGATCATAGCAGTATTCTCTTCATGTCTTTTAGCAGCATCGGCCATAATTTGCTTTAGAGTGTCATCTAAAGTCTGCCTCCTTTCTTGATAAGCGGGATTAAAGTTGTTCTTTTGATAGAATCCTGGGGTGGCTTCCCTAAATCTTCCTGAAGGTCGAAATGGTTGTCCAAATTGGGTGTAATATGCTTCTTCAAACGTCTCACTTTCATTCTTATTCGGGCAATCTTTAGTGTAGTGAGGTCCTTCGCATTTTTCACATCCAACTTGGGCAGCATACACTTTTTCATCACGCTTCTTCATCTCTCTACTAATTTTATCCAATTGAGCTTGAATAGCCGCAAACCCGTCAAAATTAGTGCTGCTCTTAGATCTAGTAGAGGTCCCATCGTGCCATTTTTGAGAATGATCAGCAGCCTCTTGGATAGCTTTCCTAGCATTAGCTGCACTCATTTGAGGCACAGCTCCCTTAGCGTCCAAGATTTGTCTAGTAGGCACGTCCAATCCTTGATAAAACCATATTATCTCCTGCATAGGGGTTAGATAGTGTTGAGGACATTTTACCAGTAAATCTTTAAATCGTTCCCAAGCTTGATAAAGAGTTTCATCAGGCTCTTGCTTGAAACTGTTGATAGCCTCCATCTTTTTAGCAGTCTTAGCAGGTAGACAATATCTTTTCAGGAATTTGCTCTTCAAATCTTCCCATGTAGTGATTGAACTAGCAGGTTCATTCCTTAGCCACTTGTTAGCAGCTCCTTTTAGCGAGATTGGAAAGATTCTTAGCATGAGTTGATCGTCAGTGACTCCTTCTGAAGTAAACAAATCCGCAATCTCGAGGACCTTTTCAACATGCTCATTAGCATCCTCATGTTCCGATCCACTGAAAGCATTTTCTCTTAGCTCCTTGAGAAACTGACCCTTCAATTCAAACTTTGACTTATCATCAAACTTTGGTCTAGCAACTCCTGAAGTGTAATCAGCACGGGTTTTATTCATGTATTCCTCCATAGTTGTGTTTTCGCCCATTGTTTCTGTTTCTTTTTCCTCTTTCTCTTCAGAAAAATAATCAAGCTCGAATGAACTTGAGATATCAAAGCTTTTTGTGTTGAAAAGCCTTTTAAGCGAATGAAAAGCTCGTTCAGGATCTTCGAAAGGTTGAATCAAGTTCTTCGTAGAACTCCTGGTCATGCACTTCCTGAAATCAACACAAAAACATCAGTAGGGTATGCTCAAGAAAGTAATATATCAAAAAATCAACAACGAAAACAGAATACGAAAAATTAAAGTTACTGATATCTGCAGACGATGCGCCGTATCCAAAAAGTTGGATACGCCGTATCTTATAATCGTTAAAATTTAATCAGACTTTATTCGGAAAATAGATACGCCGCTTAGAAATTTAGAATGCGCCGTATCAGTTTTAATTATCAAAAATCGATATTTATTTAAAATTAAATGCGTCGTATTAACCAAAGTTAATGCGCCGTATTTTCGTTACGTTTCAAAATACAAGATTTTTGATTCATAAGATACGCCGTATCGATAGAGATCGATGCGTCGTATCTGTTTAATAATTCGAAAACTGTTTTTAATTAAAATAATAGATACGCCGTATCTGTAAAAACAGATGCGTCGTATGGCGTTAACATTTAGAAATTTTTTTTATCAAAAACAGATACGCCGTATCTTGGGGAAAAGATGCGTCGTATCGAATTAATTAAACGCGTTGTATTTTATAAAAAAAAAATAAACGCAATACGCCGTATCTGAGAAATCAGATGCGCCGTATCGTTTGAATAAGCTCAGTACAACGATAGCAGAACACAGAAAATACGAAAAATAAAAACAAACCAAAATAAACACAAATAAAAGAAAATAAAAAAACACGAAAACAGAAAATATGCAAAATAATACAATGAATGCAATTTAACTAATATACAACAGAGTTAGCGGTTAGATTAAAAATTAAAAACCTAATTAAAATACTAATCAAATTAATAGATAATAACAATTCACTCCCCGGCAGCGGCGCCAAAAACTTGATGCGTGCGTGCGAGTGCTCTAATTTATACCCACGGTATGTCGTTGTGGTTTTAGCAGTATTCAAGTTTTAAATTTATATTTAGCCGACTTATCAATAACACACACACTTTAACGAGCAGTGTACCCGGTCAGTATGTATATAATGGTAAGTAGAGTGTCGATCACTAAGAGTGGAACGTATTATCTAGTTATTCTAATCAGTATTTTAATATCTTAAGTTAGCTATACAACCTAAGCTAACGCAAGGGGGTTTCAGTCTGAGAGACTGGCACGATTTGGTTGCAATTAAATAATAAATTAACTAATAGGCACGAATCAGCGAATAGCACACACGTACACAGATAAATACTCGAGACAATAAGAAGGCCTGTCCTGATAGATAAGTAGCTTGTCACTTGTTTTATTGCTAGTTTTATATGAAGTGTATAGTTCGATGCAACGCACCGAGATTAAGTCCTTTCTCGTTGGTTCTAATCTTATCGGCGAGTAAACCCTTAATGATTACTTATGACTATCCTATTTATCTTTCATCCTACTTTTCTACAGACGATAGAATGCATAGGCGATCTAATAAATAGGCGAGGGCAGAGGCATGGCGACCCGATCAACGCTCAGCTAGACACAGAGGTTATCAATGCACTAATAAAAGTCACCAAAGACATCAACATATAAACTTTAATTGATGGGAAAGCAGTTTTAAGGGAGTGCAACCTTTCCGTTGTCACATTACACAAGCCACCAATACTGATGAATTAAAATTTACTAATACAATAAAACAAAACTACTTAATGAATTGAATACATGCAGGACCTTCTTACAGCTCTTGTATCTTCGTTCAAGGTGTGTCTTGTGCTGCCACTTCGACTGAATTCGTCCTAGGGTTTCTGTGGTCTTCGGTCTTCTTCGGTATTAGCCTCCCGAAATTCGTCTGGTCTTGGGGTATTTATAGTTTCTGTCTGAGGGTAAGATGCGGCACATCTAATAAGTAGATGCGGCGCATTGACTTAACTTCGCGTGGGGTCCAAGATTAATATATTCAGGAATATTCGTACACCGCCAGAAGATGCGGCGTAACTCCATTCTCAGATGCAGCGCATGTCCTCTTGCATCTTGGATCGTATCTTGTGAAATCTTGATAGTGATGCGCCGTATGTAATAAGCAAGATGCGGCGTATCTGGAGCAGAATGTCTTGATCTTGTACATTTTAGTAGACTCTTAACTTCTTGCTTGTTTTGCTCCATAATTAGTCCAAAATCGCTAAGTTTCACCAAATGCTTGTTTTTACCTGAGAATTACAAAAGTAAACATTAACGTATCAATTCTCACAGATAATATAATAAAACAAGTCAAATAAATAGGATAAATGATGGTAATAAAATGTACTTATTTGAGTTCATCAGCATTCCAGTAATCTTACATATAACCCATCAGCCCGTAACGTACACATGAAATGATAACCCCAAAGTAACAAGTTGAAACACTGATCATCTTTAATTTGTATCATGAGACATTAAGCCCGATCACGTGAACTTGTTGTGCGTCCTTGGTGTACACATTTCTCGTGAACTTGTTGTGCGTCCTTGGTGTACACATTTCTCTCCACTGATGGTTACGATTAATCAGCCCGTGACGTACACATGAAATGATAATACCAAGATAACAAGTTGAAACACTGATCATCTTTAATTTGTATCATAAGACATTAATCCCGATCACGTGAACTTGTTGTGCGTCCTTGGTGTACACATTTCTCTCCCTTGATGGTTACGATTAATCAGAATCATCATAATTATGTGTACATGAAGCATTAACTGGAAGCACTTTATCACTAATCATATCAGCCCGTGAGAAGATGTCGATAAACATCAGGAGTCATCAAAGTAAATGCGGGTCCTGAACTGATTTGTGCAGGAGCCGTATGATCATTCATGTAGTATATTCACCCTTCTCCCCCTAAGAAATTGCATGTGAGTGCCATTTTTGATTGAACGAGTGAATAAGAATACCATCAACGTTAAGTAGATCCACTTGATAAACTGACATTTTGTTTATTCACCCTTCTCCCCCTCAAAAATTGCATATGACTGCCATTTTTGATTGAACGAGTGAATAAGAATACAATCAACGGTAAGTAAATCCACTTGATGACTGACATTTAGTTTATTCACACTTCTCCCCCTCAAAAATTGCATGTGAGGTTGCCATTTTTGATTGAATAAGTAAATAACGATGACTCCAGAACGTTGATTCACTTGATGACAGAATGAGCATGGGAAAAGCATGAGACATGTTGATGATAGTGGTCATAAACAAGAAGATTTCTCTTCTTCCGAAGATAAAGTGCACTGAAACGTACACCTTTCTTTTCTTTGAGGAACGGGGCCTGAAGTGTTATCTGCAGACGCCATATGTCGATGAAGAGCGAGGCCTGAACAGATGTGAACAGACGTCATAACTCTCTTTTCTACTTCTCTCAGCTAACTCGTTACCAACCCCATTATCATTCAGTCGGCTCTTTGTCGTGACTACTGATGGAGAAAACCCAATATGATGAACTTGAGACTGAAGTAAAATAACCCGAACTTGTGACTTAAACTTGTACTATTGTCTGACTAAGAACCAATAATGAGAATTTCAATAAAGGTAGAATCATATACCCATCCAACCATCCTTAACTGTATATGAACTTCTCTCGAATTATCCACAGCTTTTTGTGACACTTGAGCACTACAACGTAACTCCTTTAAAGTGATAGCTATGCTCTGTGAGCACAACAACGTAACTCCTTACATCAGGTATAACTAGATAACTCAAGTCGTAATCATTCTAATGGTTATAAGCTCGAACAAGGATCTCGAAGAATCATGCATCCAACCAACCCCGATATCTTCAGATACTAAGTATACGCACCCGTGAAATTTCACTTCAATCCTCAAATAAATAATAGTGAATTAACGCCGTAGTCACATCTTGTGGTTTAAATGCCCAGATCTAGCCCTTTTTGATGTTTTAAATGAACTTTGATAATGGTTTTATCCCAATCATTGTCAAAAGCGCATAACCCCGTAAAACTTTGTTATAACCAAAATGCCATGAAGTATATCAAAACTCATCCAATACATGAAGTACACACTTTATCCCTTCTTTGAAGTTGAAACCGTAGCACCAGAATCAATTAAGATCCGAAAATGCACTTTTCTTTCTCCAGGATAGTTCCATCATCACGGGATTTTACAAATCTATGATTTAAACCGAGAAATAGATTCTTTCGCGGGATTTTACAAAACCAAGAAGAAACCGTGAGACAATAACAAATTGAATGTGTTATGAAAAATTTGGTTTTGGTGAATATCTGTTTGGGGTAACATGCAAGAGATTAACAACAATTCTCCATTAGAATTGCTATTCACATCTCAACCTTTAAACCCTTTGGCTAACTTACCAACCTCGTATTCAGTCGGTTAATGCTGTGACCACTTGCTCTAACCAATCCACCTCGTGTCTTTAAGTCTGACCACCTCTTGAGAAGATCTTGTACTACAATCCCGTTAGAAGCTCGAGAAACGACGATCCCTTGATGAAGCTTGATAATAGACAAAATCCGCGACTTAAACTTGCACTAAATTTGTAATTAAGAACCTATCTGGAGCAGACCACCATTACTCCTTAAATTATAGGTGGTGATATATACCCAACCTTCCATCCTTTATCGTATATATCCGCCTCTTGAACTATCCACATCTCGTGTGACACTGAGCACTACAATGTAACTCCTTTAAGTGATAGTTATATTCTGTGAGCACTATAACGTAACTCCTTTGACAGATATAACTAGATAGCCAAGTTTAATCACTGTAAATACGCTCGAACAAGGATCATCAAATATCATGCATCCAACCAACCCCGAGATATTTGAGATACTAAGTACATGAACCCGTAAATTAACAAACCAACCGAGTGACCATAGCTTCTCAAATTTCTACCGATCTCGTAGCACAAAATCATCCCAAAAAAATAGTCAAACCCCGTAAGTTTTATTTGTCCAAAGTCCAAGTCCAACCTTCGTCCAATAATAAGCCAAAATTAAATCCAAGCAACCAAACATTAACCAAATTTTCGTAGCCCAGTTTACCATTTTAATTTTCAGCCTAAATTTGCATTATCTAAGAATTTAGTTTAAGCTCATATACAACTAGCCAAAATTCTGCTGAATATAAATGCAATCAGCCCATCAACAAGTCCAGGTTTTTGGATGATTTTCCAAATATTCAAACCAACCTTAACCCTAGTTATCAGTTATATAAACTCCACTAATTTCTCACTTCAGCCCTAATCCACTAAAATCATCCGCCCCCACTTTTCACACACACGTGCAGTCAAACTAAACTTGTACTTCTACCGTATCTCTCTAAATACGCAGATCTAAACTCCTTCAACCTTATCACTCCATCAGATAGATCCATCTATGTATCTCCATTCAAATTAAACGACACCCATGAACCACCTTATAACACCAATTGACAACATTTGCTTCCATCTTATCCCTCCAAAGAAACCAATAATCGCCGCACCCCAAAAACAAATCTTCCTTATATCTCCTTAATAAATCAAATCGTTTCTTCATAAGACTCAATCAATAAACAAGAACCGTAGCATAATCATTTCTTCAAGATCTCTATAAAGAGGTCTCGGGTAGGTTTTGTTCTTTTTGCATTATGTCTGTTTAATTAAAACCGAGAGTAAAGAATGGATTCGAACACACTTGTTCTTGTTCATTTTTTAGCATATTTCGGATATTGAACAAAAGAAGCTTGGCTTCTAATAGATCGATGATGACTTGGTTTCATTCCGTTTTGTGAAAATATTGAAGCTTCTGAAAATCTCATACGAGATACGAAATGAAAAACCAATCTGAGGTCTTATATTGTTTTTCCTTTCTGTTTGTGAACGAACGGAAGAAGAATAAGACATTAGTTGGCGATGGGATTAGGTTAGTTGTGTCGTTGTTGTTGATTGTTGATGTTGGTGAAGTGATTTAGGATTAGATTAGATTTGTTGTATTTGAATGGTGTGTTGGCTTTGGCTGTGGTCAACGTGGTCTTATTCTTTTGTTGGACTGGATGGATTCGAACTGAGTATATTGTAATTGCTTGTGGCAAAACGCAACATGGTCTTAGGTAAAACACAACATGGTCAACATGGTCTTAGGCAAAACGCAACATGGTCAACATGGTCTTAGGAAAAACGCAACACTCCTTGAAATTTTGGCAGCACTTCACCTTAGTAAATCGCAATATTTGGTCTTCAATTTGTCAAACCGCAAGATCAAATCGCAACCATAGTCAAACCGCAATGAGCTGTCACTTTCGTACTTTACCATAAAAACCGGATCTGGGTTTTTTTTTCTTGATCAAAATGCAATGAAGAAAAACCAAAACGCAGCTTTCAATGTTTCTGACCAGCTTTTCTGACTAGATTCCGACCAGTTTCCGATCATTATTTGACCACTTTTCACGGGATGGTACAAAACAGTCACAAGATTTGTTAGTATATAACACAAAAACTGTTGTTTGGACAAGGACACAAAAAAAGGTGTGAAACTTGAAATGAAATCCGCGACCTTTTTTTTTTTTTTTTTTTTTTTTTTTGGACCATTTTTGATACAATAAATCTTGAATAAAAACTGTTTAGCAGTAAAGTAGGAAAAAAAAATTTCCAGCATACAAAAAATAGTATAAACAGCTTCAAAACATGATTCGAACCACAAACAAATCAACAAAGTAACACAACCTGGCTCTGGTACCAATTGTAGGATCGATTCTTATGTTGATTGTGTGTGATTCGGGAGGTCTTGGGTTTTGGAAGAACATGTTGGCCATTGATAGAGTTAGAGAGAGAGAGTAGAGCTGGGAACTTAGTGAGAGAAAAATGAAAGTGTATTAGCTTGAAATGTGAAGAAGTTCCAACCCTTCCCACACAAAAGAAGGGGTATTTATACTACTAGCATATGTGCCCCGAGTGGGCTGTGGAGTGAGCTGACAGTGGGTAAAGACCCGACCCACTCCACAAATACTATAATAACTAAACTATTACTAATAATCCTACGAGCTACTTAATGCTAATGAGTACTCGGGGTGACTGAGTCTTCATATGAATATTTGTATTCCTAACAGAACCACATATTCATTCTCTTTCATGTCATCAACATTAACCTCAATTTCTGCACCATACCCCATATCAATATCAAATCCCAAATCCATCTCAGTATCCTCCACTGCAGCTTTGCCTTCATTCATCCCCTGTTTAGACGCATCCTCCCCCAAACTTGCTTCACTTGCAGAGGATTCCAACCTGAAAGTGGTACCCACCTTATGTAACCTTTTGGGCTTAGAGGTCTTTACCCTTCTTCCCTTTTCCAGCTGTTTGACCCTTTTCCTCAAACTAGTGATCTCAGATTGCTGTGAGGAAGTGGTCTCTTGTAAAGTAAGGACCTGTTGTTGTAAAGTGGTACATAATTTCGTCAATTCAGTGATTTTAAGTTCCAGACTACCCTCATCACTTCGGAGTGTGTTACCTCTCTCGAGTGGTGAATCATAGGTTAAGTTAGATTCAGTATCAAACCTAGTTTGAGCTTCTGAACCCCCCATTGTTTCCGGTTGGCTGGGACCACTACCTGAGCTAGTTCCAGAGGAACTTGACTCATTAAGTGTTTCCTTGGGTTGGGTCTTACTTATGTTACCACTGGCATGCTCTGCATCTAAGCTAGCAGCAATAGTGGCAGTCCTCACCAATCTGTGACCCCTCTCCTTATGCACAGCCTCATCTGCAACCATACTAGCACTAGCCTGAGGTAGATGAGTGCCCTTTTTCTGTGTGATCCTACGGGTATAGGTCTTTTTGGGTTGAGATGATGATGGTAAAATTGTGGGTGTGTGATGGGTTTCAGTTGGGATTATTGAACCTTCACCCTGATTTTGACTTAGTTCCAACATTGTTTGAAACAATGGTGTTACTATGCCTGAAAAATCTTTACCCTCCCTTTTCATGTTTGCAAAAATCTTTCTAGTATGAAAGGGAGCCTCATAAATCTTTTTGTGAGTTTTCTTTGCAGAAAACTGTTTGTCCATAAGAAGTTGTATAAACCTTGGATATAAGAAAATTTTGTTTGATGAACTATCCAAGCCCTTAACCACACTATCAAAAATTAATTTTGAAAAATTCATTCCAACCAGTTGTCTTTGGACTAAGACAGTGTGGATTAAGAATTTCCACTATGGGGAGAAGTAGGATTTGAAAATTTTTAAAGAATCATTTTTCCTAACATACCCCATCAGTGCAAGGTTTTCAAAAATTATAGAATTAGGAAGATTCTCAATTCCATTAGCATCTGCTAGGTTAAGAACTTGCCTAACAGATGTCTCAGTAATGAGAATTTCCTGCCCATCTACAAGGGCATGTATCTGTTCTTCCCTATCAATAGTTTTGATCTTAGCAGTAGACCAAAACTGTTTAATTTGGGAAATATATATAGTAGGGTTGACTGTTAATGCATACTTAATATGAGTAGCATTAAGAAAATCAATGATTTCAGTAAAACCTTCACTTTCTTTGGGCTTTTGCAAAAATGCAACCATATTGTGTTGGTTGGCAAAAGAAAGATTCGACATTGTGTATTTTTGAAAAATCGCGCAGGGTTTGGCTGGATTTTGCAATTAAATGATAAAAACAAGTTATGGTTTTGTTTGAGAGAGGTTTTAATCGGATAAAATTACTTTTGTGAATGATTGAAGGATATAAACCCTTACTCATTTGAAGTTATAAAACAGTACCCAGCACTCTCAAACTTAGCAGCAGAAACCTAACAGCATTAAGTTCGGCTTAGAAGCACTAACTTATGCTTAGCAGTATTAACTCAGTTTCCACTCCAACCAGCTTATTCATCAGCACTCAATTACTTCTTTTTGCTTATCCTGCAAAAGATTAGTCCAAAAACACCAAAACACAAAACAAAACACAGTTTACAATAATCACATCATCAATTACGCTTAGCAGTTTTAAGTATAACTGGAAGCATTAACACAGTATTTCTAAGTATAACTAGCAACACTAATTATACTTAGCAGCAGAAACTCTTATTGACTTGAATAACAATACTAATCCATACAAAACTTTAAAATTACACAAAGAGATAAGAGATTTTAAAGATTTAACATTCCAACACTGACAATTAAAAATTGAAATCTACCCACATCAAAAGCTTTTGTGAGCAAATCTGCAACATTATTGTCAGTATGGATTTTAACCATTTGAATTAACTTCTTTTCATTACAATCTCTTATAAAATGGTGTCTTATCTCTTTATGTTTTGTTTTTGAGTGATAAACAAGATTTCTAATTATGCACATAGTACTGTTATTATCAATAAATATTTTGGTATGCATAAAATTGTACCCATAAGCCAGCAATTGATTCTGAATCCAGAGAACTTGTCCACATCAACTTGAAGCAGCCACATATTCTGTAACACCCCCATCCTAGAACGGGTCAAATGTCACATTTATGGCATTAAACAGAACATACGCAAATGGAAGACTTTAATAATACAATGATTACAAAAGTATTCTAAAGGATAATAATAATGTAATCAATCTGAACATAACAACTTCCAAAACTAAGATACTGACTAAGTCAAAATGAAAACTCTAAGTCTAACTCTAATCCATGGGGAGCTATCAACAGTGCAGTCCACTAAGAGCTCCTAAACACTCTTCACTCAAAACCCAGCTTCCCTCTTAAAACCTGCCGCAGGAAAAAAAAAATGCGGCTGAGCTTAAAAAGCCTAGTGAACAGATATATATATAATTAAAGGTAATAAGCAAACGAATGAACAAAACGAAACTAAGGAAACCTGCTGAACAAGATACCATAAGTCATGAGAAAATAAATGAATGAATAAAGAATCAGAAATAACAAAGGAATGCCCACGAGCCCTAAACAGATATGTCTAGGCATGATACATGAATAGACCCAAAACAGATAAACATAATCATAATCATAATCATAGCAAAGTCATATCAAAGTGTACATGGAGTAGCTAGCTCACAATGTACCAGAAGTGAAATGAGGTGTATGCACAAGTGTATAACCAAGTCTCTTCTTGAAATCATTCCCAGAATTGGTACCCACCTAGAAGCTAATTCCTGTTTCAGCTCTTCAAACTCAGTTCTCGTTTCTCATCCCAACTAAACTTCTCCTCTCTTCTTATACGCGTCATCAACTATAACACCAGTTGTGAACATCTTCCACAATCCTTCTGCAAGACTCAAAGGTTCTAACCCTAGTAACTGTCGTCGGTCTTGACCATTTAGTGATAATCCCAATCTTCGCAGGATCCAAAATGATATCATCTGCTAAGAACGTCTCTTGTCCCAACCACAATATCACCCTTCGAGAGTTTTGTTTAAAGCTTCTTCTAACGCAACATTTCTAACACAATATAAAAATGATCCTCATGTTCTCCTTCGTCTTTGAATACACCAAGATGTCATACTATGACAAATTTGTCCTAGTACTCACGAAAGACATAATTCATCAAGTCCATAAACAGTCAGAGCATTAGCCAATACTATTGGCATCACTAACACTCGTAGTGGCCGTAACGAATACGAAAGGCAGTTCTAGGAATATCTTCAAGCCATAAATCCATCTAATGGAAAACTTCACGTCCTAAAATTGATTAGATACATCATCGATTCGAGGTAGTGGATAACAGTTTCTAACAGTAATACGGTTCGGCTTCCAGAAGTCAACACATAATCTCCTACTACTATCCTTCCTCTTTACGAATAAAACTGGGGTAGTCCACGGAGGTGTACTCGGACAATTCAATCCACTTACAAGTTGTTCTTTCAATCTTTCTCATCTAAATGGTGTCATTTAATATGGAGTTTCAGATTCAGGCAAAACGTCGTTCCATACGGATAGAGTTCTGTCTCATCAGACCTTACTGTTCCTGCACTTCTCAAGATATCTTATGCTCCCACTAAGTTCAAGTTATATGATGTTTGTATTATCACGTTGATCAGGCGTCATAATACTTACATCATATAATCATGCCTTTATTGGTATCATATTCCACCTCGAGTCGTGACTAAACAATCTCTTAGTACCATGTCATATCAACTTCACATTCTGGTGGAAATCTTGGGGGTTCGTTCAAGAATTACATTGAGAAAATTCAGGTTGCAAAATGACTCTCAAGGGAAGATCCATCCAACGGTGTATTAAATAGGTGCTAGAAAAACCTTCACAACCGCGAAGAGTAAAGTACGAGTTTTCAGGATAGTAATGATAACAACGGTTAATCAGTCGGAAATCATGGTAAGGAATTCAGGATTGTTCAAAACGCCAAAGGTGGGACGTTGTATGACAGTAGTTAGCATCTAAATGCTCAGTCCACCGGTCCATACCAGAATGACATCGAAACCGTATACTTCCAAAGGAAACAATTTAGCAGAATGAATCCTATTGTCAGAACGAAATGGACAATTTTCTATACTCGTGGTTACTCACCACCAGATTTCTCATAGGAATTGAAAGGGTTAAGGCATAACTTAATAGTGTAGAGGGGACCTTAATATGCTTAACAAAAGCAAGGGAAATCACCGAATGTGTTAAACACATCATGGTCATCAGAATCCTCAGAATGGTCGAAGAGGCATCTAAATGATTAAAAAATGAATCAGAGGTTAAGGTCGGAATCAGAAAATAAAACTCATATAGTGTAAGGCATAACCATAAAATTCTCAAGGCATTCTAAACTTACTTGGTCACTAAACTCATGCTGAGCAATATAATAAGTTTCCTAAATCTCCAGAAAGAATGATCTTAAAGGGGGCTTAACTAAAAAGTAGGGGCACGAATCAGAGTGACGCTGAAGCAATATACCTAACAAATGTCTTATTACATAGTCTACCTAATCCTGACCGGTCATATCTTAAGTTCCTCCAGAGTGGAAATCCTAAGGCAAATTCTCAAAGGTTGTTTCATAAGCTCCTATAGTGCAAACCTAAGGGCCTAATATTCACAGGTCATGATTTTATGTACTACAAGTCGAAGCCTTTGCTCTAATACCATAATTGTAACACCCCCATCCGAGAACGGGTCAAACGTCACATTTATGGCCTCAAATAGAACATACACAAACGGAAGACTTTAATAATACAATGATTACAAAAGTATTCTAAGGGATAATAATAATGTAATCAATCTGAACATAACAAGTTCCAAAACTAAGATACAAACTAAGTCAAAATAAAAACTCTAAGTCTAACTCTAATCCAGGGGGAGCTATCAACAGTGTAGTCCACTAAGATCTCCTAAGCACTCTTCACTCAAAATCCAGCTTCCTCTTAAAACCTGCCGCAGGAAAAGAAAATGTGGCTGAGCTTAAAAGCCCAGTGAACAGATATATATAATGAAAGGTAATAAGCAAACGAATGAACAAAAAGAAACTAAGGAAACCAGCTGAACAAGATACCATAAGTCATGAGAAAATAAATGAATGAATAAGGAATCAGAAATAACAAAGGAATGCCCACGACCCCTAAACAGATATGTCTAGACATGATACATGAATAGACCCAAAATAGATAAACATAATCATAATCATAATCATAGCAAAGTCATAGCAAAGTGTACATGGAGTAGCTAGCTCACAATGTACCAGAAGTGAAATGGGCTGTACGGCACAAACACAATCCATTCACTAAATAACTGAACTGAAAAAAGTACCTAGGATGCATCCATACGCTCCCTACAAAACAGATATACATATACAAGTTCGAGTCTGTGCATACGTACGTTAATATAATAATAATAAGTATGGCGGCCATGGTTGCTATATAGCATAAGTGGGAACGCTGTGGACTAAATCCCACCTCCACAGATAGTGTCAATACCATTGGTGCATCAATGGCACGACCATGGACTCCCCATGACTGGCTACAAATATGGGCAACATAATAGACATAGTACATGCAATATAATGATAAGGGATAATTATAAATTATCCAACTCAGATAATAGCTATATGAATAGAATATAGCATGAAACGAATAATCAAATGAATAACTAAACAGATACGGATCAAAGCATAACAAATATCAGGAAACAATGAGTCATGAGAAATCCTTAAGGATATAGTACAACCAGATTATGTAATTATGAAAATCATTTAAATGTTGTTTTCATGAAAGTATTCTTTTAAAAGTCCTTTTCATAAGAGTCATTAAACCTTCATATCGTATTCAAAGAAATCATTTTAAAAATAGTATTTCTCAAAACCTTCATTAAGATATATATTCAAAAAGGGTTTTCATAAAAGTCATAATATCTAATGGATTACAAAATATCAAAGGATTCGAATACTGAAGTCAGAGGAGATAACGAACGAATCATATCAGACAAAACAACCAAACGAATATCAAATAGATCATAAATCAGAATATCAAACATCAAGGAATCAAGTTATGAGATACCCTTACTGAGAAAGGGCGGAATATCTGTACCTTAACGCGTATGAAAGGAAAGCAAACGAATGAATGAACACAAGGAAACAACATCGCGCCTCTTCAAATGATCTACACGAAATATGGATCACTTAATTCTTATATGTTTATTTCATAAGTTACAAATGGTTTTTAATGATTTATACTTATAGTTATACACATAACCTATTTTAGGTTTATTTTACAAATCCGGGTCAGTTTCTCAAGAATTTTAAGACACATCAAATGAACTCCAGATACTCTCCTAATTTTTTCTGAGTTTCCCACATGAGTTAAGTAATTACTAAATTTTTTCAGATTTTATTAATTAGTGTAAGTACCCCTTTAAAATTCATCTTTCTAGACCTACCCAGAAAAATAACTGCACAGACACCCAGAAAGTTTTCCCTTAACCAACCTATTTCAACACTTCAGAAAAATCCACCAAAATTCTAGGAATCCACACATATCCTAGATATTACATTTGTCGAATTATAGCTCTTAACCCCTCACGGTTTAGAAATTAAAATTCAAAAACACCAGCTGAATTTTCAGATTCCTAAACTCAGGATTGACAACCAATGTTCCAAAAATTAGAAAGTCACATTCCCGACCTCCAATGATCAAGAAAATTACATATCCAGAAAATAGACAACTTGAACTTAATTTTAGACTCAAGAATCCTGTAAAAACACGTTGGTATCATCAAGATTTACCCCTTGCAACTCGACCCAAATTCTGGACAACAATCCTCACATAAAATCATAACAAACCCTAACCCTTATAAGCCCTAATCGACCCCTAATTAATGCCTAGGGTTTTCCAGATTTGATACCACATTAATGATCCACTCAAAAGCATATTAACATAATTATCTTGATTCGTATAACATGTTTGTGATCTGATTTAGAATGATTTAATTCTGATTATGTGCATACATGTATGTGTGTGTCGTATATTAGAGAAAACAAGAAGAGAATTTCAAGAGTACCTTAGGTCGAACAAGGAAAATCAAAAGAGAGAGCAAGGATCACGAATCAATACACCAAGGCTGCTACAATATACCAAGCTTCAAACCTATGACTTCTTCTTGATCTTATTGGGCTGTTGAACGCGTCACAACACAAGGACAAGGACCAACGAATGCAAGGTTGCTATATCACTTCAAGGATCACCAAGGGCTGCTACAACTCTTCTTCTTTGGTCTTGGAAGAAAAGATTGAGAATTAGGGCTGTGTTTAGAATTGGTTTATGAAAGTGAGGGAGATGTGCCGTGAGTTTTGAGGAGGGAATGAAAAGAACCGTGTTTTGTATTTAGGGTAATGAGCAATGATATCTTTTATTTTAGGCTACAAATTACTTGGGCTTATCTTGTGTTCTTATCTCTTCTTTTTAAAAAATAAAAATAAAAATAAATAAAACATGTATAAAGGGGGGGGGGGGCGGACTTTACAAAATAAATAGGGTAGTTTGGTTTATTTTTAGTACTTAGTTTATAATATATAGTTTTAGGATCAATACTAATTTAAGTGTATAACCTAGAGTTTTTAAATGTTTATGGCTTAATATCAAACTTAGGTTATAATTCGAATTATTAAATAAAATATGATTACGGATTTTTTGGGTTTTACATATTCAGCTTCTGTTGTGGAGTTTGCAACCACAGTCTGTTTCTTGCACTGCCATGAGATCAATCTACACCCAAGAAATTGAAATTCACCTGTTGTAGATTTCCTATCCAAGCTCGCTACAGCATAATCACTATCAGTGTATGCTACCAAATCAAAAGGAGAATCTTTTGGATAAGAAATGCCCAATTTAGGTTGACCCTTTAAGTACCTAAAAATTCTTTTCACAGCATGAAGATGTGAAACTTTATGACTGACTTTGTATCTAGCACAAGCACACACTGCAAACATGATGTCAGGTCTTGAAGAAGTAAGGTACATCAATGAACCAATCATTGATCTATACAAATGAACATCAACTTCTTCACCATCTTCATCTGTTAGGAAATTAAGCTATAACAGTTAGAACTGTTGAAGATAGCAGTTAGGACTATTGAAGATGGAAGTTAGTACTGCTGAAGAAGTTTTGAAGACAAGAGCAGTTCATACTGCTTGAAAGAAGCAGTTAGTACGGTTATGAAAGAAATATTTGTACTGCTTATTATTATTTTGTAAACGTGTAAGTAGATAAATATGGAAAAGATATTGTGTATATCTTATACGATTAGAATGATAGTTATCTTGTGAAGGAATCCTTGGTCTATAAAAGGATTGCCTAGGTTAAAGTTTTGGTATGACTTATTTTTCATAGAGATTCAAGGTTGTAAACCCTAGTGATAGGAGATCACTCGTATTATTGTTTTAATAATATCGAATCGTTGAAGTTCATTATTCTGTGTTCATTCATTGTTATATTCAAACCATACAAAACACAAACACATAAAGTCTTCTAAGTGCTAGCTAGTAAATTCCGCGTGCTAGACTACGTATAATTCTTAGTATCACATCTAACACAAGGCGTGTGTGTAGATCCGGTCAAGTGGTATCAGAGCCAGGTTGCTGATACTTAGATTTAGAAGATCCGAGAAGAACAAAGATGGACATGGAAACAACACCAACCACAACTAATATTGCTGCTAAGCTTCCTATGCTTAAACCTAATGAGTTCGACATGTGGAGACGTAGTGTTGAGCAGGTTTTCCAAGTGCAAGACTATGCACTTTGGGAGATCATTGAAGAAGGAAACTCTTTTACACCAATAACAACAACAACTCTTGTTGAAGGAAAATCTGAGACTACAGTGCAGACAAAGCCAACCACTAATGAAGAGAAGGCAAGGCACAAGAATGATGTTAAGGCTAGAAGTTTGCTTCTGATGACTATTCCCAATGACCAGTTGTTGAATTTTAGCAAGTTTAAGTGTGCTAAAACCCTTTTTGAAGCTATTGTTGCAAGATATGGTAGGAATGAAGCCACCAAGAAAACCCAGAAGACCCTTCTCAAGCATCAGTTTGAGAACTTTACAGCAACAAGCAATGAGTCGTTGGATCATATGTTCAATAGGCTTTAAAAGCTGGTGAGTCAATTGGCTGTTCTAGGAATTGAGATGCCTCAGGAAGATCTCAAATCCAAATTTCTGAGGAGTCTACCAGCTGAATGGGCTTTGCTTGTGGTTGTATGGAAAAACAAGCTTGATATAGATTCCATGAGCTTAATGGATCTCTATAGCAACTTCAAGATAGTTGAACATGATATTAAGAAGTCTGCTGGATCAAGCTCAAGATCAAGCTCAGGGAATTTGGCCTTTGTATCAACTCCCAGTTCCTCAAGTCCAGATGAAGAAGTGCAAGTTGCTGGAGCAGTTGGTACTGCTAGTGCAAACCTTGGTACTGCTAGCACCTCAAGCAGTACTAGTGGACTTTTGAATGATGATACTTATTGTGCTTTCTTGACTACTCAGCACAATGGAAGTATGTTGACTCATTCAGATCTTCAAGAGATTGATGAAGATGATATTGAAGAGATGGATATCAAGTGGCAGCTCTCTCTTCTCAGTTTGAGAGCTAGGAGATTCTTGAAGAAGACTGGCAAGAAGATTGTCATAAACAGTAATGATGTTGCAGGGTATGACAAGTCCAAGATTGAGTGTTTCAACTGCCACAAGAAAGGTCATTATTCAAGGGAGTGTAGATTAACAAGCCAACAAGATGAAAAGAGCAGAGGATATGGAAACAAGTCAAGGGTTGTGGAGGTTACTGATTCAAGCTCGAAAGCCATGGTTGCCATTGATGGCTTAGGATTTGACTGGAGCTACATTGCAGAGGAGGAAGCAGAAGCATCTACAGAGGTTGCTCTCATGGCATTCTCAGATTCTGAGGTACAAGTTTCAAAATGTTCTAAATCTTGTGAAGCTTTAAAAGATCTAGAAACACTTAAGACAAGATATGAGAATCAGAGAAAAGAGCTAGTTGAAACTGCTTTTAGCTTAGCAAATCATAAGAGAGCTTTAGCTGTTTTAGAAGAACAAATTGTTCATTATAAAAGTAATGAGTCTAAGTTTTCTGATGATATGATTATTGTTAAGAGAGACTTAATGTTTAGAGAGAATGAAATTACTGTGTTAAAACATGAGCTAGAACAGGTTAAGAAAGCTAAGGAGAACATTCAGATGAGTGTAGACACACTAGAATACACATCAAAAGGTGTTCAAAAGATAATTGAGTGTCAGATCCTTAATAAAGCTAAGTCAGGCCTAGGTTATAAGTCAGTTCCACCTCCCTATAGAGGAATTCCAACACCCCCAGGCATAGACTTAGAACACACAGGACTCCCTGAATTTCAATTACCTGTGCTTAACTATGGTCCTCAACCCAAGAAGGATGTAGTTGATAAATCTGTGTATGAAATTGCAAGTGATAAATCACTATCTGAGGACAAGGTGTCTTCTGATAGGTCCTCAGCTAAGGACTCAGATGCTCTAACCATTGAGGAATGGACTTCTGATGATGAGGATGATCAGGCTGTGGTTAAGCCTGTTAGTGCTAAAGTGGAGGAACCAAAAGTTCCAAAGATGGTTAAACCTGAGACTGTTAGGCCTAGATCAAATGCCAAACCTTTTAGACCAACAATTAGGTATGCAGAAATGTATAGAACCACAAACAAGCCAAGAGGTAACCAAAGGAATTGGAATGACCTCAAATCTCACCAATTAGGGGAGGATTTTGTCTGCTATAGGAAAGCTTGTTACTCTTATGGTAGCTTTGACCATCTTGCAGATTATTGTGATAAATGGGTATCTGGATATACAAATCATAGGTTGAGCATAGCAAGACCTCAATCTTTTCTAAGGAATGATAGAATGATACCCAGATCAGTTCTATTAAAGTCTGGCCAAAGACCAATTCAAACTGCTAGACCAGCAGTTCAGACTGTCAGACCTATTAGACCTGTTCACCCAAGGCCAACAGTTCAAGGTGCAAAAATGTTTTCCAAACCAGCACCAAAAACTGTTAATAGACCCTTTCATCACAAAGCAGTTGTAAAAAATCAAGTTTGAAAACCTAAGGTAACAACTACCAAGCCAGCAGTTCCAACTGCTAGCCGAGTAATTGGTACTGGTATGAATAAAAACACTGCTAAGGGAAACATGGGAAATGGAGTGAATGCATCAGCATGTTGGGTATGGAGACCTATTAAACCCAATGGTGCTAAAATTGTTTTGAAAAGAATGAATTATGTTGATGCAAGAGGAAAGCCTAAGTCTGTTTTGGCTTGGGTTCCACAAGGAAATTAATTTTTCTTGTTTTGTGCATTGTTAGTCATATGCTTGTATCTTGTTTCTTTGTTTTTGGACTAACAATTGCAGGATTGGAGGGAAAACACCAAGGGATTATGAATGCTTGATGTTTTGGACTAAATGGTGTTCTGGAGATTAGTATGTGATCTTTGCATACAACAAATGGTAATTGGTTCACCATGTCTTACCCACATAAGAACCAACTAGTCCAGAGCAAACGGTTTCTGGTAAAGACTAATCAAATCCGTTGATGGTTGACAATTTACCAAAAATTGTATGGTTATCAGCTCACCATATCTAAGTGTGAAGAGTTGGCTAGTCCAAAGCAAATGGCTATTGGTAAAGACATAACAAATCCGTTGATAGCTGATAGTTTGCTAAAAACTATGTTTGAGCCATGGTATTTTAAATCCTTTTCAATAAGTTCATACGGCTCACAAATTTTTTTTCAACAGTTGGAACTGTTAGTTAAAAAAATTGGTACGGTTCAACTAGCCGTTATGACTGACGTGTCAGTAATTAATTTTGGGGTAAAAACTAGCCGTTGGCGGTTTGTTGCGATTTTTACTGATTGAATTAAGGATTTTGAGGGATCCTCTTATAGATATTTTACCTTTTATTCTATTATATTCTTATTCTAAAATATAAGTTACCATATTCTTTAAGTCGGTCAATTGAAACCCTACAACTCTCTCCATAAAATCTCAATATTGCTTTCATCTTCTATCTTTTCACTCAAAATTATTACTATTCACGGCTGTTAACTAAAATTTACCAAGAAGAATGGCTAATTTGGAATCTGTTAAGCGTCACAACCAGGTTGCATTTTTAGAGAAAACAGAGCAAGGAGATGGGCCAAAGTTATACACAGAGACATCATTTTATAGATTGTAATTATCGTATTTACAATATATAAATGACTACGTAACTCGGGATCTATAACGGGTCGTTAAATACTAAGTTAGACTTAGTGTTTTTGGATTGGACCAACAATGGGCAAGCCCATTGTGGGCCCTCATGGTGGCCGGCCTTTAGGAAGGGCTTGGAGGGGCTAATGAGCTTTTATGAGGTGCTAAGTGTAATTGTAACTTGATAAGGTCAAATCTATTTTGAACCATATCAATTACAATTATGACTAACCACATGTGAAGGAGAAAATCTCTCCTCCCTCCTCCATACCTCAAAAGCCACGAAATAAACACACCCTAATGAGGGTTTGTGTTTTCTTGATCCCTTCTTTGCTCATTCTAATGTAGATGCATCAAGGATGATTGTTACGAGGTCATGACTAGCATCGGGTGGTGATCGATGACGTGTAGTGTGTTTCATTCTTAGAGAAGATCAACCTTATTGATCTTTTGGTTTCTTACATCTCTACGTGGTGGTGATATTGGTGGTGTTACCCGGATCACGCTACAAAGGTATAAAACATGTTTGTTTAATTTGTTCTTCCATATAATCTTTATTATGTATACAAGATAAAATAATCCATGTGTGGATTAGATCATGCATCTAGGAGCAAAGATCTTAAGTTAATTATAAAATCATTAATTTGATTTTGATTAACAAGATTACTCCTAAGTACACTAAGAGCAAGTTGGAACACTGTATTTATTTTCTTAAATCTCATATGTCATTAACATATTAGAAACAATATTCTATCTAAGCTAGACTTTAATCCTTAGTTTGGAATGAAGTTTCTCTTGAGGGATTTATAAAATAAGACATACAACCTTGTTATATATATATATGTTTATTAGAATAAACATAAGCGGTTATTATGTCTAAACACAATATGACACGTTATTGAGGGGAGTATCAATGATCAATCACACTTGATGAGATTGAACACATGATTAGAAATCTTAAGTTTGACTAAAGGATTCATCATATAAGTCATATTAAGTATTGGACTATATATATTTATCAATTGCATGAATGCAAGATGAGTTGATAACAACAAATATCTAAGTGAAGGTCGTTAGATAATTGTTACACGAATATTATAATGGACCTACAAAGGACCAAAGATATGTTCAAAAGTTTACGGATATTTGAGGAGCTCTGTTTTGTTTGCATACGTTGATGCTTATTTAACTGAGATGATACTCAACCCTAGTCGTGGTCATCATGAATGATGACATTGCTGACTAGATGTGCTCGACTGAGAGCATTAGTGCGTTATACATTAAAAGAATAAGAATACTTTATAGTTTGAGAAACTATTCAGATGACTGTCTAAAGTAGGTGTCTTGCTAGCTTCAAACACCCTATGGAATGTATGGTTGCAATACTCGTCTTGACTTGAATGCACACATACAAAGGACAATCATCATTCAAACCTTTCATGAATTTTGAAAGAAGTATTCTCAAAGTTTACTCAGATGACTACTTGTTTCCTTGTACAACATGATTCGATCATGGTGGGAACATCGGATTCCGACCTATGAGTAGTCTTATGCATATCTGTTTTTAGTATTTGGATAATGGAACTGTAAGCAGTCGTATTATAAAATGAATTGATATACCTGGTATGATCGTCTTCATTTATACTACTGTGTTCTATATTTGCATGTTTAATCCATGAATAATTTATTTATTCTAAAATTATCCATTGTCGGTTGACGATACGGGAGTATCATCAAATTAAGGCAAATGTGAGCGTGTTGGTGACTTATTTGCCACACTCACATGTTGTTCATTGTGATGAACATTGGATTGACCCAACCTACGAGTATTCACTACATGGATCATCGTCAATAGTGAATCTCGCAAGAGGTTATGTCTCTTATCCTTAGACTTGAGATGCAAGCAGGTCTTGCATGTGTGGAATTTCATTCCTTGATATGGTTAAACGCTATCCTGAATAAGGTAGTTATAAAAGCCATTATCAGGAGTGATATAAAGCATGTGAATGACACGTGTAGTCAAAACAGGATTTGTTCCTCCACATGTTATGGAGTTAGATACTATTGGGCCCCTCGATGAATTGGACAGATGTTTGTATGGCCGTACCCAAATGAGATTAAGATGAATCTTAATTCACTTGGTAATCTTGTTCAATATCTGTATCGAGAAACATAATAGTTGAACTATTAGAATGACATTTGATCCATGTCTAATGTTCAACACGGTATCTGTAACAAAAGGATAGATGACATATAAACCATCTAAAATGAGACGTTTAAGAAACTAACCTCACATATTTCTAGGGGCATTGGCGTGTTGCTAGACGCTAACCATTGCTTGTATAATTACTTGATTATTATGACGTCGCAAGTGGGAGCTGTTGGAGTATGCTCGTGTCATAATTAATAATTATATGGCTAGACATATGTGAGCCTATGGGGTCACACACTTATACACAGAGACATCATTTTATAGATTGTAATTATCGTATTTACAATATATAAATGACTACGTAACTCGGGATCTTTAACGGGTCGTTAAATACTAAGTTAGACTTAGTATTTTTGGATTGGACCAACAATGGGCAAGCCCATTGTGGGCCCTCATGGTGGCCGGCCTTTATGAAGGGCTTGGAGGGGCTAATGAGCTTTTATGAGGTGCTAAGTGTAATTGTAACTTGATAAGGTCAAATCTATTTTGAACCATATCAATTACAATTATGACTAACCACATGTGAAGGAGAAAATCTCTCCTCCCTCCTCCATACCTCAAAAGCCACGAAATAAACACACCCTAATGAGGGTTTGTGTTTTCTTGATCCCTTCTTTGCTCATTCTAATGTAGATGCATCAAGGATGATTGTTACGAGGTCATGACTAGCATCGGGTGGTGATCGATGACGTGTAGTGTGTTTCATTCTTAGAGAAGATCAACCTTATTGATCTTTTGGTTTCTTACATCTCTACGTGGTGGTGATATTGGTGGTGTTACCCGGATCACGCTACAAAGGTATAAAACATGTTTGTTTAATTTGTTTTTCATTTAGATTGATCATATGGCTATATGGATCCTGTTATGGTGATGTTTTCCGCTGCGTGTATTTATTTAATATGTTTTTATATTGCTACATCACCTATAGTGGTATCACGAGCCATCATATGTTGTCATATGATCATCTTGTATGCCTAAAAATGGCTAAAAACGTGGTTTTTTTAATGGATTTAAAAGTGTCATTTTAAAACAGCCCCTAGGGCTTAAATATTATGAATATGTCGACCTTAAGAAGGTCTTAAGATCTGGACTTTTTGATCCTATGGCCATTTGTTATGCATACGTTGATTGTTTACTTGATCGGTACCCGTAAAATGGCCTAAAAACGTGTTTTTTAAGAGATTTTTAACCCGATTTCAAATCAGCCCATGAGGCTTATTTTTCTGTGGTAAAATGGTGTTAAGATGGTCCTAATATCAGTGGGTTATGAGTCTATGGCCATTTGTCACGCGTACCATACGGGGTTTTAATTCTTGTTAATTATTTCTTCGATTCGTTGGCTAACAATTTAATTCTTGTATTTATTTTGTTATCCATGGCAAATACATGCATGTTTGTCCATGGAGTTAGCCAACACCTTGTCATGATCATAATCTTAATGTATTATTATGTGAATATGCAAAGCCGATGAAAACCTAGACCACTTATGCATTGTGATGTTGTGATTGTTGGTTGTTTTTCTTGTTTTGGAGTTTGCTATTGTTTCGGCACTTTTGTAATGTATTTCAATTTTGGTTTTGCCATTTTTTGGGCATTTTACAGTAGATACAAATTAGATTAGTTGTATTTTACTTTATATGTATTGTAAACAAGAGCTTGGAAGCAAATGGCGAAAGATTGAAGAGTTGTAGACCGAAAGTTGCTGCTGGACACCTGTTGGGAAAACGTGATTTCCCGCTGATTGGTAAGGTATTTTTTTCTAAAATTTGTTTTCCAGGTCCTCAAGATATAGGGCTACAACTTTGTCAACTGGGCCGAACGATGAGGAGGTCGTCTTCTAGGAGCATTGGGCCTCGCAAAACAGAAAAACTGGGCTGACAGAATCAAAGTTTCATGTGCATTATGGGCCTTTACTTGCCCATGATTGTCTTGGGGCAAGTGGGAGCCCTCCGTGTGGTTGTGGTTTATGTCCCTAGTTGACTCTTGGTTCTCGTGATGGCTCACGAGACCAAGCATAGGATTTTCATCGGTTGAGGCTTTGCATATTGTGGTTGTATGTTTGGTTGGTTGTTTTTATGTATGTTGTGACTACATGTAAAACGGAAAAATGTTTTTCTTAAAACTTGAAACTAAACATAAAACATTTTAAACTAAGTCTTATGATTTAGTTTAACTAAGTTTAAATATGATTTGAAACTTAAAAATCATTGTTTTCTAAATAACACTTAAACTAGTTAAGATTGTTTATTTATTGATTTATTGTATTGTCCAAACTTAATTAAAATCCACATAGGATTTATATTAGTCTTGAAAATGGAAAACTTGACACACATAAATTAAAACAATGATTAGACTTAAGTTAAGAAAAGTTTTTTAACTTGTGCTACGAAGAATGAATGCATGCTTCTTTTGTACACGTTTTTTATCCACATCAAAACTATTTACCCATCAAAATTTAAGTCACGCCGTCCAATTATGAGAACACTTGCAATTACCTTTTAGCATCTGGTCAGACCTAGGCTGAATTGTAACCCAAGGTGACTATTCTCCATGGTCAGACCTAGGATTATTCTCACAGTTTTCAAATTGGATGACTTAATCGAGTAGTGTGGTCAGACCCTTACCCGAGGCAAAGATGGGACTAAACATGCCTACATGACACTAGTTGTTTGACACTAGATGCCATGAGTCCCATAAAGATCTAAGAGTTGTACATGTAATACAATTGGTGATCGTCACCTACCTATTGAATCCACCATTTCTAGTAGATCAACTACATTAATGGTCGAACCTCAATGAGGATCTTAGCCTTTTCGTAAATTAATTGTTTTAAATTATAAACATGGGGTAGTTAATTTATAAAAGGATAATTATCGAAAATACTAAAATTGAACTTTATAAATTCAATTAATGCAAACGCATACCGTAAACAAGAGTTTGTTCTTTTCTTGTTAAAAGGACGAACTAAGTCGATCTTTCCTTGTAAGAAAGAGACTTATTCCTATCCTTTTTCTTCATGAGGAAAAGCCATAATAGGAATATTTGAATTTTCCTAATTCTAATCAAACTCAAGGAAAACCTACTCTAGAAATCGTGATGTCTTGTAAAAGTTAAAACGGTTAAGTATGGTTACACATCTTATTCCTTCAACGTTGTTTTATAACCCTTGTTTCAGTTTTGAAACATTGAAGAAATATAAGATATTTGGACAACCAAGAACACGTGCACTTGACTTGACCTCTTTGGTCAGACCTTAGGGCCATTTCAACCCATGGCGAATTTTGCTCATTGGTCAGACCTTTGGCGATATTTGCATGTTCTTGCTTGGTCAACCTATTTCGTACTAGCTACCAAACTAAAATGAGTTTAAATAATTAGAAGATGGAAGTATCAATAAACCGCAATGTGGTAAAGGCAATTACTAGCATGATTACCTAGCAGTTTGCCTTAACCCAATATGCCTACTAAGGTCCTACATACCCTTGTGGTAAAGTAGACCAATTATGGAGGAAATGCATACCTATTTTCAAGTTAAAATAGCAATGATGGCTAACCCATCATCTATATGTTAGAACTTGATGCACTTTCTTGAATACCTAAGTACATGTTTACTAGTCAAAGTGACTCACATTAGCAATAATGTGTAGATATTCAAAGAAAGATGGAAAGTATCAAATCGCTACTCACTCTCCACTGGTGACGTAACACATTGTAATGTTGTCTAATCCAGTGGGAGCTACGTGATTATATTACTGGTGACGTAACACATGTAATGTTGTCTAATCCAGTGGGAGCTGTAAGCTTTATTACTTGCAAGTTGCCCATCTTATTTCCAGATTGTCTTGAAATAATACATTACTTTCCACGTGTTAAGCATCATAGTTTATATAAGAACCATTGCATAAGTTTTATATGATAACTTGTCGCGTTCCTGATGTTGCTTCCTGAAATGTTATCTATAAAATTGTTATGCATGATTCATTATTCAAACGATATTTTGATTTTTGCCTAAAGATCATATGTTATCTTATACATTGTCATATTGCTCATACAAACAAACGAGCGTAGTGTTGTTTGCATGCTCTCACGATGTTGTGCCATGCACAAGTGGGAGAAATCTTAATTGTGTGCAAGGTACAACATATAACAATATGACTAATAGTTTTTCTTGACTGCAAGGTAAGAAACTAAAATTCTACTAGGACTTCTACACATAAAATGTATGTTGCCCTAATTAGAACAAATATCAAGATAACATGAAAAGCTACTTCAACATATTCACTGAATTGTTTAGTAAATATGATTATGTCTTCTTGTAAAGTCATAATCATGAAGTATGAAATTAACTTGAAATTACTATTGAGGCCAAGTGTCGGCGCTCGTAATTACTTTAGTTGAATATGTTTAGGTCTCTTGTAAAGACACAAACATCAATTCAGTTAATTGTTGAAAGACAAATAACGAAAAGTAAGACGTTGATTTGTTATGTCTTCTTGTTAAGACATGCACACTTACGACGTATAATATTAAATGTTTGTGTTTTCTAGTCAAAACATACACATGAAGTAAAGTATGCAATAGGCTAAAATTACTATTGATGTCATCTGGTTTGACTTGGTTGGCAGATATGTAAGCCAAAAGGTATAAGTTCATCTAATGAGTTGTGTGATAGTCTCACAACATCAGTCCTCATGGAATACCACAACTTTATGGTATGTCCATCATGGAAAATCAAACACTATTGATATTGTTTGATCTTTGATGACTTAAACTGTTTTACCTCCAAAGCTATCAAGGTTAGAAATTGGGTGTGCCATGTGTACACTCAATATGATTCCAACCCAGAAGGAATTTAAGACACCATTGTATTATGGCATGGGATGAATCTCATTATGTCTTAATTGAAGTTCTTAATTTGTTAACTACTTAAGAGTAAATAATTAACAAACTAGAGTCAAGAACTAACGGTGTATTTTGGATGTCCCACTTGAAAACAATTTATTGTTACTCAAGATGCTGAGTATCTAGAGATTAGTCTCTACATACAAAAGCAAGTGGGAGCACCTTTAGATCTTGAAGTTATTCAAGAGCAACCTTCTGAGTACACTTGCTAATGTCATACTAAGGTTGAACATGCATATGTTAAACCATAGATTGATATCTCTCATTCATAAATCCGCAAGGATTCCTTTTGCACCTGAATGATATAGATTTTATATCAATGCTAAGGGACAAAAGTTAGAGGATCATAGTGAGCCTGCTAACTACTGAGATGCATTATCAGATATTGTATCTGATGAGTAGCTCAAAACTATGAATGTTAAGATGCAGTCCTAGAAAGACAATCACTCATGGAGTTTGATTGGTCTCTTACCAATCAGTTAGACTGTGAGGTCAAGAATGAGTTTCTTGAAGAGAAAACTCAAAAGGAAAAACTTGTACACGCATTTAATGCACGCGTAGTAAAAAGAGTTTACTCATACTCAGAATTTGACTATGATTAAATCTTCCTATCTACAAACATTAAATGTATAAAGATTAATTGTCATACTTGTTTTCATGTAAATGAAATATGACAATCGGATATCAAAACACCTTTCTTGTTGATTATCTTTGCGAGGACGATGAGTAATCAAAAGGGTTTATGAATCCATATAATCTTTATTATGTATACAAGATAAAATAATCCATGTGTGGATTAGATCATGCATCTAGGAGCAAAGATCTTGAGTTAATTATAAAATCATTAATTTGATTTTGATTAACAAGATTACTCCTAAGTACACTAAGAGCAAGTTGGAACACTGTATTTATTTTCTTAAATCTCATATGTCATTAACATATTAGAAACAATATTCTATCTAAGCTAGACTTTAATCCTTAGTTTGGAATGAAGTTTCTCTTGAGGGATTTAAAAAATAAGACATACAACCTTGTTATATATATATATATGTTTATTAGAATAAACATAAGCGGTTATTATGTCTAAACACAATATGACACGTTATTGAGGGGAGTATCAATGATCAATCACACTTGATGAGATTGAACACATGATTAGAAATCTTAAGTTTGACTAAAGGATTCATCATATAAGTCATATTAAGTATTGGACTATATATATTTATCAATTGCATGAATGCAAGATGAGTTGATAACAACAAATATCTAAGTGAAGGTTGTTAGATAATTGTTACACAAATATTATAATGGACCTACAAAGGACCAAAGATATGTTCAAAAGTTTACGGATATTTGAGGAGCTCTGTTTTGTTTGCATACGTTAATGCTTATTTAACTGAGATGATACTCAACCCCAGTCGTGGTCATCATGAATGATGACATTGATGACTAGATGTGCTCGACTGAGAGCATTAATGCGTTATACATTAAAAGAATAAGAATACTTTATAGTTTGAGAAACTATTCAGATGACTGTCTAAAGTAGGTGTCTTGCTAGCTTCAAACACCCTATGGAATGTATGGTTGCAATACTCGTCTTGACTTGAATGCACACATACAAAGGACAATCATCATTCAAACCTTTCATGAATTTTGAAAGAAGTATTCTCAAAGTTTACTCAGATGACTACTTGTTGCCTTGTACAACATGATTCGATCATGGTGGGAACATCGGATTCCGACCTATGAGTAGTCTTATGCATATCTGTTTTTAGTATTTGGATAATGGAACTGTAAGCAGTCATATTATACAATGAATTGATATACCTGGTATGATCGTCTTCATTTATACTACTGTGTTCTATATTTGCATGTTTAATCCATGAATAATTTATTTATTCTAAAATTATCCATTGTCGGTTGACGATACGGGAGTATCATCAAATTAAGACAAATGTGAGCGTGTTGGTGATTTATTTGCCACACTCACATGTTGTTCATTGTGATGAACATTGGATTGACCCAACCTACGAGTATTCACTTCATGGATCGTCGTCAATAGTGAATCTCGCAAGAGGTTATGTCTCTTATCCTTAGACTTGAGATGCAAGCAGGTCTTGCATGTGTGGAATTTCATTCCTTGATATGGTTAAACGCTATCCTGAATAAGGTAGTTATAAAAGCCATTATCAGGAGTGATATGAAGCATGTGAATGACACGTGTAGTCAAAACAGGATTTGTTCCTCCACATGTTATGGAGTTAGATACTATTGGGCCCCTCGATGAATTGGACAGATGTTTGTATGGCCGTACCCAAATGAGATTAAGATGAATCTTAATTCACTTGGTAATCTTGTTCAATATCTGTATCGAGAAACATAATAGTTGAACTATTAGAATGACATTTGATCCATGTCTAATGTTCAACACGGTATCTGTAACAAAAGGATAGATAACATATAAACCATCTAAAATGAGACGTTTAAGAAACTAACCTCACATATTTCTAGGGGCATTGGCGTGTTGCTAGACGCTAACCATTGCTTGTATAATTACTTGATTATTATGACGTCGCAAATCGGAGCTGTTGGAGTATGCTCGTGTCATAATTAATAATTATATGGCTAGACATATGTGAGCCTATGGGGTCACATACTTATACACAGAGACATCATTTTATAGATTGTAATTATTGTATTTACAATATATAAATGACTACGTAACTCGGGATCTATAACGGGTCGTTAAATACTAAGTTAGACTTAGTGTTTTTGGATTGGACCAACAATGGGCAAGCCCATTGTGGGCCCTCATGGTGGCCGGCCTTTATGAAGGGCTTGGAGGGGCTAATGAGCTTTTATGAGGTGCTAAGTGTAATTGTAACTTGATAAGGTCAAATCTATTTTGAACCATATCAATTACAATTATGACTAACCACATGTGAAGGAGAAAATCTCTCCTCCCTCCTCCATACCTCAAAAGCCACGAAATAAACACACCCTAATGAGGGTTTGGGTTTTCTTGATCCCTTCTTTGCTCATTCTAATGTAGATGCATCAAGGATGATTGTTACGAGGTCATGACTAGCATCGGGTGGTGATCGATGACGTGTAGTGTGTTTCATTCTTAGAGAAGATCAACCTTATTGATCTTTTGGTTTCTTACATCTCTACGTGGTGGTGATATTGGTGGTGTTACCCGGATCACGCTACAAAGGTATAAAACATGTTTGTTTAATTTGTTTTTCATTTAGATTGATCATATGGCTATATGGATCCTGTTATGGTGATGTTTTCCGCTGCGTGTATTTATTTAATATGTTTTTATATTGCTACATCACCTATACAAAATCATCCACCAATGAATCATGTCCTTTAGATTGATCAGCATGAGTGACATCAGATGTATGAATTGCAGATACACTAGCAGAGGCATTGGTAGAACTACCAGCAGCAATACTATCAGACTTAGGAGTAGCATCAGTCTGAATACGACCAGCTGGAATAGCATCTGCAGCAGGAACATCTACTACAGCAGGACTCTTCTCTGTCATTCCAACATCAGCAGCAACAATCTTAGGAGTATCTTCATCAGTCCCAATAGAAGTACCCTCATCTGATAACTTATACATCTCAAAGGCTGGTATTTGAGACGCCTTCTAAAGCTTGGATAAGTATTGTCTTCTTTGATAAAGCTTCGGAGAGGTGGCCTTAGAGACTTGAACACCCCCTCCTGGTGTGTTGGCAATAGCAAAAGAGATATTTGCCAACATATGTAGTCTTTCCAGGTTAACTGAACCCTGAAGTCCAGTCTCTTCTTCTTCAGAATCAGATAAAATTACCCTTCTTTTCTTGTGTGGAATTTGACCTTCCAAAGTGGTAATTCTTTCAGTTAGACTGTGAATGGTTCCACCAAGAGTCTCCCTTGTTTCCTTGAGCTCTTTTTCCAAAGACTCCACCTTCTTACCAAAATCCTTCTTGATGTCATTTAGTGCAGACTCCAAAAGTACCACTTTCTTTGCATACCTGTCAAGTAAACTAGACACAGAGGTGACATTAGTAGGACCCTCAGCTCCACCAGCAGGTTGCTCTGTGGTATGAGGAGCTGCAGAGGATCTGAGTGGAGCAGCATGAAATTCTCCACCATCATGAGTGTCAAAGTCAAAAGACTGCCTAGTTGGACTTGGAGTGGATAGCCTTGAAGTAGAAGGCATATCCATAGAAGGTGTTGGTTGGTCATCAGTTGAGGTCTGGACAATAGGCTCATCAGGGACAACAGTTTGAGGTGTGGTAGGTCTAAGAGATTGTGGCAATGGGGCATCAGCAGCAACCGATGCATTTGCATCAGCAGCAACTGAAGTCCCTTCACCAGCAGCATTGGATGCACTGGCATCAGCTGCATTGGGTGCTGGTGGAATATTTTCATTACCAGCAGGATCTGGATTTCCAGCAGGATTGGCATTGGGCAACATTGCAGGTAATAATGGCAAGTGTGGGCCTGCAAAGTTCATCTTCATTGTGGCAAACATTTTAGCAGTCAACCTAGCCACAATCTTATGGGTTGGGTCAATGGTCTGTACACCTAAAATAATTTGAAGAAACCTAGGGTACATTAGAAATTTGGTTTTCTCAGCAGTGACATTGTCAACCATCCCATCAAAAATGTATTTTGCCCAATTGTATACCCTTCCCTGTGACAAACAAATAAGGCCAGACGCAATAGGACTAGAACATTGGTCCCAACCACCTGTCTTAATACTAATGCACTGAAGCAAAGTGTGAACAAGAAATATCCATTGAGGAGAGAGCTTACTTTTATAAAAAGTAAAATTACCAGTGACAGGGTATCCAATAGCTGCCATACCATCCAGGATTTCCTGCTTGGTAAGATCATACACTCCATTTTCATCAGGAAGTTGAAGTTGTGTACGGACCAATCCCTCAGTGACAATGTGTTCATGACCATCAATGGTTGCTACAATTTCCTGCTCTCTTCCCACAATATTTCGCACTTTAGCAGATGCCCAAAACTGCTTAATGAGAGAGTCGCACACTGTAGCTGGACAGTGAGTAAGGGCATATTGAATAGAGGACCCACGCAGAAAAGCCAGCACTTCGTCATAACCTTCACTTCTATCAGAGGACTCTAAATGTGCAACCTTGTTGTGATCATCTTTGTATCGAAGTGTTGCCATTGTATTTGATGAGTGAACTAGGGTTTGAAAAGAGAAAAGATGAGCTAGGGTTTGAGAGGATATTGATGATTTGAGGTGTGAGAAGTACAATTTTAGGTCAGTTATGATGTTGTTGTATGGTTGCCAAATTTAGCGTATCTTTGACCGATTTGACTTAACTAACTTTCCCAAATTTAATGAAATCAACAGGAACCATTAGTCAATCAGCAGGAACACTCGGTCAATCAGCAGCAATGGAGTGGTTTGACCAAAGTCAACATTGCAAATCGCCCAAATTAACTCCCATTACCAACCAAACATTCAATTCCCACAAATCATCTTCTCACTATAAATAGGCCTTTTCCCCAAATCAAATTACTTCATCATCAAAACCCTAAACCATTTTCTTCATATCAAATAAAACCATGAGTTCATCAAAAACACCCATTATTGAAATATCATCCTCCTCCTCCTCCTCCTCCGATTTCTCATTAGGATGGGGAAATTACTTTCCCCCAACCGCATCATCCTCACAATTCAATGAAAAGTGCAAGGTTAAAGACGAAGAAGTTTCATCAGACCCTCTTCCATCTACTTCCTCCTCATTTGAATACTCAAGTTCTGATGAAGAGCCCTCTGCTTGGCCAAAGTTCCTGACGTACTATAAAGGCGAGTGGGAAACATATCCTCCCAATTTTCCAATTTTTGTAGAGCTAACACGTGAAATGGAGAGAGTTGTTGCTTCCTTCTACCAAATGCCAGTGCCTACAAGGAATCAGGCAACCCCAAGGCCAAGTCAGCCACCACCTAGGCCACGTCAGCCACCACCTAGGCCACGTCAGCCACCACCTAGGCCATGTCAGCCACCACCTAGGCCACGTCAGCCACCACCTAGGCCACGTCATCCACCACCTAAGCCAAATCACCTAAGCCAAATCATCCACTTCCGAGGTTACGCCCAAGATCAAGTCAGTCACACTCTACCCCAAGTCATCCAACTCCAGGGCTAAGCCAACCAAGACAATCAGTTCCAGTCCGAAAGAGAGGACAACCAATACCAGTTGTCATTGGTCTTGCAGCTCCAAGGTTACAAGGTGAAATCAGTGGGAGAGGAGTGAGGAAGGAGATGCCTGATTCCATGGGCAAGGGCAAAGGGAAAATGGAGTAGGCTGTAGGTTGGGGTGTGGGCTAGGGTCTAGGAGTTTGGTCCTTCTGAGTAATGACTTTTGTCTGGTTCTTTTGTTTGTAGACAAATGTTTTATGTTGGTGTTTTAATGCTGTCCTTTGATGATGAATGGTGAATCATTGTAACCCCCATTTTCAATGATCAATAAAGTCTTTTCTTTTGATGTATCTTATGAGATTGAAGACTAATAATTATTGCTTGACTATTAACCTGCATAAAGATAGAAAACAAAAAACACATAATATACAAGGAAACAAAATTACCTGCAAAACAAAGTTAGTGAGTAAAGCATACAAGTTTAAGAAACATTACAAAGAAACAAACATTAGCCTCTCCTCAGGCTAATGCCTCCCCTCAAGACTAGCAAGGAAGAATAAAACAACATGATTAGACAATCAAGACCATTACCAAGGAAACCATGGATAGTAATACAATCCCTCTTCAGGAATTGGCTCATAAGAATCAAAACCATAATTATTTTGAAAATAAGGGCTTGAGGGTCTGTAAAATGGTTGAGCAACATTCCTCTTCCAACCAGCAGAATTGGTTTGACCAGCTGGAACTGGCTTACCAGCAAGAATGGTTGCAGGTTTGCTATGCCTATCAGTAGCAACAGGTTTAGTATTACCAGCAGGAAATGCTGCTTCCTTAGGCACATAAGAGGGTATCTTATCCACATTATTCCACAGAGGTCTAGTCACTTGTGTCCTAGCGTACACACCCATTCTCTTCCCATGATAATCACAATCTTTGATGAGATGAAATTTACTACCACATACAAAGCATGATTTCTTCTTAACAGACTTGTATTTAGCATACTTTTTCTTATTACAAACAATGTTGTCACTACAGGAACTAGAGACACATTTGTTTTTAATAGAATTACTTGAGCTGTTGTCTGATAAAACTGTCTTAGAAGCAGATCTATTATCATCTACTTTTGAGGAGGAATGGTGGGTCTTGGGTGTAGGTGACTCTTCACTTGAATCACATGAAACAAAGTCTTTGGACTCTGCTTCTGAGGACTTGACACTTGTGGAACAAGAGACAAATTCATCAGGTTCAGGTAAGTCTTTGGACTTTTTGCCATAAACCATATGTGGTTCATCTAAGTCAATTTCAGAGAGAGAGTGGACAGGGGTAGGCATAAAAACTCCTCTGATAGGTGGAGGAACTGCATGCATCTCTCCTTCTTTTACAAACTTTACAGGAATTTGGTAATTAACAGGTTCAGGGTCAAAAACACTATACTCATTAGGGTCATAGAATTGATCTTTCCCTATGTAGTCACCAAACCCTAAACCAAGTTTAGTTTTCACAGACATAGAACTATCAACTAACTTGTTTAGGTTTTTAGATGAATCTTTCCATTTATCAAACCTAGCCAAGGTATTGTCTAGCTTACTCTGCAAATCCTGTTTCTCTAATTTGATCTTAGTATTTTGAGATTCAGAATACTTAAGCTCATTAGTGGTGTTTTTTAAATCTCTCTGTAATACTTTAATCTTTTCCTCATAAGCTAACTGATTCTTTTGGTACCAAGCCTTTTGTTTTTCTAAAGTTTTAACAGCATTTTCATAAGCTTGTACCTTAATAAAGTATTCATTATACTTAGATTCCATGTCATCATTTTCTTTCTTAAGAGCAGCATATAAATCATGACAACCAAAATGACACTTTTGTACCTGAGATGGAAATCCCATTAATGCATATTCTTCCAAGTTTTCCTTTGCCTCATAGGATTCATCATTTTCAGTCAGCTTAGCCATAGACTCATTATGAAACAAGGCTCTAATCTTCCTTGCCCACATTTCAAATTTATCTCCTGATAACGACATTGTGAAAAAGGTTCAAGAGAAGGTTTAGAAATGTTTTCTTCTTTATCAGAGATCCTAACCAGGCTCTGATACCACTTGTAGGATCGAGTGCTTCTAGCTTGATTGAGCTTGGTTAAACCGTTTATGTAAACACAAACAGCTTAGGAGAATCTCTAGGTGTAAGACTTGTGTCTATGCGGAAACTAAACACAAGAATATAAAGAAGAAAGTAACTAACAAGGTTTTGATCCTCTATGGATCGGTTTATGAACTAATAATGATTTTATTGATGATTGTAAAGTTATAAAGTCGTACAAAACTCATAGACGAGTGTTCCTTTTATACTAACAAGAAGTCCTAACCCTAACCCGTCATACAAGCAAACGCGTGAAGAGATATACATCAATCTCTTCTAAAAATAAATCTAACAAACATTCTAAACTTATGGGATAACAATTACTAATACCTGCAGTAATGACTACTATCAGCAGAAACAAAAATAAACTATCGGCAGCAATGAACTTCAGCAGGAACCGCACGCAATTAGCAGAAACCAGCTTACACTACCAGCAGCAATAAGAAATCTATTATTTCCCATAATTCCTAACACTTTTTGAAGTGGAATGTGCTATTTTTGAAAAATTGGTCATTGAATTAGCACCATTCACTGTTCTTTTAGTATTAGCAGTACTAACTGATCTAGCAGTATTAATCAATATTGCTGGTTTTGTAATTTTTTGCTTGGCAGTATTAACTGATACTACACCAGACCTCATTTGTACTGCTCTTGGAACTATGTTTCTTTTAGCAAAGGGGTGTGTATTTTTAGAAAAACTTTGGTGATTCACCCTCTTAGCATAATTCCACACCGGTTTTTGATAGTAATGACAATCATCCTACAAATGTTCAAAACTACCACAAAAATAACAAGCCTTGTTAAACTTCTCAAACTGACTACCTAATCTTTGATACATCATGCCATTCCAATTCCTTTGGTTCCCTCTAGGCCTATTAGTATGTACCCTAGGTTGCTCAACAGTTCTCCTAGCATTTTGTTCTTGAGATTTATGTTTAACAAAATTTGTCTTTTCAACACCAGGTTTAACTGTTTTTCTTTCAACCTTAGGTGTAAACTCAACCTTATCCTCATCATCTGACTCCCAATCTTTAATAATTGGTGCATCATAATACTTCCTATCAACTGTATACTTTTCCTCATTAGACTTAACATTACTACTCTCACCTACAGACTGATTAGCATACTCAACTAAACAAGACAATTCTTTCATAAAAGGCACAAATTTCCCTGTAATGGGAGGGGGAACTTCATTATATCCTATGCCACTACCTTTCCTCATAAGTTGGCATTCTATTATCTTGTTTACAACTTCAGATGCATGTTCAAGCCTATTTACTTTACATTGAAAGTTTTCTTTTTCCTGTTGAGCTACATCTTTTTCCTTTTTGGCCACTTCAATTCTTGTTCTAAGCTCTTCAATAAGTTCATCTCTAACATAAATTTCACTCTTTAAAACATTAATCTTTTCTACTAATTCGGTCTCATTTGTTTTAAAGAATTCTAGTATTTTCTCTACTGACTCTTGTCCTAATTTATAACCTAAACACATTAACTCAGACTGTCTTAAATCTTCTATCAGTTGATTATTCTGTGTTTTAAGTGACTCAACAGTATCTAAGCAAGATTTATAAGAATAACCAGAATCACTAGATACCTCAACGTCAGAGCTTGAAGAGGAAGATGAATAAGCCATAAGAGCAAAGTTTGGTCCTTCTGCAGCTTGGTCACTCCAATCATATCCACCTAAACCATCACAAGATACCAAAGCTGTGGAATTAGTTGCTTCCACAGGCAAAGTTTTCCTTGAACTTTCTCCATTCTTGTAGTCTTGGCTCCTTGGTGCCCTGAATTCCGTAGCAAAGTGTCCCTTTCTGTGGCAGTTGTAGCATTCAACCTTGGACTTATCAAACCCCATGTTGTCTTTCCCATTGACCTTGAGCCGTCTTCCAGTATTCTTCAAGAATCTCCTTGCCCTCATTGTTAACATAGCCATCTGCCACTTCAGATCCATTTCTTCAAGATCATCTGGATGAATCTGTTCTAAGTCCTCATGTACGATCTGAGAATTATTAGATTGACTAGATAGGAATGCATAGATAACAACATCACTCAAGTTCTCAATGTTTGTAGAACTAGCAGCATTAACCTGAGTGCTAGCAGTAGTAACCTCATGAGTAGTAGTAACTGCTTCATTGGTACTGCTAGAGTTGTTTGAGGAGGACACAAAAGCCATGTTTTATGTATTAGTACTTGAGCTAGTCCCTTTGACATCTGGTTCATAAACTTTGAGGTTGTTGTAAAGATCATCCAAGCTCATTATGTCTAAATCATCTTTGTTTCTCCACACAACAACATGTGTGCTCCATTCAGAGGACAGGCTTCTCAAAAACTTTTGATTCGTATCTTCCTGAGAGATCACCTCACCCAACATCTCTAATTGACTTATAAGCTTTTGAAGTCGATCAAAGGTTTGATCCAGCATCTCAGAACCTTGAGCAGAAAAGTTTTCATATTGTTGTTTCAAAAGATTTTTCTTTGTCTTCTTAGTAGCAGCATTACCTCCAAACCTCTTTTCAATAGCTTCCATTAGAGACTTAGCATCTTTAATGGAGTTGAACTTCAACTGATGCTCATTAGGAATGGCCATCATCAACATACTTCTTGCCTTAACTTCAAGTCTTCTTTGAGCTTTTTCCTCAGCAGTTGTAAGAGGCACAATTGTAACAACACCTTCTGTAGATTTTGTTGTTTTTGGTTTTTCGTTTCCATTCTCAATGATATCCCAAAGTTGGAAATCAATCATCTGAATGTACTGCTTAATTCTCATTCTCCAGATCACATACTCATTAGCCTTGAGCATTAAAACCTTTGATGTAGTAACCATATGTGCAGAGTCTAAATCCATGTCTTCAGTAAGATTAAATAATATCGAGTTTAAACAGGTTCTTCTTTGAGTAGATCACAACTTCTAGAACCACAAGCTCTGATACCACTTGTTGATCCCAGTATGAACTTGATCGAATCCTTTAGCTTGTAAAGGTTAAGTTATCTTAGATAAATCTAAAACAACTTGAGTAGAAACTGTATTGAGTTATATCAAATACTATGCGGAATCTAGTACTTGATATTAAGAAGAACTTTATATTAATGAAACAGTAAACTATGAAAACAATTTTATCAAACAAAACGCTTCAATATTATTGACTATTATACGAATACTCAACAGTATTAGGGTTTACAACCTTGAAGCTATATGAAAAACATATCTAACTTAATGCCCTAGGACCTCCTTTTATAGGCTAAGGAGTCCTAGTCGGCTTACAATAACTTTCTCTACAAGATAAATCTTTTCTATAATTATCTAAACATACTATACATATCTAACCGACTATAACGTAGCAGCATCACTAATACGTAATCAGCAGCAGTAACCTTTAACTCTGGCAACATTAACTCTTCAGGAGTAGTAGATTAGTACTAGCAGCACTAACTTTTCTTCTAGCAGCATTAACTACTTAGTGTATTTTCTTTGAAGTTCTCAGCAATAATAATATACACTAGCAGTCTTAACTTCAACTAGCAGTCTTAACATATGTACCAGCAGCTGTAATGACTTAGAAGCTTTAATTCCCAACAGTTAAATCTAAAACTTTTAGTTGATTGATGGTTCTTGTACCAAAATAGTTAGAAATGCTCATCCAATTTTGACAAACTATAAGAGAGGTATAAGGAAGTTGCTATGTATTTGCACCGAAAGAAGCAGGTTTTTAATTGGCTTTATGCTGACCTCGTTTCTCCGCTTCTTTGTGAGTCAAATTGGAGTTACCTAGGACTATTTTTTATGTACAAAACATCTTAAGGGTGAATTGACCTTTAATTCCACGCGCCACTTTGTGGTAATTATCCGAAACACTAAGTCTTTTGACTTATGCAAAAGTACGATATAGTGGACGATAATTGAAGGTAATTGTCACACCTCGCCGATGGTGGAAACGCGAGTGCAACATCATGGATATCATTACAACACATGGCGTCTATATAGAGAATTACTATATGCAATAAATAGAGCAAAGTACAGACACAAAGTGTCGTAACGATACCCCAAAATAAAAAAACAAACAAAATAAACTCCAAGGTATCTCCATTAAAACATAAGGTAATAATGTAAGACATTCAAGTATCACAACAAAGTTCACTTAATCAAACTAAAAACTTAAAGGTAGTCATCCTCAAATGCAAACTAGTCTTCTAGTCACGCCCTTCTAGCTTAACCTTAGAATGCTCACCTGAAAATGATGCTTAAAAACGTCAACATAATGTTGGTGAGATTCATAGGTTTAAGACACACAAAACACCTCGATTATCGATTTACTGTGATTATAAAACATAGTATAGCATTTTAGGACAGTAAAAGATATATATATATATAGTTATTATACACTAACATGCAATCATAGCTTACGGGACGGAACGTGCCCACCGATCCAAATATAAATTGGGACGGAACTTGCCCACCGATCCAAACACCACATCAATTGGGACGGAACGTGCCTACCGATCCAAATACCACCACAATTGGGACGGAATGCGCCCACCGATCCAATATAATTCCCCTTCCGGCCGGACATAATAATAACGAGTAGAGCCTCTAGGGCATCTTCCCACTCGTATAATCACCACAAATAAACACCATAATAACATGTAGTATAAGTATAATAACAATTACACGTCCATGCATTTTATAACCACATAATCACAGTAACTCAAAATAATTTAAACAAGCATCATCTTCATCCCAAGTTTGAAACAAAGTAAAAATATGGGACTATGAAACTCACCTCAATCCTTGCAGCTTCCAAATACCAAATCACAAATCTATATCACAAAAATAACAATCACGTTACACGCGACCAAGCTAAAAGCCATAGCCCATGTAACACACATATGATGGATGTCTAAGGTTCATATAACCCACCATGGATTACCTAGACTCCATACTAATCACCACCCAATACTTGACACTCACTAAATCCCTTAATTAAAACTTTCAGAAATGCAGATTTCTAAAGTGCTTTCACCCACATAAAATCACAGCGAATAACTTCACAACTCACACCAAAAATTCACCATGATCCTTCATAAGAATATAAGCTTGTACCAGAAGATCATGCACTAAAAACACACACAAGTACCCAATGAAAAATCAAACATGACAACTATCCAGATTCGGATCTGATCGGACATAAAAAAGTTTTGACCTCGTAGACCCACTCACACAACTTATTATCGCCTAATTTTCACGTGGAAGTCTAATATAATATAGAACTAAATTACCACAGAAGGCCTAACCCTAATTACACTTTAAAAGCCACCATTGACCTCAATACTTTTACCCTAATTATGTCCCGGTTTAACAGTTTTGACACCTTAACTCATAAAATTCGTTTGACTGACTTCCCGACCTCGAAAACACTCGTGGTCGGACTTTTTGGAAATTTCTTTCTCTGAACTATAATTTAGAGTTAAAATTCGTGATCTAACTCATCTTCATCTATTAATTACAATCGTATCTTTACAGCCTATTAATTCTGCCAGATTCATAATTCATTAATTAACATGTTTTAAACCCTAATTACTTCACCAATCATTATAATATCACTAATTAATGATTCCCACATGTTTTATAATCATAATTTACAGATCTAGATATAAACCCTAATCCATCATATAAATGCTACATGAATTATAAAAATTAATTAAACCTTAATATTAAAATTTTACCTCAAATTCTTGAATGATGAAACCCTAAAAATTTCTCTTCTCTCCTTTTTCCCTAGCTTTGGCCGAATTTTATCAAGAGTAGGTTAGGGTTGTTTTGGTTTTGTATTTATAATATGCTATGGAGGATTCTAGATAACTTTTCCTCCAAGAATTGTAATTAAAATGGGATTTGGTTTCCTTTTTTTTCCTTTATCCTAAAATTCGTTTTTTTATATATACATATATATAATTTTTATTTATTATTATTATTATTAATTATTACACTTAAAACCTTGTACCTTTGATATTTTATAAAAACCTATACCAAATTCTAACATCTTACGCGACAATTCTTCATTTTTACGACAACCTGAAAATATATCATTTTCAAAATAAAGTTTCCAAAAATAGAAATTTCACACTTACTATTAATATACCCCATAAAACAATCTCCACGTAACTTACTAACGCTCAAATATTTGAACGGAGACTTGTTACGCAAAACCACCAAAACACCAAAACTACACAAGTCATTTCTACACCACTAAGGCGATCAAAATGAACTTCTCCCAAAACTCACACTACTCAACATGATAAAAATCTCACCCCAAGGGATTTAGTGCTAACTCACGTACTTATTACCCATAAACCGCACATATACCACACATAAGCATATAGTACACATCACATAAAAGCTAAATAGGTTTAGACTATTAGTCAAACTAACCTGCTAAAATCACGGTTGTTACATTATCCCCCACTTAGGGAAATCGCGTCCCGAGATTTAATAGCTCGTCTCATCAACCTTCTCAACAAACAATTTCGGGTACTTGGACCTCATCTGATCATCACGTTCCCAAGTAAACTCAGGACCACGCTTTGAATTCCAACGTACCTTCACCAATGCTATCTTACCACGTTTCATACTCTTAACCTCTCGATCCATAATCTCGACAGGTTCCTCAACAAAATGAAGAGTCTTGTCGATCTTAATCTCATCTAATTGCACATGCGAACTAGCATCCGCCAAACATTTCTTCATATTAGATACGTGAAACGTATCATGCAACTACTTAATTCCTCAGGCAATCTTAACCGATATGCCACCGGCCCAATTCACCCCGTAATTTCAAACGGTCCTACGTACCTTGGTTCTAATTTGCCTTTCTTACCGAAACGCACGACACCTTTCCAAGGAGACACTTTCAACATTACTAAATCACCAACACTAAACTTCAAAGGTTTACGGCGATTATCCGCATAATTCTTTTGGCGATCTCTTGCCGCCTTAAGTCTTTCCTTAATCCGAAACACCTTATCCGTAGTCTCTTGCACTATTTCAGGACCAATTAGTTGGCTTGTTCCAACCTCTACCCATAGAATAGGTGATCTACACTTCCTTCCATACAACATCTCAAATGGTGCACATCTAATACTGGAATGATAGCTGTTGTTATAGGAAAACTCAGCCAAAGGCAAATGAGTATCCCAGCTTCCTCCAAAATCAATAGCACACGCTCTAAGTAAATCCTCCAAAGTCTGAATCATTCGCTCACTTTGCCCATCAGTTTGTGGATGATAAGTAGTGCTCATATCCAAACACTTATCCAACGCCTTTTGCAACGACTGCCAGAATCGCGAGGTAAACCTACCATCGCGATCAGAGATAATCGACACAGGCACACCATGTCTCGCCACAATCTCGTTAATATAAATTCTCGCCAGCTTCTCCATCTTATAATCCTCACGAATAGCCAGAAAATGTGCAGACTTAGTCAGCCTGTCCACTATGACCCATATCGTGTCATGTCCATTACTTGTTCTAGGCAAGTTGGTAATAAAATCCATTGTTATTCTTTCCCATTTCCACTCAGGAATCGGCGGCTGTTGCAACAATCCTGAGGGTTTCTGATGTTCAGCCTTAACCTTCAAACAAGTCAAGCATTGGCTAACATATTCAGCTATCTCCCTCTTCATTCCCGGCCACCAGTACGCATCTCTAAGATTATAATACATCTTGTCCAACCCTGGATGAATCGAGTATCTCGACTTATGAGCCTCATTCATGATTAGCTTCCTTACCCCTCCTATCGATGGAACCCATATTCTATCTAAGAAATACAGTCCACCATCTTCCTTTTCTCCATCTGTTGATCTAACCCACGCAACATCTCAGCAGTCGCATTCTCATCTTTGAGAGCTTCCTCTTGTGCTGCCAATATCTTACCCTTAATTCCCGACTGTAACGTCATACACATTGCTCGTACATTCTTAGGCTTAATCCGCTCCTTTCTACTTAAAGCGTCAGCTACCACATTCGCCTTTCCAGGATAGTAGCGAATCTCGCAATCATAATCACTAAATAACTCAATCCACCTTCTTTGTCGCATATTCGGCTTCTTCTGACTGAAAATATGCTGAAGACTCTTATGATCTGTATAAACAACACTCTTTGTGCCATACAGATAATGTCTCCAATTCTTAAGAGAAAATACTACCGCACCAACCTCCAAATCATGAGTGGTATAATTCTTCTCATGAATCTTGAGTTGTCGGGATGCATAAGCTATCACCTTACCCCTTTGCATTAATACACACCCAAATCCTTGATTCGACGCATCACAATACACAACGAAATCATCTGGTCCATCGGGTAACGTCAGAATAGGTGCATTACACAAACTATCCTTTAGGGACTGAAAAGCCTCCTCCTACTCTTCTCCCCAAACATACTTCTTGTTCTTCTGAGTCAACAAAGTAAGGGGTTTAGCAGTCTTTGAAAAATTCGCTATAAATCTTCGGTAATATTCTGCCAATCCTAAAAATGAACGTATTTCAGATGGCGTCGTAGGAGCCTTCCAGTCTTTGTCCGCTTTTATCTTACTAGGATCTACATGTATTCCTTCACTATTTACCTCATGCCCAAGAAAATGTACCTCCTTAAGCCAAAACTCGCACTTTGAGAACTTGGCATACAACTTCTCCTTTTCCAATAATCCAAGAATCAACTTCAAATGCTCCGCATGCTCATCCTTCGACTTAGAGTAAATCAGAATGTCGTCTATAAACACAATCACGAATTTATCCAAGTAAGGCTTGCAAACGCGATTCATCAAATCCATGAATACCGCAGGTGCATTTGTCAACCCAAATGGCATAACCGTGAACTCAAAGTGTCCATAACGAGTCCTAAAAATAGTCTTCGGAATATCCTCCTCATACACACTTAACTAATGATAACCATAACGTAGACCTATCTTTGAAAAGAATCGAGAACCTTGCAGCTGGTCAAGGAGATCATCGATCCTAGGTAGAGGATATCGATTCTTAACCGTTAACTTGTTCAATTCCCGATAGTCAATACACATCTGGAACGAACCATCCTTCTTCTTAACAAATAACACAGGTGCTCCCCACGGAAAGTGACTAAGTCTAATAAATCCCTTCTCCTGAAGTTCTTGCAACCGCGCGGACAACTCCTGCATCTCAGAGGGTGCTAAACGATATGGGGATTTCGCCACAGGTACCGCTCCAGGAATCAACTCAATACGAAATTCAACTTGATGGATTGGAGGCAATCTAGTCAAGTCTTCAGGAAACACGCCCGGGAACTCACACACCACAGGAATCTCCTTCATGCTATGATCTTTGGCCCTTGCGTTCTTAAGGGATTTCAACTCACTCCCTACGCATTCTCCTTGTATTTGAAGTATAGCACCACTCTCTAAAGGAATACGAACTACCTTTTCGTGGCATATAACCTCGGATTTATGCTTAGACAGCCAACTCATCCCTATCACTACATCGAAACTCCCATGCCCAAAAGGTATCAAATCAATCATGAACGGGATACCCTCTAACACTATCGTGCACCCACGAATAACCTTGTCAACTCCTACTTCCCTACCGCTAGCTATTTCAATCACAATACTAGGCCTAAGCTTACTAGGCTCATCCTTCAATAGTCTAGCAAACGAACCAACTTAAATATCACAACATTAGTACCAACGGATACTCGAGGTATCAGCATATGATAGGTAGAATGGAATCTTACCACCCACACACTCCCTCATACAACGATTTCCCAAACGGTTAAGAGAATACATCTCTAACCATGCAACCATCATCAACATGATATCACATAACATCTACCACAACATATAACAACAAACATCAATCAATGTAATCATGGTCACAAGTCCACGTATGTGATACCCTTATAATTATGTTCGCGACCATAGTTATAAGGCCTATTCCACACACATACTTACTTCCAAAACCACATATCTCAATGATAACGCACATATAACACATAGCACCTAATACACAACACAATCCATGCTATCATACTTGCAAGTCCACTTGTGTTGTGAAGCATGTATAATTATGTTGGCCACCATAATTATCTATGCTCCCTTTCACAAGTGTACTTCCTCCTATGACCACACTTCATGCGAACAATCATCTCACATGGAACAATTCCAACGATCGTGGAACAATTCCAACGACCACTTTAACTCTATAATCAAAATCACTTGGATAAAACTGATCCAATATTCGGAGTAATCGTGCTCCAACATGGCTCCAGACGGCAAAAGACAATATAAGAATTCCAAAACATGACACAAAACAAAAGACGTCGCATAATGGCTCAAGCTCCACTCTCGCACTTGCCTCCCCACTCAGATCGGTTAAACTTACTACCTGCTGCGGACTCCAGATCTGAATCCACGTCATTCCATCCTAACTCCCCTTCATCTTTACTCACCCACCCATTCCTTCATATGAGAAGTGAGGACACTTCCCAGAGTACTTGGTAACGGCTCCATCTCCAACAGTCACCGTGGTTGCAAACCTCTCCACTTCTTCTCCATCAATGTTTTCCATATACATCCCGTCCTTGTCCGAACATAGATTTATGCTAGCGGGAACTCGGATTCTGCGGTTAGTCCGCTTCATCCTACCACTTCCCTTACAACCGGTAGCAAAATGATAGCCCAACGAAACTTCTTACGCGAGGGAGGTGACATACTAAAGTGCCCTATATAATACTAAGTATAGGGGTCCAATCGGTGTCCGAAACTCGATGAAACTACTCTTAAACTCAAGAAAAATAGACATATAAAACACCATACTTACACATAAGCCCTAAATGCAACTATATGAGGGACTCCTAGGTTATAGTCTAGGCTCAACCACCTACTTCTCTATAACCAAGTCTCTGATACCAATCTGTCACACCTCGCCGATGGCGGAAACACATGGCGTCTATATAGAGAATTACTATATGCAATAAATAGAGCAAAGTACAGACACAAAGTGTCGTAATGATACCCCAAAATAAAACAACAAACAAAATAAACTCCAAGGTATCTCCATTAAAACATAAGGTAATAATGTAAGACATTCGAGTATCACAACAAAGTTCACTTAATCAAACTAAAAACTTAAAGGTAGTCATCCTCAAATGCAAACTAGTCTTCTAGTCACGCCCTTCTAGCTTAACCTTAGAATGCTCACCTGAAAATGATGCTTAAAAACGTCAACATAATGTTGGTGAGATTCATAGGTTTAAGACACACAAAACACCTCGATTATCGATTTACTGTGATTATAAAACATAGTATAGCATTTCAGGACAGTAAAAGATATATATAGTTATTATACACTAACATGCAATCATAGCTTACGGGACGGAACGTGCCCACCGATCCAAATATAAATTGGGACGGAACGTGCCCACCGATCCAAACACCACATCAATTGGGACGGAACGTGCCCACCGATCCAAATACCACCACAATTGGGACGGAACGCGCCCACCGATCCAATATAATTCCCCTTCCGGCCGGACATAATAATAACGAGTAGAGCCTCTAGGGCATCTTCCCACTCGTATAATCACCACATATAAACACCATAATAACATGTAGTATAAATATAATAACAATTACACATCCATGCATTTTATAACCACATAATCACAGTAACTCAAAATAATTTAAACAAGCATCATCTCCATCCCAAGTTTAAAACAAAGTAAAAATATGGGACTATGAAACTCACCTCAATCCTTGCAGCTTCCAAATACCAAATCACAAATTTATATTACAAAAATAACAATCACGTTACACGCGACCAAGCTAAAAGCCATAGCCCATGTAACACACATATGATGGATGTCTAAGGTTCATATAACCCACCATGGATTACCTAGACTCCATACTAATCACCACCTAATACTTGACACTCACTAAATCTCTTAATTAAAACTTTCAGAAATGCAGATTTCTAAAGTGCTTTCACCCACATAAAATCACAGCGAATAAAACTTACAACTCACCCCAAAAATTCAACATGATCCTTCATAAGCATATAAGCTTGTCCCAGAATATCATGCACTAAAAACACACACAAGTACCCAATGAAAAATCAAACATGACAACTATCCAGATTCGGATCTGATCGGACATCAAAAAGTTTTGACCTCGTAGACCCACTCACACAACTTATTATCGCCTAATTTTCACGTGGAAGTCTAATATAATATAGAACTCAATTCCCACAGAAGGCCTAACCCTAATTATACTTTAAAAGCCACCATTGACCTCAATACTTTTACCCTAATTCTGTCCCGGTTAAACAGTTTTGACACCTTAACTCATAAAATTCGTTTGACTAACTTCCCTACCTCAAAAAGACTCGTGGTCAGACTTTTTGGAAAGCTCTTTCTCTGAACTATAATTTAGACATAAAATTCGTGATCTAACTCATCTTAATCTATTAATTACAATCGTATCTTTACAGCCTATTAATTCTGCCAGATTCATAACTCATTAATTAACATGTTTTAAACCCTAATTACTTCACCAATCATTATAATATCACTAATTAATGATTCCCACATGTTTTATAATCATAATTTACAGATCTAGATATAAACCCTAATCCATCATATAAATGCTACATGAATTATAAAAATTAATTAAACCTTAATATTAAAATTTTACCTCAAATTCTTGAATGATGAAACCCTAAAAATTTCTCTTCTCTCCTTTTTCCCTAGCTTTGGCCGAATTTTATCAAGAGTAGATTAGGGTTGTTTTGGTTTTGTATTTATAATATGCTATGGAGGATTCTAGATAACTTTTCCTCCAAGAATTGTAATTAAAATAGGATTTGGTTTCCTTTTTTTTCCTTTATCCTAAAATTCGTTTTTTATATATACATATATATAATTTTTATTATTTTTATTATTATTAATTATTACACTTAAAACCTTGTACCTTTGATATTTTATAAAAACCTATACCAAATTCTAACATCTTACGCGACAATTCTTCATTTTTACGACAACCCGGAAATATATCATTTTCAAAATAAAGTTTCCAAAAATAGAAATTTCACACTTACTATTAATATACCCCATAAAACAATCTCCACGTAACTTACTAACGCTCAAATATTTGAACGGAGACTTGTTACGCAAAACCACCAAAACACCAAAACTACACAAGTCATTTCTACACCACTAAGGCGATCAAAATGAACTCCTCCCAAAACTCACACTACTCAACATGATAAAAATCTCACCCCAAGGGATTTAGTGCTAACTCACGTACTTATTACCCATAAACCGCACATATACCACACATAAGCACATAGTACACATCACATAAAAGCTAAATAGGTTGAGATTATTAGTCAAACTAACCTGCTAAAATCACGGTTGTTACAGTTATTCTTTGATTGGTTTATCCAATACCTCAACCAAAACTTTGTTGATTTAATCTTAGTGATAGAAAACTTATTAGTAAAGTTTTATGAAAATCCTATGATACGAAGATGTATGCATGCTTCTTCGTACATATTTTGATTACATACATCAAATGAGTACCATTTAAATTTAAGTTTATGCCATATAATTCAAGAAACACTTGTAGTTGCAATTTAGTTAAGTGAGATCTTGGCTAGATTGTAATAACAAGGTAAATCTCCATGTTACGTGAGACCGTATCTGGAAAAGTTTACAGTTTCTAAATTAGACAACTTAATTGAGTTAGTTAGTGAGATCTATAACTCAAGGCATAAGATGGGATGAAACATGCTTACATTGCAAATAGATTTTTGGCAATTGTAAATCCCATAATGATCTAGGAATTGAAAAATGTTTGTCAATTATTGTTCGACAATTACCTCATTGAATACTTTCATTACTTGCAGATCAACTGATGTAATGGAACTATGACAACTTGGGTCCTAGTTTTAAGGGGGTTAAGGAAATTATATGGTTTATATGAATATTTACCAAGGGTATTTAATTTTCTTGAAAGGTTGAATTATCGAAAGTACTAACTTTTGAACTTTTTTCTGTAGAAATGGCACAACTCGATAACGTTACACTAGGTTCCGCTTTCAAACAGATGTTTGATAGGGAAAAATTGACTGGCACTGCAAATTTTAATGATTGGTACAGATCACTAAGGATTGTCCTGCATGTGGCTAAACGATCAGATTATTTGACCAAGCCTTGTCCTCTTGAACCTATTGCTGCAGCACCTACTGAGTAAAAAGCAGCATGGTAAGTTGAGTATGATAGATACAATGATGTTGCGTGTCTTATGCCAGGAAGTATGATTCCCACTTTGAAAAAGCAATTTAAGAATTTCTTTCCTTGTGATATGCTCAATGAACTCAGACGTATGTTTGAGAAGCCTGCAACTATAGAATTGTTTGATTTGATTGATGCTCTACACAGTTGTAAATAGGAGGGTGGTAAACCCGTAAGTGCTCATGTTTTAGAAATGAAAGGTTACATGGACCAACTTGAGCAGCTTCACTATCATTACCCGCAAGATGTATGCATTAGCCTAATCAACAGATCCTTTAGCAAGGAGTTTGCTAGTTTTGTGCGTAACTTTAACATGCATTGCACGGGGAAGACAGTTACTGAGTTACATGCAATGCTCATTGACTATGAAAAGGGATTACCATAAAAGGGTCCTACACCTCAAGTACTTGCTATTCAAGGTGGTAGAATTCAAAAGCCAAAATTGTAAGCGAACAAGGGAAAGGGCAAGGGCAAAGCTAAGGGTAAGCAAGTTATGGCTTACCAACCTGAGCCTAAGAAAAACCCTCCCAAGAAGAAAGAGAATCCTAAGAAGGATCAGGCTTGCCACCACTGCAGCGAGGTAGGACACTGGAAGAGGAACTGTCCTCTCTACCTTGAAGAGTTGCGAGTGAAGAAGTTGAAGATGGTTGGGCATGCTGCCAGCACTTCAGGTAACTTCTTTATGATTGAATTATTTGCATTTTCTCATAAAATAAATTCCTGGGTATACGATACTGGATGTGGTATTCATATTTGTAATACACTGCAGGGTTTAGGGAAGAAAGGAAGTTGGCCTATGGGAAGCAATACCTGCACGTGGGCAATGGAGCACATGCAGCTGTTGAAGCCATAGGATCGTTTAATTTAGTTTTGCCTTCAGGCTTAGTACTGTTATTAAACAATTTTCATTACACACCTTCTATAATTAGAGGTGTTGTTTCAGTTTTTTTGTTATTGGATCTTGGTTTTATTCACACATTTACTAGTAATGAAATTTCAGTTTCTTTAAATGATATTTTTTATTTTAATGCAACTGGTGTGAATGGTGTGTTTGAGATTGACATGAATGATAATGTATCCAATAGAAATAATTCGATATTTAGCATCAATAATAAGAGAATCAAGAAGGACTTGGATTCTACTTATCTTTGGCATTGTCGACTTGCTCACATAGGCAAGAAACGCATGGAAAAGATGCAACACGATGGGCTTTTGCAAAGTATCAATGATGAGTCATTTGATAAGTGCGAATCTTGTATATCTGGGAAGATGACAAGGAAACCTTTTACAAATCAGTTGGAAAGGGCTTCAGATCTACTTGGTTTGATACATACTGATGTATGTGGACCACATAGACATGTGTCAAGGAAAGGTGCTAGCTACTTCTTAACCTTTACAGATGATTTCAGTCATTATGGTTATGTTTACTTGCTTAAACATAACCATGAAGTGTTTGAAACATTTAAGATTTTCAAGAGTGAAGTAGAATTGCAACTAGGAAAGAAGATTAAATCTCTTCGATCCGATAGAGGTGGTGAAAATATTAGCCAATAGTTTAAAGATTATCTTGCTGAGTGTGGTATTGTCCAGCAGCTCACATCTCTTTATACACCACAACAAAATGGTGTATCTGAGAGAAAAAACCGTACATTGTTAGACATGGTGCGATCAATGTTTAATCTTACAACTCTTTCCTTATCCTTTTGGGATTATGCTTTAGAAACAGCTGTTCGCATTCTAAATATGGTTCCAACTAAGAAGGTTGATAAGACACCATATGAGATATGGCATGGTAAAGCTTCTAACTTGTCTTATTTAAAGGTCTGGGATTGTGAGGCGTTTGTTAAACGTGACTCACCAGATAAACTCCAACAGAGATCTGTTAAGTGTATCTTTGTAGGATACCCAAAGGAAACGATGGGTTACTACTTTTATTTTCCACCTAAAAACAAAGTAATTGTTGCTATGTATGGAGACTTACTTGAAATGGATCTCATATCTCAAGAATTCAGTGGGAGAATTTATGATCTGGAAGATAATCATGAAGATACATCACCTTCTGAAAAAACTAGTCAACTTCCTGTGGAACCTAAAAATCTAGGTCCTCCACCTGAAGTAATTCCCATTCGTAGGTCTGTAAGGACTACGCGTGCTCCTGAACGTCTATGTTTAAATGTAGAAGTTAAGGAAAATATGTTAGGGGATCTTGGAGAATCTGCTAACTATAAAGCTACCATGGCTGATCCTGAAAAGGACAAATGGTAAGTTGCAATGAATGGGGAAATGCAATCCATGAAAGATAATGATATCTGGATTGAAGTTGACCTTCTTCCCAATGCTAAAGTCATTGGAAGTAAGTGGCTCTTCAAGAAGAAAACTGATATAGATGGTAATGTACACACCTATAAGGCTCGTCTGGTAGCTAAAGGCTTTACTCAAACCCATGGGATTGACTACGAGGAGACATTTTCTCCTGTAGCAGACATTAGAGCTAATAGGATTCTCATAGCTATAGCAGCGTACTATGACTATGAGATTTGGCAAATGGATGTCAAAACCGCCTTCTTAAATGGTCGCTTAGATGAGGACATCTATATGGCGCAGCCTGAGGGGTTTGTGAATCCAAAATTTCCTAACTGTGTATGCAAACTTCAAAGATCCATTTATGGATTGAAGTAAGCATCAAGGCAATGGAATAAGAGATTTGACGATGTTAGTGCAAATATTACGATATTTAATCTACACAGTCTCGTTTGTTTTGATTGATCACAAACATGTAACTTGATACATAACATAAAATGTACAAGTTACTCTTAATCATATTTTGTCTCAACATACATTCAACACATCTCGATGTCTCAAAGTCCTTGTATGCTACAACACAGGTTCATACATTTTTTGTTATGTGGCATTATGATCAAACCCCTTAACAAATCATTTAGAATGTTTAAAATACGTTGAGAGTCATTAAGTATTTTAAAAGGTTAACCATTCTATTTCGTACCTCATTTTACATTTTGCATTTACAAGTATTTTATACAAATACATATTTTGTAAAATGTCTAACAAATATATACTTTTACTAGCTTATAGACCCGTGGAATCCATGGGATTTTAGAAGGTTTTTGATTAAAAAAAAGTAAGGACATGAATAAAGTAAGAAAGAATAACGAACGTAAACGGTATGAAACATTCTTTTAACGGAATAAAAGTTATAAGTCAATGATAGTATAAACTACTATGCTTGTAAATATCTATGTAATAAACGTCCATTGCCTCGTGATCTCCAATTTTGATGGTCTTGAGAATCAAATGTATGTACTGACCATTGAAACACTTCAACACAAGATTCATTGCGTGAACACCTAATAAGTTTAAAAAATGTGTAAGTAAAAGAAGTTTGTGATTAATAATAAGTGTAAATATAAAAAATGGCATAAAACATGTCATATGTATATTGTACATACCTATTGACCGTTGATCATAGACCTTGAAGAACTTCTTTATATACAACGTTTGTAGTAGTTTTTGATAGATTACCATCCACATCTGAAGCAACAATCTTTAAAACTTTTTTGCTTTTGACACGTGAAAGAGCCACATATAGTTGTCCATGTGTGAAAATAGGACGTGGCAGGTACAAACCAACTTTTGAAAGGGATTTCCCTTGGCTCTTGTTTATTGTCATGGAAAATGTGTTCCATTAATTATTTGTGCTTGAATAGAAGTTCTTGTTAATTGAATAACTTGAAGTCGTGTCCCGTTACATAATCCATTTGATTGATCAACATTTCTCAACAACATTATCGGGAAACCTACTTTTAACACAAGCCATTTGGAACACATGAGAATTTGAGTCCTTTGATAAAATCTGGTGAGAAAACAAATTCATCGATTGTTGTGCCACTATCAATTTTATCAATACTATCGCAACTTATGTAAACCATTTCCTCACCTTGAAATATATTAAGCAAATGATCATTTATACTCTCGACCACTTCATTCGTCGGAGCAAGAATGGCATTTTCTAACCCTTTTAGACCCACAGCTGAATCGGTTTGATATGTAGTTGCCCTTGCTAACCCTTTTATTTCATCTATAGAAACTGAAGTATCCACCGGTTGATATGGAAATGAGCCTGATCGTGTTGGTGCAAAAGGTATATGTGTCGGTTTTCTACTGTAGTATGACAATAGTTTGTCCATTTTCATTTCCTCTTCATCAACTCCACAATCTAGATTTTCACCATGTAAACTCTATAAATCAAATTTATTTTAAAATTTTAGTATAAGCAACTGCACAATATAGTTTATAAACCCGTGCATACAAAAGTCTTTTTCATTAAAATTAGTTTTTTTAGATTAAAATCTTAACGGGTATACTATTAAGACCTTTAAAGTCCTAAAACATGAAAGCCTAACAACTACCTAAACTATGAATTTATGAAATCTCACCTATAAAGCTAATGCTTATCAATAATTGATTGAGTAGCCATTTATTAAGAATAAATACCAATCTTTTAGTGTAGTATCCTAAATTTGAAATAGACATGAATAATATTAAGATTCGGCAATTTATAAGATGTAAAATTTTAGAAATAAAACATGACTACTACACATGGGTGAACCTTTTTTGCAGTATGCATTGTCCGACTTGAAATATTCAATAGTATATGAATGATGCATAGAACTCAAACTACACAACATATGGTTATAAAAATATCTTCTTCACGACCTTGCTTCGCTTGCTTAATTAGTCCCCAAAAAGCAATGAGAAACTTGACCATTTGCTACTTAACAGCTTTGATTTCACAATCCATGTTTATCACCCTTTACCCAGCACCGAATGTCTCATACAGATGCACAGTAACTTTATCCATCTATCTTGCTCACATAGACCACATCACCACATTTCTTATCCTGATGATACAAAATAAAATAAAATAAAATAAAATAAAATATAAAAAGAAGAAGAAGAAGAAGAAGCTAAATTAAAGATAATCGTAAGTAGTTAGCATATCCAAACATTCAAATTGTCTAACTGCCTTATCAAAATGCATACATCAGATTTATAAGCAATCCCAAATGCCCCATGAAGATCCACATTGGTAATTAGGAACTTAGGATATATCATCACATTTACCCATAAGATTTAAAATCGCGTGCGAGTGAAAGTTGGTGCATGGTATATATATGAAAATTTGATTTCAAAGTTAAAAAATCTATATTTTTACTATTTGCCACATTCAGTTCATAACAAATCCTTATGTAGCATTTACAATAGGGAAGGAAATAAGCAAGCAATTGACTTGTAATCATTTTGGACTCAAACACTCATGGCACAACTACTACGGCCGCACCAGGAGAACATCCATAGTTTATGAGACCTCGTACATACATGCAATAAGTCATCATATTTCATTTTCTCATTATTTAAAGTCTTCTTTTACCAATGTAAAAAATGACATACATTTGGTTTACTCTAATCCTAAGTTCCCAAATTGGCTGCTTATTAATTCCTAAATTAGATAAGCACAATCTGGAGATAAGTTAAATGATCATTTTGCATTTGATGTTACTCATACAATTTGTCCCATAAATGGCCTGTTTGACCCATTATTCTACACTATCATTTTCAACCCATTAGTGTTCTTGTTGTTGAGTTGGACTTCTCAAGAACATGTAAAAGCCATTTTGAAGAAGCAAAGTCAACTTATGTCTTGCTAAATTCTAACCTAACTTTCAAAGTTGAGCGTTCGGATCCACAAAGAAGCAAGTTCAAGCTTTACTCATATTCACCATATGATACAACCAGTACATATGGCTTTTCGTCAAATACCACATCAGTAAATAACCTGGTATATTGAAGAAACCATTATCAAAAAAAGTAAGGACTGTCAAAAATATTAATTACCTGCAATCTCCAAAGCAAAGTAAGTTTATCATAGTAACGGAAACACCGTCAATTGATTATTTTACACTCCCTCTTTCCCAGGCTAAATACAAAAAAATTCTTTTTAAAAATATCCGACAGTAATTGTCGCATTTCCTTTCTTTTCACTAATAAATAAGGATTCCAAAATATGGATGCAATTGGTTTTTTCAACAATATCCTTGCTACTTTGTCATCACTGAAAGGTATTTCACTTGCTGAACCAATATGCACAGACTACTACTAAGTTAATATGTAAAGTCAACCATTGCATTTATGTTCAGGGAGTACGTAGAATGTTTCACATCTTGCCATAGCAATCAGAAGAAGAGTTTAGGTTTTGATGACTTTTAGTGTTTATGTTGCTAATTTAAGGGTTCTATAATATGGAATGAAGTAATAGATAAGTAAAGCAAATCATTGGCATCCCCTAAAAGGATATTTCACATCTTCCTATTTTTAAGTTCATCTCATATAAATTTCACAACTTCCATATGAAGAGATAGCACAGTTGGAAAACATACGTCTGGTATATAATTGAGCAGAAATGGATTTCCTCTTTTTGTAATCCTCATTTCACTACACTTCCAGGTGAGGCCTAATTCAAGAACATATTCTTTGTCAGTTAGAATTCATTGCACCTACAACTATATAAGCATCAAAGCAAGCTGAAGCTTATTCAAGAATTTACAATAAAGTAACGACTAACATCATAAACTTGCGCTACAAATCCTCCTAATGGACACTTCTCAAAATGATAAATGACCTTTTAATTTGTAAGTATATGATTAATGTCGAGAGTCCATTTGGAGAGTTTGTAAGCAATCGTTTTAGAGAAATACAGAACTACCACATAAAATATGTGAGGATAATGATATGATGTCTACACGACTACACCATAGCTTTAACTTTATGGCTTCAACTATATTGTAAAATTTTTCAAAAATTAACATTCCATCACATAGCTAGAACTTAGCTGATAATAAGTGGTACAGAACTTAGCTGATAATAAATTATCTAGTCACACTTGAAAAATCAGTATCACTGATCATCGTGCAAAGTGTCGATTAGTCACATTTGTGGCAAAGGTATCAGTTTTCATGTAGTGAAACTGATTGTGATGATCTCACTATCTAGGGACAATGTTACAATGAATTATCTGTTGGAGTATGCTCGTGTCATAATAAATAATTATATGGCTAGACATATGTGAGCCTATGGGGTCACACACATATGTTGGGAATTAAACTTAAGCAGTTAGTACGGTTGCTGATGGAAGAACAATTAGGACTGCTGATGGAAGAGCAGTTAGGACTGCTGATGAAAGAACAGTTAGGACTGCTTAAGAGATCAAGGTGAAACCGTGTGAAGATAAATATAGAAAAGGTATGGTATATATCTTATTTGTATAGAATGATTCGGTTAGATGTTTAACTTGTATAGGACTCTTTACATTATAAAAGGAGATCCTTAGATTAGGGTTTAAAGATCGAATACATCTAATACCTAATATCCTTCACGTTCATATTGTAATCGTTTGATATATTGAAGTGATAGTTTGGTTGATATTGTTTTGTTCTTATTGTTTTACTTGATCAATCACCAAACACAAACTCATATTCTTCTAAGTACTTGATAGTAAATTCCGCGTGCTATAAAGTATATACTCAAAGTATCCCCAACATAACGTGTGTGTTTAGATCCGGTCAAGTGGTATCAGAGACAGGTTTCTGATACTTTGAGTCTAGAAGAACCAGAAGTATTTACTCACTAGCAATCCAAGAAGATGGACATGGAGACACCTCAAACCTCAATCCTTGCTAAACTCCCCATGCTGAAACAGAATGAATACGATTTATGGCGGCTCAGAATAGAGCAATATTTCATGGTGCAAGACTATGCATTATGGGATATTATTATCAATGGTGATTCCTTCAAACCAGTTGCTGTTGAAGAAACACGTGCTGATGGTTCCAAGATCACAAAGCTTAACACTGAGCCAGTTACAAACGAGGAGAGAATCAAAAAGAAGAATGATCAGAAGGCTAGGAATTTGTTACTAATGGCAATTCCTAATGATCAAGTGCTAAACTTTAGCCATTACGAGTCGGCTAAAACTCTTTTTGAAGCAGTGGTGGAAAGATTTGGTGGCAATGAAGCTACCAAGAAGGCACAGAAAACCCTACTCAAGCAAAGTTATGAAAACTTCACTGCATCAACTAATGAAACTTTGGATCATATCTTTAATAGTCTTCAAAAGATCATCAGTCAACTTACTGTGTTGAAGATTGTGATACCTCAAGAAGACCTCAACATGAAGTTTCTAAATAGTTTACCTGCTGAATGGAACACTTATGTTGTGGTTTGGGGCAATAAACCAGAGCTGGAGAAAATGACAATGAATGAGCTTTACAATAATCTCAAGATTGTTGAGCAAAAGGTCAAGAAGAGTGGTAGCACCAGTTCCAGTTCAGGTAATGTGGCTTTTGTATCTACTTCAAACAGTTCTAATCATGAAGATGAAGAAGCAGTTGGTATTGCTATACCAACAGTTAGCACTGCTAGTGTAAAAACTAGTACTGCTGGCTTGACTGAAGAGACTATATATGCATTTGTGTCAGAACAGTCTGGTGGGTCAAAGATCTTTAATGAAGATCTTCTTCAAATTACTGAAGATGATTTGGAAGCTATGGATTTAAAGTGGCAGTTGGCTTTGATAAGCATCAGGGCTAAGAAGTATTACCAAAGGACTGGGAATAAGATTACTTTCAATGGAAGAGATGTTGCTGGGTATGATAAGTCTAAGGTGGAATGCTTTAATTGTCACAAGATGGGGCACTTTGCCAGGGAATGTAGAGGTCCAAGACAACAAAGCAACCAGGGTCAAGGGTTTAAGAATCAGCAAGGGTCAAGGAGAATAGTTAATGTTGAAGAGCCTTCTTCCAAGGCTATAGTAGCTGTAGATGGAGCTGGATTTGATTGGAGCTTCATGGAGGAAGAAGAGGAACCAGCTAACTTGGGTTTGATGGCTTTCTCAGACACTGAGGTATATAAACCTGAAAAATGTTCAAACTCTTGTCATGCTTTAAAAGATTATGAAAATGTTAAGAAACAGTATGATGATCTTAGAGTTGAATTTAATCAAATAAGTTTTAGTCTGTCAAATCATAAAAGAGGATTAGCTGTTTTGGAAGAACAAATTGTGTTTTATAAACAGAATGAGTCAAACTTTTCTAATGAGATAGGTATTTTAAAGAGGGAATTGCAAATAAAAGATAATAAAATGAGTGGACTTGTATATGAACTAGAGAAGCTTAAAAAGGAGAAAGAAAACATCCAGTTAAGTGTAGACACTCTTGAATATACTTCAAACGGAGTTAAAAAGATTGTAGTGAGTCAATTACTTAACAAAGCTAAATCTGGTTTAGTTTATAAGTCAGTTGCACCCCCTTTTAGTGGAATGTTTGCTCCACCAGGAATTAATTTAGCTCATACTGGTTTAGAAGAGTTTAAGGATATGGATTTTCCTGGATATGGTGTTAATGTTAGTGAGAATCCTGTTAAATTTGTTAAGGCAGAAGATTCTTTTGTGAGTGCTAGTGATAAATCTCTTTCTGAGGAAAAGATGTCCTCTGATAGGAACTCAGATGCACCAACTATTGAGGAGTGGACATCTGATGATGAGAATGTAGAGGTTAAGGAAAAACCTAATGCTATTAAGGTAGAAGTTAAACATGCTCCTAAAGTGGTTAAGACTGAAAACATAAAACCAGTTAGAAAAAATGTTAGATATGCTGAGATGTATAGGACTAAGAACAGATCATCAAGTTCTGAGAGTAGTCATAGGAACTGGAATCACTCAAAATCTAAGAAATTGGATGATAAGTTTGCTATGATTAGAAAAGTATGTTTTGTTTGTGGAAGTTTTGAGCATATGGCTGCTTATTGTGATTCTAATCCATGGAAAAAGAGGGTTACTGGGAATGCAAGGGTGAACAGGAATAACAATGCTAGGGTAACTCAAAATGGTCCAACTAGATTGACAAACCCTAATGCAAATCATAAGATGTCACCTAAAGCTGTTATGTTAAAGACTGGCATCAAAACAGTTTCAACTGCTAGTCAAAATAAGTGGTTTAAAAGTAAGCAAACTGTTTCAAGTGCAAAACAATTTTCAAATCATGCACAAACAGTTAAAAGGCATTTTTATCAGAAAACAACAATGACTAATCAGAAGTGGGTGCCTAAGATTAAACAAGCAGTTCCAACTGCTAGGTCAGCAGTTCCAACTGCTAGACCAGCAAATCCTACTGCTATGCACTTAAATGTTAAGGGAAACAGGGGCAATGCTGTCAAGGCCTCAGCACATTGGGTTAAAAATTCTACCCAACCCAATGGTGCATCAAAGACCTCAAACAAGTTTTCTTATCTTGATGCACAAGGCAGATCCAAACCAGTGATGGTTTGGATCCCCAAAAGAAACTAACACCTTTATTTTGTGTGCAGGAACATCCCTCAAATGGCAAAGAAGATAGAGGATATTCAGACAGTGGATGTTCAAGGCACATGACAGGCAACATGTCATATCTTTCAGACTTTATTGCTCTGGATGGAGGACCAGTTGTCTTTAGTGGTGGTGTTGGAGGAAGAATTACTGGTAAAGGGGTAATTAAAACTGGTAACCTTGATTTTGAGAATGTGTATTATGTACCAGAACTTAAGTACAATCTTTTCAGTGTATCACAAATTTGTGATAAACATAACAAAGTTTTATTTACTGATACTGATTGTCTTATACTTTCTCCTAATTTCAAGCTACCTGATGAAAGTCAAGTATTGCTTAAAATCCCCAGAAAGGATAATACATACAGTGTTGAGATGAATAAACTAGTTCCTAAGGTTGGACTTACTTGTCTTGTTGCAAAAGCCACATTGGAAGAATCAATGTTGTGGCACAGGAGGCTTGGTCATGTTAATTTTAAAACCATTAACAATATTGCTAAACATGGGTTGGTAAGAGGTTTACCAAACAAAACTTTTCTCAATGACCAAACTTGTGTTTCTTGCCTTAAGGGTAAGCAACACAGAGCCTCATGTAAGCCAAAGACCCAGAACTCTATTTCTCAAGCTTTATATATGTTGCATATGGACTTGTTTGGTCCTACCTCTGTGAATAGCTTGAACTTTAAGAGATACTGCCTTGTTGTCACTGATGATTATAGTAGGTTTTCTTGGGTATTCTTTATGAAAACTAAGGATGAGACAAGTGAAATACTTAAGACCTTTATTGTTGAAGTAGAAAACCTAGTTGATAAGAAGGTTAAAATAATCAGATGTGACAATGGGACTGAATTTAAGAATAGAGTGATGGATGACTTTTGCAGAGAAAAAGGTATTAAGAGGGAGTTTAGTGTAGCTAGAACCCCACAGCAAAATGGTGTAGCTGAGAGAAAGAATAGGACTCTTATAGAGGCTGCTAGGACAATGTTAGCTGACTCTAAGCTACCAGTTTCATTTTGGGCTGAAGCAGTTAGCACTGCTTGTTATGTATTGAATAGGGTTTTAGTTGTACAACCTTACAATAAGACTGCTTATGAGCTTCTTAGAGGTAGAACCCCTGATTTAAGCTTCATGAAACCTTTTGGTTGTCATGTTACTATCCTTAATACCAAAGACCAACTAGGAAAGTTTGATGGGAAATCTGAGGAAGGTTTCTTTGTTGGTTATTCTCTGCACAGTAAGGCTTTTAGGGTGTACAATACAAGCACCAAGCATGTAGAAGAAAATCTGCACATAGAATTTTTGGAGAATAAACAAAATGTTGCAGGTGTAGGTCCAGATTGGATCTTTGATATTGACAGTCTTTCAGATTCCATGAATTATGTGCCTGTTACAGGTAAAAATACTAACAATGATGCAGGTTCAGAGGAGGAAGATGATGATTGCATTTTTCATACCTGTCATGGAAGAAAGTCATGTGAATGAGTCTTCTACAAAGAAAGATGATATTCTTTCATCAAGTGGTGTAGACAAAGAGAAAGATGCTGCTGAAACAAGTGGTCAGAATGGTAAAGAAGCTCAAATTCCAACGAGCAGTTCCAATGGAGTTAGTACTGCTCAACCTCAAGTTCCAACTGCTGAGCAAACTATTGATGCTGCTGGACCAAGTCAACCTCATCTTGATTCACCAGTTGATACTGCTTCTCAAGCTGATGAGTTTGATTTCTTTGGAGATGGTCTGCAAAACATGCCTACCAGCTATGCAGCTCCTTCTACTCCCCATACTATTGTACATAGGAATCATCCACTTACCAATATCATAGGAGATGTACAATCTAGAGTCAAGACCAGAAGGTAAATTCAAGACCCAGATCATCATGGATTTCTCAGTGTGGTTTATGAAGAGAAACATCATGAAGATGATAATGAGTGTATGTTTGTATATTTTCTATCTCAGGTTGAACCCAAGAATGTGTTAAAGGCTTTAGAATCATCAAGTTGGGTTGAAGCTATGCAAGAGGAGCTACTTCAATTCAAGATTCAAAATGTATGGGTTCTGGTTGATCTACCAAAGGGAATGAGAGTGATTGGTACAAAGTGGGTATTCAGGAACAAGAAGGATGAGAGGGGCATTGTGATAAAGAATAAAGCAAGATTGGTTGCTCAAGGCTATACTCAGGAGGAGGGTATAGATTATGAGGAAGTTTTTGCTACAGTTGCCAGGATTGAAGCAATAAGATTATTTCTTGCTTATGCTTCATTTATGGGGTTTATGGTCTATCAAATGGATGTGAAAAGTGCATTTCTGTATGGTACTATTGATGAAGAGGTTTATGTTTCACAACCTCCAGGTTTTATAGACCAAGAGCTTCCTAACAAGGTTTATAAGGTGGTGAAAGCTCTATATGGATTGCATCAGGCTCCAAGAGCTTGGTATGAAACTCTTGCTAAATATCTTCTGAAGAATGGGTTTCGTAGAGGGAAAATTGATCAAACTCTTTTTATTAAAAAGGACAAGGGTGATATTCTACTGGTCCAAGTTTATGTAGATGACATCATTTTTGGTTCTACTAAGAAACAGATGTGTAAGGAGTTTGAAAAGCTGATGAAAGACCAATTTTAGATGAGTTCTATGGGAGAGCTTACCTTCTTTCTAGGTCTTCAAGTACAGCAAAAGTCAGATGGTATATTTATCTCTCAGGATAAATATGTTGGTGAAATTTTAAGGAAATTTCAATTCACAGATGCCAAGGTTGCTAGCACACCAATTGACAAGGAGACACATTTGTTATTAAAGGATCACAGTGGTGAAGATGTGGATGTGCACATGTATAGATCTATGATTGGGTCTCTGATGTATCTTACCTCATCTAGGCCTGACATTATGTTTGCTGTTTGTGCCTGTGCAAGATTCCAAGTGACTCCTAAGGTGTCTCATCTCACAGTAGTAAAAAGAATCTTCAGATACCTTAAGGGTCAGCCTAACTTGGGGCTATGGTATCCTAAAGAGTCTGCATTTGATCTTGTTGCATTCTCTGATTCTGATTATGCTGGTGCTAGCATGGATAGAAAGTCTACAACAGGTGGTTGTCAATTCTTAGGTCGAAGATTAATCTCTGGGCAGTGTAAGAAGCAGACAACGGTGGCCATATCTACTACTGAAGCAGAATATGTGGCAGCTGCAAGTTGTTGTGCTCTAGTTCTATGGATTCAAAGCCAGATGCTTGATTATGGGTACAATTTCTTAAACACAATTATACATATAGACAATAACAGTACAATGTGTATCATTAAGAATCCAATTCAACATTCAAAAACTAAACATATTGAAATTAGACATCATTTTATAAGAGACTGTGCTAAAAAGAAGTTAATACAAGTTGTTAAAATACACACTGATGACAACTTTGCTGATCTCTTAACAAAAGGTTTTGATGTAAGCAGATTTCAGTACTTGGTAACAGGTATTGGAATGCTTAATCCTTCAAAAGATTAATGTCTAAATGTTTTTGATTTTTGTACTGTTAGTTGTGCTATTTGTATAGTTGAGACTGTTTGAATCTTTTTAGTACTGCTTGTGATTTTGTTAGTCAATTGTGATAACTGTTAAAAGAGAATATTGTGTATTGTGTTTTCTTTGGTTTTGGACTAACATTTCAGGTTAAGAAAAGCTTTCTGCTTTACATTGTGCTTTGAAAAGTATGGTGATTTGGATTGTCAAGTGTGAATACTTGTCACACAACAAATGGTAATTGATTCACCATGTCTAATCAACATAAGAATCAACTAGTCCAGATCAAACGGTTTCTGGTAAAGACTACTCAAATCCGTTTATGGTTGACAGTTTACCAAAAACTGGTTGGTTATCAACTCACCAAATCTAAGTGTGAAGAGTTGGCTAGTCCATAGCAAACGGCTATTGGTAAAGACAAGTCAAATCCGTTCATAGCTGATAGTTTGCTAAAAACTATAAGTGGACAAAAATGTTTTCGAATCCACATTAACATTAAAAAAAAATGCTTTTATCTCTGAAAACTTTTTGCTAACAGTTAGTACTGCTGGAGTTAACAGTCTGAACTGCTGGCTTCACCAGTTTGTACTGATTGTTCAAACTTAGTTCCTACTGAGTTTATGCTCTGTGATACACCTCTCTCAGAAGGTAATACATCTGGAAGTGTTGAGAGCAGTTTGAAACTACACAACTGAATTGATGGTAACTTGTACAAATGGTCATATTGGATGCTACGCTTGGATAACATATGTTCTAGTTCATCTGATGGTGAGGATTCTTCCAAACAGGGGAGGATTAAAGTTTGTTCTAGTTGCTGTTAAAGATGATTGATGATTATGAAATTCAGGGGAGGAATTAAGAAGTTAGAGATGAATTATAAAGAAGTGCTTAAAGTCTATTCATTAAAGATGATTCATTACATAAGAGCTTCACAGGTGAAAAACCAACAAAAACTACCAACACAAACCTACCAACAAAACCTACCAACAAAAAACTACCAACACAAACAGTTTCTAGGATAACACATAATAATGAACAAAAACTACCAACACAAACCTACCAACAAAACCTACCAACAAAACAACCTACACAACACAACTACTCAAGCTTTCCTTTTCCTTTTCCAAGGATATTCGGCATGGTTTTGCTGCGGGCTCCTCTGCTACCCATGACGTCAGACACCTTCTTGCAGGGAAGTGCCAGTATTACTGTTCTTGGAGATGGAACTTGCTTCTTCTCAGGCTTCTTCTTTGGAACAGGGATCTTCACTGATGATGCAGCTTTTTCAAATTCTTTTGTTAGTAAGTCTGATAGTTTTCAAAGTTCATCATCGTCAGACGAGTCAGACGAAGAGGAGGATGAATCATCCACATAAGGAGGAAGTTCATCGGAGGAAGGTTCATCGGACGAGGAAATTTTAGTCTTTTTCTTCTAAAGATTAACTCTTGAAGTTGAAGAATAGTTTGGTGGAAAATAGTTTTTCCAACCTGAACTTTCAGAATCTGAAGAAGAGTCAGATGAGATTTCTATACTGTTTGGTGGAGAAGAATTCATTGTGATTGAAGAGTTAAGATTTGTGTTGTTGAAGATTTTGTGTGGATATGTGAGTTTTTATAGAGTTAATGAAGGTTTAATGACATTCAATACGTGGTTGATATGAAGAATTAACTCTTAGGTTGGTATAAGGAATTAATTCCTTGATGGAATTAAATTAATTTTGGTAATTTTTGAAGAGTTGACCAAAAGAGTGTGATATGTGAAGATAATTCCCAAAGTGTTTCGTGATTAAAGACAAGTGTTTGAAAAAATCCACCCCATCAACGAAATCAGAAGTTTAATTCAAGAAACTTATTGATTTGCATCTAAATCATAAGTTTAGGGGAGGATTGTTGGGAATTAAACTTAAGTAGTTAATATGGTTGCTGATGGAAGAACAGTTAGGACTGCTGATGGAAGAGCAGTTAGGACTGCTGATGAAAGAACAGTTAGGACTGCTTAAGAGATCAAGGTGAAACCGTGTGAAGATAAATATAGAAAAGATATGGTATATATCTTATTTGTATAGAATGATTCGGTTAGATGTTTAACTTGTATAGGACTCTTTACATTATAAAAGGAGATCCTTAGATTAGGGTTTAAAGATCGAATACATCTAATACCTAATATCCTTCACGTTCATATTGTAATCGTTTGATATATTGAAGTGATAGTTTGGTTGATATTGTTTGTTCTTATTGTTTTACTTGATCAATCACCAAACACAAACTCATATTCTTCTAAGTACTTGATAGTAAATTCCGCGTGCTATAAAGTATATACTCAAAGTATCCCCAACACAACGTGTGTGTTTAGATCCGGTCAACATATACACAGAGGTACCACTTTATATATCGTGTTTATTGTATTTACGACATATAAATAACCTAACGTAACTCGAGATCACTATTGGGCTTCTAATGGCTAAGTAAAGTACTTAATCCATTGGACTTGGAAAACAAATGGCAAGCCCATTTTAGCCCATATAGGGGCCGGCCTAGGAGGAATTCAAGGGAGTGATTTGGATTGAATTTTGGTCAAATACATGATGATAATCTCCTTATAATTATCATATTGATTTACCAAAAATGTCTCCCCTCCTCTCTCTCTCTAAAACACGGCACAAAACAAATATCCATCTAAGGTTTTTGTTTTCTTGATCTCTTACTTTGAATCTTGTTCATTCAAGGTGATTTCAAGGTTACGGGTTAAAGGACTAGCATCCAAGAGGTATACGGTGAAGTGTAGTGTGGACTATCATAGAGGTGATCTACTTTGATCATTTGGTTTCAAGGGTAGATTGGTGTGAAGAAGGTCTCCATTGAATTCTACCGATCACGCTACAAAGGTATAATCTTGTTTGTTTTAATTTGATTGATCATATGACTCTATGGATCCGTTGATAGGTGATTTATCCACTGCGTTTGTTTATTGATAATATGTTATTTATATTTTCAACATCACCTATATTATCTAATTCTGATTATTATATAGATCGGCATACTCACTTTCAGAATGCAACGAAGATCATAAATTTTCCACATAGAATCTAAATAATCACATACTCAATTCTAAATAGCAAAACATCAAATGTGAGACCATCACTTTTAGAATACAATACCAAACACCCTATAAATAGTTACAATTGAAGTGCTAATCAACAATAATTCTTTTTAGCTTACAAAAGAGGGTAAATGAACATATGATCATAGTTGTGTTGCAACTTTTCCTAAGCTCATGATAAAAATGTATCTTTCTCATCCTTAATTATTATAAAACGTACGAAGCTAAAACAAAACGCACTAAGCTAATAAATGTTCATCATTCGTGGTGCTTGAATAAACCTATGCCCAACAGCTTTTGCAAACTCAAAAAGCCATATATCCATTAAAGCAAGCATACTGAAACATAATCTTAACTTCAAAAAACATATCCATACCTTTCTTCATCTTATCAAACTACAACACATACACCGCGGACTTGTTACTATCAAACACTCAAATTATGAATTGCCTAACAGCGTGTGCGTTGACTATTCGGATGTGAGTCGGAAGTACCTGATATTGTTTGTCCATGCGCACCTATAATAGTAACAATCATAAGTGAGTTAATATAAGATATTTTACAGCAGTAACGCTACTTAAAAGAGAAAAAGGATTCAGTATTAAACATGAATTAAGTTAACGAAAAGTTAAATTATATGGTCGCTTGCCAATAACAGATGACTGTATACGGTCACTATGAGAATGTGGAGTTGCGAATACATTTTGCGTTGGCCTATTTGTATCCAATGAACAACCTATACAGATAAAAAAAAATGTGCAGAGTTTATTAAATAAGTACTGAAACGCGTTTTCCAACCCTTGATAGAAATAAGTATCTGGACGACCTGACGGGGTTACAGGTGCGCGTGTGTTACTACCACGTGAAGTGGAACTGTTTGGTGGGGCCTGGTTGCGCGTGTGTTACTACCACGTGAAGTGGAACTGTTTGGTGGGGCCTGGTTGGTCACACCTATAATGATACTCGACATCAGCAAAATAATGTAGGATAATTAGAACAACATAAATGAGCTATATATGTGTAATGACAACAAAGATATGCCAGTGTACAGCTGTGAATAAAACTGAACCAAAGCGTTACAAACTTAAGTCATTTTGCTAAATATTACACGTAAATCTGAATACCTAGTATAACTTACTAAGTGTCAACAGAAATGCATTTTTAGTTATATCTCAAAAATTAGGTATTGGTTTTACCTTTGCTGTTTATTCTTTATTGCTAAAAATGAGTTCATTTCTCGACACTCATGCCTCTAATAGGTCATTTTTTTTTTTTTTTTTTTTTTTTTTTTTTTTTTTTTTTAAGTATGGGGCAATAAAATTGACGTCACTTATATTCTACATGAAAAGCTTGAAACTCAGTTCGAAAGACATATACACAGACGGTCTACTAAAGTTTAACTTATAGCACTTTTTAGATGTTTCTTCATATATCAACACTGTGAAGCTAATCATTATCAGTGAATCAAGTAACAAAAATTTCAGGTACGCACCTATTTAGTTAACATATGGCCTTACCTGTAAAAACCGACCAGCGTGAGAAAGATCAAAGAATTCCATAGAAACACAACCCTCCTTACCTGTAATAACTATCCTTTGAAATATATTTTGAGCCTTTATGGTCGCCAATGCATCAAATTTATCGGATAAGGATAGCAAAGTTAAAAGGAGTATAAAATATATATTCAAAATTGCACATGATTGAACATCTGGATCCACACTAAAACAACATAAATTGAGTATGATAAATCCATAGTTTTATCAAACAAAACACAATAAAACTAAGTAACTAATTTGTATGATTAAGAAAAAAAGGTACCTAAAATTTTAGGAGCAAAAACACAACTGTAATCCTCAACCACCATCATAGCCAACAAATATCCAAAATGGTCGATGTTTTAGCCAAGATTTATTAATCATGTATTAATAATAAAGAGGGGAATTTAACAGGCACAAATATACAACATGGTCTTACCTTGAGTCAAGGTTTTCCAACATCAAAGGAGCGCCTGTAACATCACGTAAATGTTATTTAGTGTTTTTGATTTTGGAGTAGAAAAATGATTAATGAGGAGCGTATCATAGATGCAGTGAGTTGTACCTGAAAAAAAATATAGAACAATTGGGTTCCAAACGCACCAATGGTTGAATCAAATCGAAAATACTAACCAAAAATGTTTTTTGATTGTGGTTGAATCGTTGTGGCATAGGATAATTATGGAAATGATTTGAATTGAAGGTGATATGATATGCTGTGGAGAACAATCGTATGGAAGAAGATTGTAGTTACAAAATGGGTTAAATGTGTTGTAGAAACTGAATTCAAATTGAATTAATGATTTAACGACCTAACAAAAATAACGGCATTGATTTGCATTTTGACCTACCAAAAATAACATCTATAGCATCGAAGGGAAAGGATAGTGCATAGCAGTGTTGTACACATGAGAGCATTAATTATTTTCTAACCAATAGGAGCGAAGACACGTCATAGCATTAATGATATTTGCTGCTTCATAGGCTTGTACATTATTCACGTTTATTAGAATAAATACATTTGTACAAGTAAACTAATTATAATTTTCATTCAAGTACTAAAGTTTACTTACACTTGACAAAATACATTTTATTTTAACAAGCACTCAACTAGATATTTTATTTTACAAAAGGTTACTTAAAATTTTCATATACAAGTAACTTACCTTTTTAAGTAAGTATATACATTTAAACAAATGTATTTTTCATAAAATGAAAAACACTCTTTTATTACCTCATGCATAGCATCATCAAATCCAACATAATCCGACAAAATATCTTGGTTAGATCATAGGAAAGATTTAGATTTGATTTTGGAAAGATTTGAGTAAGATTTTGTAGAATCTGTGTCAGAGGTACGTGGAACCCGCAGAACCCTTTTTCAGTCCAAGGAACCTTTTTTTATAAAGGGCGGAACCCGCGAAACCCTTTTTTGGTTTCGCGGAATCCGTGGTCTGCTGACCTTTTTTGACTATAAATATCAGTCCATTGTCCACCCATTTCCTCACCACTCACATACACATTCTCTATACTATGATTTCATATATTTAGATCTGTAGTAACATACATTAAACGCCATCATTATCATGATCATAATGCTTCTAACTTTCATTATGTTTTAAGAATACTCGCGAAATGATCCTGTGAAGCAAGTTCAAAGATCTTGAGTCATCATCCACCACAAGCATACATATATGAAGATTTATCACAACAAGCTTAGGGAACTTGTGATCTTCTGTTAGGAATTTTGGAATAATAGTTTATTTCCATTCCTGCTGGTAGTGTAGCTGGTTCCTGCTGGTAGTTATCCATTGCTGCTGCAGTTGGTTCCTGCTGTTAGGTCTATTTTGTTTCTGCTGTTAGTAGTCATTACTGCGGGTAGTAGTAATAGTTATCCCGTATGTTTAGAATGTTTGTTAGATTTATTTTTAGAAGAGATCATGTATATCTCTTTACACGGTTTGTATGAGCTGTATTAGGGTTTCTTAGTCTATAAAAGAAACCTGCAGCTAGGGTTTATGTACACATTGAAAACATTATCTTTAGTTAATAAACGATCCATAGAGGATCAAACCTTTGTTAGTTACTTTCTTCTTTATATTCTTGTGTTTAGTTTCCGCATAGGCACAAGTCTTACACTTAGAGATTCTCCTAAGCTGTTTGTGTTTACATAAACGGTTTAACCAAGCTCACTCAAAGATCTATCTATCAGGCACGATCCTACAAGTGGTATCAGAGCCTGGTGAGGATCTCTGTTAAAGAAGAAAAAGGCTCTCAAACAAATCTCTTAACCCTCTCTCAATGGAAGGCGAAATCCCTAAAAACAATGTCATTAACCAGGAGGAACCTCAACCCAAACCAGTCCAACAACAAATAGTCACAACCACTGTGTCTAACAGTAATGCAAAGTTCCCATACCTTAAGAAAGATGAGTATGAAGTTTGGGCCATGAAGATGGAATACTGGATCTCGAACAGCGATCATAATCTGTGGAATGTTGTACTCAAAGGAAACAGCCCGAAGAGAACTGGGAGAGATGAACTGGGGAACATCTTAATCTTTCCACTTGTTACAGCAGAGGAGCAGATTGCTGTACAAAGGGAAACTAAGGCAAGAACTCTTTTGCTTCAGGCTATTCCAGAAGATCATATGGGTGATTTTCATCACCTGGATGATGCTAGGGAAATCTGGCGTGCTGTAAAAGCCAGATTTGGAGGGAATGGTGAGTCCAAAAAGATGAGGAAGTCCATGCTCAAGTAGGAGTTCCAGGAGTTTAAGATCTCTGAGGTTGAAGGGATTCACAAAGGTTATGACAGGTTTCACAAGATCCTCAGCCAACTCAACCAGTTGCAGGCCAGGCCGGACAATGAAGACTGCAACACCAAGTTTTTGAGGGCCTTGCCTCCATCCTGGTCTCAGGTTTCTATCACACTCAAGGCCAGAGGTGGACTTGATTTCATGACCTTTGATGATCTGTACAACAAGCTCAAAACCCTGGAGATTGATATCAAAGGGTTTTCAACTTACTCATCTCACACCCCTACTCATACTGCATTTGTTAGTGCTACTAGTACTAACAAAGTATCATATGGTGATAGCCCAACTTCATCATCCTCATCAGTTTCTTATTCTCCTGCTGCACCAAAACTCAGACAAGATCTGATAATGTGGTTGAGGAAGTGCTTCACTCATTTGTTGCTGAAAGTACACCACAGTAGCAAATTGCTTATGAAGACTTTCATCAGGTGGATCAATTGGATCTAGAAGAGATGGAGATTAAATGGCAGATGGCTATGCTGTCATTAAAAGTTAACAGGTTTGAGAAGAAGGCAGGGAGAAGGATCAACTTCGATGGACAGGAGGCAGCAAGGTTTGACAGAAGGAAGGTGAGGTGCTACAAATGCTCACAACCAGCTCATTTTGCTAGAGAATGCCCAGATAAGAAGGTGGATGACAAAACAAGGTACTCTGCATTCAAAATTCAAGAATTGGAGTCAGAAGAACCCAAAGCCTTGGTGTCTGTGGATTCAATGGTGGACTGGGAAAAGCATGAGAAAGCTGCTGCAGTAAGAGGAGCTAAAAAGGTCTATGGGATGATTGCTGGATATGGTGAGAAGACACAAGTGGTGGGTGATCTTGGTTTTATGGGCTATCCATCTCAGGTACATAACAGTCATTATGCTTGTGAACTTAAATATACTGAACTGAAAAAGGAGTTTGATGATATAGAGAGTAAATATAAGGATTATTATATACAGGTCCAAGCTTATAAAAATGCTGTTAATACATTAGAAAAACAAAAGACCTGGTTTCAAACTCAACATTTAGCATATGATGAAAAGATAAGGGTTTTGCAGAGAGAGTTAGAGTTCACCACTAATGAGTTAAAACATTCTGAGAGAGAACATGCTAAGGTGGTTTTAGAAAAACAGGATTTGCAGGTTAAGTTAGACAGTGAGGTGGCTAGGATGAATAAATGGAATGAATCACCTAGAAACCTACACAAGTTAATTGATAGTTCTATGTCTGTGAGGTCTAAACTTGGGTTGGGATATGGAAACTATATAGGGACTGATGAAGTATATAACCCTACTGAACCTTGTATATATGTCCCTGAACCTGTAAACTATCAAAAACCTGTAAAGTATGTAAAAGAGGGAGGAATGCATGCTGTTCCTTCAACAATAACTGGAACATTTATGCCTACCTCTCCTCATACTGACATTGATGAATCTAAGATGACTTATGGCAAGAAGGCAACTGTGTTGTCTGATCTTGATTGTGACTCTAATGATTTTGTCTCTTGTTCTAACAGTGACAAAACCTCAAAAATCAAGACTGTAGGATCGAGTACTTCGAGCTTGATTGAGCTTGGTATAAACAAGAACCTCTGTATGCTATACAAGCGTTTATGCGGAAACTAAACAGCAAGTATAATAAAGAAGAAAACTCTAAATGACAATGATCCTCTATGGATCAAACTATGAACTAAGAATTGTGATCTTGAATATTGAAAACGTTAAAGGTGTACCTAAACTCATAGACGGATATATCTTTTATACTAACAAGATGACCTAACCCTAATCCGTTCTACAAGCAAACGTGTGAAGAGATAAACAACTATCTCTTCTAAAAATAAATCTTAACAAACATTCTAAATATACGGATAACAAATAATACTATCCGCAGCAACAACACTATCGGCAGGAACAAGATAACACTGTCGGCAGCAATGAGCTTTCAGCAGGAACCAAAGCTATCGGCAGGAACCAGCTTAACACTATCGGCAGCAACAATGAAACTCTTATTTCCCAGAGATCCTAACAATCCTCCCCTAATCTTGAGGTTGACTAGGTTAACCTGCAAGATTCCAATGTGATAGAGCTTGCAACTTCTCAGGCTTGAGGACTGCGACTTAGCAGCAACAATTTTAAGTAACCAGCAGCAACATCCATAACTTGCAAGATTCCAGCTTCTATAGCATCCAGCAGCAACTTCTTTAAGAAATCTTCTTCAAAACATGTATACTGGTCACCATTACTTTCACTTGAACTTGGCTGCTACTATGACAATATGTACATCAAATCACTTTAAGTTTCATACTATTCTCATCACATCCAGGTGTGTTAACTCCTGTGAGAGGTGAATCATTGAAAATTAATGGATTTGATGTCTCTTTACCAATAGCCATCACTACTGGAGTAGCCAATGTTTAGGTGTGTTAGACCATGGTACATTGATAACCATCTGATTTATTAGCAAATCAGCAACTATAAACGGATTTGACTTGTCTTTACCTGTAGCCGTTTGCTCAGGACTAGTCAATTCTTAAGTTGCAACAGAACCTTGGTGAATTGAATACCAAATATGGATACCAAGTGTCTTTACCACAAACCATACTTTTGTGGACTAGCCAATCCTTTGGATCCCATAAAGGGTTACATCCATGGTGAATTGAGAACCATTTTCAACTCTCAGGAATGAACCATGGGTGAGTTGAATACCCTATAGCTTTGAGCAAGCTATTACAGCTATCAACGGATTTGATTATCACACCAGAGCCGTACCCTCATGGTGAGCCAACTCTTTCTTGTCTGCAAGACATGGTGAGTTGAGCACCATTTATTGTGCAGGTGTAAACACCAACACTGTACCTGCAAGGTGTTGCTCAAAACCACTTATTAGCACACAAAATATACAAAGAAAAATTTAATTTTTTTTTTTTTTTTTTTTTTTTTTTTTTTTTTTTTTTTTTGAACTAAGAAGAACAACAAAATAAAAGAAAGAAAAATAAGAAAAGAAATCAAAAGAAAGAAAGAAAGAAAATATACAACAACAACAAGAATAAACCTCCCCTTAAGCTTCATCCTCCCCTAAATCTGCAATCCTCCCCTTAAGCTGATGATCCCTTAGCTGCAATTTGATCCTTGATGAATTTAACCAATTGTTCAGCTGTGGTTAGATCATTTCCTATAGAATGCTTAGGAACTCTGACCTTCTGTGTTAGCATTCTCTGTAACACTCCTTCAGTTAAAGGATAAGCAATATCCACAAACATAGTTAGGAACTTGCCAGAGGTGAGTTCCACAACATGAACATTGGAATAGGGATATAATCTCCAAGAAAATACTCTCCATGATGATTGATTACCCCACACTAGTTTAGCCTTGTCTCCATCCAATTTATTCATCAAGACTTGTAAATCTCCCCAAAGCAGCAGACCAATCCCAGTAGGAGTATGAGATTGATAATGATTATCCACTATCTTATAAAGATGCTCCAAATCTTTTCTTTCAACCCTATCCAAGATCTCCCTCAGAAATGTAAAGAACTTGACTGTCCCATCAAGAGAAAACCAAACATTCACTTCACCATCAGTAGTAGATCTAAGCTCCCAATGAGCAATATGTCCCCAAGAATGAATGGAATCACCCTCTGAATCACTTTCAGAATCAATCCTTATCAAATCATGATCATCCATGTCAGAAATATCAACAGAAGAAGAGTAGTAAGAATGACTCTTCTGCCTTGTCCTTAGTCCATATTGAAGGATAGGAACAGAGGAAGATGGTTGAGCAGGAATAGAAACATTAGCAGCAGAAATATCAGCAGAAACAAGATCTTCTTGTGGTACCTCAGATGCATCAACATTAGAACTTGGAGCATTAAAAGAAGCATCCTGATAACCTTCTCCAGACTTCATTCTCTTTGCAACATCAGATTCTAAAGATGAAGACTCTCTTTTCCTGCTTTGTGAAATATCTGTCTGAATGGAAGAATTGATCCTTGCATAGGTATCAAGAAACAACTTTTGAACTGCACCATCAGCCCAACCTTTGAAGTCACTGATCTTGTAGTTGGCTTCATTTTTCAGATATACCTTCATAAAATTGATATTATCTCTGTTTGTGGGCATCTTATATCCTAACCTTTGTCTTTCCTTGATCCTGTGCATCAATTCATTCCAAGTGGTTGCTCTTGTTTCTTTAAGATGAATGCCTTGAGCAGATCTGACCTTTCATCTGAATCCAATTCTGACATTTGAAGAACCATAAACCCATGAGCTCTAATAATCATGTCAGTGTTCAATAAATATTCAACTTGTGCACTAAACACTTCTGAAGAGGGATCATCTGAACTTGGGTTATTTATAATCCCAGCAACATTCTTCTCATCAACAGACAATTGTCTTGCAAGCTCCTCATCATTTGCAACCTGAGCTAGTCTAGCTTGTTCAGCAGCATTGTCCTGCTCTTGGATCTGTCTAGCTACCTCTTCATCATTCTGAGTAGCTTCAGAAGGAATAGTGTTGCTTTCAGCAGCAATGAGTGGACTCTCAGTAGTATCAACAGGAACCTCAGATTTAGAAGAGATACTATCAACATCAACAGCAACAGCAAAGACATCAGCAGCAATAGAGACATCGGCAGCAATGGAGACATCAGCAGCAATGGTCCTTGCATCAGTGGAGACCTGAGCTTGAGTAGAGATGTTGTGTTCAGAAGTTGTAGGTACTTCAGTATTTGCACCATCAAGAGAAACAGATGCTAGAACATTAAGCCCATCAAATATCATATCATCCTGATCTTCCTCAGACTCAGAAAGAATAACCCTTCTTTTCTTTTGCACATGACTACCCTCCAATATGCTGATCTTTTCATTTAGTTCTTGGATAGTTCTACTAAAAGCTTCATTAGAATCCCTGAGCTCCTTTTCCAAATTCTTCACTTTCTCACTAAAAATCCTTTTTGTCTCATTAAGTTCTGACTCCAATGCCTCAATTTTCTTCACAGATCTGTCAAGTAACTGGGACATAGAGGTGAGATCAACAGCATCCTCAGCTCCACCAGTTGAAGTATTAGGAGCTTCATTGACTCTGGGTGGAGACACATTAAATCCCTCCCCTGCATTGGTGTCATAACTAAATGGCTGCCTAGTAGGACTAGGTGATGAAAGCCTTGAAGAAGAAGGTAAATCCACAGAAGGAGATGGCTGGATAATAGGTGTATCAGCTGAGATGGTCTGATCATTAGATTCAACATTGTCATTAGGCTCAGGTGTAGGTGTTACTGGTCTGGGTGATGGTGGTAATGGATCATCAGCAGCAATAGATGCAGATGCATCAGCAGCAACTGAAGTCTCTTGCTCAGTTGCATTAGGTGATTGTGAGATATTGACATTATCAGCAGGATCAGGATTTTCGGCAGGATCAGGGATATCAGCAGGATCAGGGTTGTGTAACATATGAGGCAACAAAGGCAAATGTTGGCCAGTAAAGTTCATCTTCATGAGGGCAAACATTTTGGCAGTCAACCTATTTATAATCTTAGGGGATGTATTAATGGTCTGTACACCTAAGATGATTTGAAGAAATCTAGGGTACATCAAAAAGCTGTTTTTACCATTACTGAGATTCTCAATCATTCCCTCAAAAATATATTTTGCCCAATTAAAGATCCTACCCTGAGATAAACAAACTAGACCAGATGCAATAGGACTTGGACATTGATCCCAACCACCTGTCTTAACACTCAGACACTGGAGTAAAGTATGAATTAGAAATCTCCATTGAGGAGACAACTTACTTTTTAAGAAAGTACAACTCCCAGTAACAGGATAACCTATAGCTGCCATTCCATCAGCAATATCTTGCCTTGAAAGATCATATTCTCCTTGCTCCTCAGGAAATTGAAGCTGTACCCGAATCAACTCCTCAGTAACAATCACTTCTTGGTCATCAATGGTAGCAACAATATCAACTTCCCTTCCCACTATGTGTCTTGCCTTAGCTGTCCTCCAAAACTGTTTGACCAATGAATCATATACCGTCACTGGACAATAAGTGAGGGCATAACAAATAGATGACCCACGAAGAAATGCTAGAACTTCATCATAACCAACACTTCTTGAAGAGGACTCCAAATAAGCAACCTTGTTATGATCATCCTTGTAACGAAGAGTTGTCATTGAGTTGAAGGAATGATTTAGGGTTTGAAATGGGAAGATTAGGGTTCGATAGGTTTTTGAGAAATTGAGATGAGAAATGTGCAATTATATGTTTAGTTGCCAAAAATATCACTTTAAATTGCTGCAATTCTTTGCACGTAACATTGACCAATTAAATTAAGAAGGTTTGACCAATTGGCAGAAACACTTGGTCAATCGGCAGCAATAAGTGATTTGACCAATCGGCAGGAATGAGGTGGTTTGACCAAAGTCAACCTTCCGAACTTAGTCATTAAGAATAGCTGACTCAAATTAACTCTCAATACCAGCCACCAATAAATTTGCACTAATCTCCATATCAATAAATAACCCTCAAATCACATAACTAAACCAAAAATCTTCAAAAACAAGCAAAAACATGAGTTCATCCAAACACCCAATCATCGAAATCTCATCAGATTCTTCCTCCTTGAGTGACTCAGGATGGAACAACTACTTTCCCAAAACAGCATCATCCTCTAAAACCAAAGGTAAGGCCAAGGTTGAGGATGACTCATCTGATCCTATTCCATCTACCCCTTCTTCATTAGAGTACTTTAGCTCTGATGATGAAGATTCATCAGAGTTGAAGTCTTTGGTTTATTGTCAGGGTGAATGGGAGACTTTCCCTCCCAATTTTCCCATTACAGATGAGCTTAGGAAACAGATGAAGGAAACTGAAGCTCTGCTAGCTGAAGAGATGGAGAGGACAACTGCAGCTTTCTATAAAGTATCGGTACCAAAAGGTAAAGGCTAAACATCAAGAAGGTTCAAGTCGAGAAAAACCAAACCCTAGGAGTCGACACAATCGACAACGTGAAGGAAAAGATCCAAGACAAAGGAAGAATCCCACCAGACCAACTCCCAAGCCAGCTCATCCAGCTCCACAATCAAGCAAGCCTAAGCCTATTCCACAGCCAAGCCATTCAACTGCAAGGACACGCTCCAGAACACATCAAAGGCCAACTACTTCAAGCTCTTCAAAGCCACCCCCTGAACCAAGACAACCATTGCCAGTGATATTGGCACTTCCAGTCCCCCATATTTATGAAGAGATCTGTCGCCAGAGAGGAAGGAGGTTCATGCCTGATAATATGGGTAAGGGTAAAGGGAAAATGGAATAGGTGGTAGGGTTTAGATAGATTGATGTATGAAGGTTGGTATGATGTTTTGAATGATGTTAATAGGTAGCTTTTGTAACCCTGTAACCCGTAATCTTTTGTAACCAGCAATTGAATGTGCTAAACTTTCTTAAGATGAATGAAAATTTCTGTGATTAGCTTTAAGCCCAAGCATCACTAAGCTGCAAAACAAAGTTAACTAACAAAAAAACATTGAAAAACCTGCAAAACAAAATTAGAGAAATACAAACAAAACATAAATGAATGAAAAAGCAAGACAAAAATACACGCATTAGCCTCCCCTTAGGCTAACACCACCTTTCAAACACAACAACATAATAGATCAAACAGAATGATTACCAAGGAAACCATGGAGAATAACCCATTCCCCCTCCAAAGATGTGATTATTATAGACAGGTCTGAAATCCCTTTGAATATATGAAGAAGTACTAGCAGGAATGGTTCCTTGAAAATCAGCAGGAACAGAGGAACCAACAGGAACAGGTCTATCAGCAGGAAAAGGACTCCTATAAAAATTCATTCCTGCTGCTTGTGGAACATATGGTGGGATTTGTTTAACATTTTTCCACAATGATCTGTTCTGATGTTTCCCACCATTCAACCTTTTCTCATGATAATCACAATCTTTAATAAGATGATATTGACTACCACACACAAAACATGTCTTCTTTCTAACAGCCTTGTTTTTACTACAACTTTTCTTAATATGGAAACCATTATCACTAGTGGAACTAGAGACACAGTTGTTTTTAAAAGAATTCATTGAGCTGTTATCTGAAAAGACTGATTTAGGAGTAGATTTACCACTAGTTGAACTTGAGGACTTGTGATATTTGGGTGTGGTTGACTTTTCACTTGAGTCACATGAAACAAAGTCTTTAGACTCTGCTTCTGAGGATTTGTCACTTGTGTGACAAGGGACACAATCATTAGATTCAGGTAAGTCTTTGGACTTTTTACCATAAACCATTTGTGACTCATCTGAGTCAATATCAGAGAGAGAGAGTGGACAGGAGTAGGCATAAAAACTCCTCTTATAGGTGGAGAAACAACATTCATTCCACCTTCTTTCACATACTTAACAGGTTTTTGGTAGTCTACAGGTTCAGGGTCAAAAACACTATACTCATTAGGGTCATAAAATTGATTTGGCCCTATCAGGTTACCATACCCTAAACCTCTTTTCGTTTTCGTAGACATAGAACTATCAACTAACTTGTTTAGGTTTTTAGTTGAATCTTTCCATTTATTAAACCTAGCCAAGGTATTGTCTAGTTTAGTCTGCACATCCTGTTTTTCTAACACCATCTCAGCCTTTTGAGACTCAGAATGTTTAAGCTCATTAGTGGTGTTTTTCAAGTCCCTCTCTAAAACCTTTATCTTTTCCTCATAAGCTAACTGATTCTTTTGAAACCAAACCTTTTGCTTTTCTAATGTTTTAACTGCCTTATCATAAGCTTGAACCTTAACAAAGTATTCATTATACTTAGATTTCATGTCATCATATTCTTTATTAAGAGTTGAGTATAATTCTTGACAAGCAGGATTACATCTTTGTACCTGAGATGGGAATCCTAACAGAGCATATTCTTTCAGATTTTCTTTTGCTTCAGAAGATTCATTATTATCAGTCAGCCTTTCCATGGACTTGTTATGAAACAAGCTCCTAATCTTCCTTGCACACATTTCAAATTTATCATCTGATAGCGACATTGTGAAGAGATTCAAGAGAGACACTTCAACACTGTTTCCTTCTTTATCAGAGATCCTTACCAGGCTCTGATACCACTTGTAGGATCGAGTACTTCGAGCTTGATTGAGCTTGGTATAAACAAGAACCTCTGTATGCTATACAAGCGTTTATGCGGAAACTAAACAGCAAGTATAATAAAGAAGAAAACTCTAAATGACAATGATCCTCTATGGATCAAACTATGAACTAAGAATTGTCATCTTGAATATTGAAAACGTTAAAGGTGTACCTAAACTCATAGACGGATATATCTTTTATACTAACAAGATGACCTAACCCTAATCCGTTCTACAAGCAAACGTGTGAAGAGATAAACAACTATCTCTTCTAAAAATAAATCTTAACAAACATTCTAAATATACGGATAACAAATAATACTATCCGCAGCAACAACACTATCGGCAGAAACAAGATAACACTGTCGGCAGCAATGAGCTTTCAGCAGGAACCAAAGCTATCGGCAGGAACCAGCTTAACACTATCAGCAGCAACAATGAAACTCTTATTTCCCAGAGATCCTAACAAAGACCAATGCATCTGTCACATCTGGTTCAAGTGAAAAGTCTACCTCTACCATTTCAGAAGATATCTCCTCAGATGTAGCTAGTGATGAATCTCATTCGAAGACAGCTGCAAATGAAGAAATTTCTTTTGATTATGTTAAAAACAATAATGTTTCTAGTTTTGGTTCTGTTTCAAACAATAATGTTTCTGGTTTTATTTCTGTTGAGAATAATTTTGTTTATTCTTGTGGTTTTGAGAATTCAGTTTGCAATAAAAGTTGTGTTAAGAAAAAGTCTTTTAGGAAGAAATCTTGCTTTGTGTGTGGTAGTTTTACTCATCTTATTAAAGACTGTGACTTTTATGAGAAATAGATGGGTATTTATGTTGGAGAAACTAGGTCTGTGTGGAATAATGTTAGTGAAATTCCCCCATATGTACCACAAGCAGCACGAATGAACTCTAGTAGAGTTTCTTTTCCTGCTGGCAAGCCAGTTTCTACTGGTAAGCCTGTTGCTGCTGGTAAGCCTGTTGCTGCTGGTAAGCCAGTTCCTGCTGGTAAGCCTGTTGCTGCTGGTAAGCCAGTTCCTTCAGGTAAGCCTGTTTCTTCTGGCAATCAAGTTCCAGCTGGTAGTTCTAATCCTGCTGGTTGGAGAAGCAATGCTGCTAGACCTTTCTTCAGACCTACTAGTGCTTATTTTCAGAATGATTTAAGGCCTGTTTACTTTGACACCATGCACATTGGGGGGGGGGCAAGATGGGAAACTGCTGTTAAGTCCCCAGCAGGTTGTTCTTGGAGAAACAATAACCACTATATGAGAATGGGGTCCAAGAACAATGGTGGATCCCATCAATCTCCATGGTTTTATTCTTATTGATCCACTAGGCAGGCTCAAGTCAGTAATGGCTTGGGTCTCCTTTGTATCTAATTTTGTATATGTATTCTTTTATTGTAGGAACATCATTTTAGAAGTAAAGATGTAGGTATTGTTGACAGTGGATGTTCCAGGAGTATGACAGGAAACTTAGAAAGACTGCATGATTTTGTGCCCCTAAATGGAGGAATTGTGACATTTGGAGGAGGAGATGGCAAAATTACAGGAAAGGGAACCATCAAGACAACCAAGCTGGATTTTGAGAATGTCTTCTATGTGAAGGAACTCCAAAACTTCAATCTGTTCTCTATCTCACAAATTTGTGACAAGAAGAACAATGTTCTCTTCACTAAGACTGATTGTCTTGTGCTGTCCAAAGACTTCAAGTTGCCTGATGAAAGTCAGGTTGTACTTAAAGTTCCAAGAACACACAACCTCTACAGTTTCAATCTGAGTGATGTTCAGCCTGAGGGTACACTTGCTTGTTTGGTGGAAAAGGCATCTATGGATGAATCTAATAAATGGCACAGAAGAATGGCCCATGTGAACTTTAAGACCATCAACAAGCTGGCAAAGAATGGTTTGGTACAAGGGCTCCCTCTCAAGACCTTCTCTAATGAACACAATTGTGTTGCATGCAACAAAGGAAAGCAACACAAAGCTTCATACAAGGCCATTACTGCTGTGAGCACCATCTCTGAGCCTCTGCAGCTGCTTCATATGGATCTGTTTGGTCCTACTTCCATCAGAAGTATTGACCACAAGTATTACTGTCTGGTGATTACAGATGATTTTAGCAGGTTTTCTTGGACTTTCTTCTTAGGTACTAAAGATGAAACCTATCTTGTGATTAGGGACTTTATTACCTTAATAGAAAATCAGCTGAATAAAAAGGTTAAGTCAATAAGGTGTGATAATGGAACAGAGTTTAAGAATTCAAACCTAATTGAACTCTGTGGGAATAAGGGGATAAAAAGGGACTATAGTAATGCCAGAACCCCACAGCAAAATGGGGTTGCAGAAAGGAAAAATAGAACCCTTATAGAAGCAGCTAGGTCCATGTTAGCTGACTCTAAGATGCCCACTATGTTTTGGACTGGGGCAGTGTGCATTGCTTGTTATGTGCTGAATAGCGTATCAATTACCAGTCCTCATAATAAAACACCTTATGAGCTTTTGTCTGGGAAAGTTCCAAACATTAGTTACCTTAAACCTTTTGGATGTCATGTCACTATATTGAACACTAGTGATCACCTAGGAAAATTTGAAGGGAAGGCTGATGAGGGTTTTATTATTGGGTATTCTGCTCATAGTAAGGCCTATAGGGTGTATAATTTGTCTACTAAGAAAATAGAAGAGACTCTCAACCTAAGATATCATGAAGATAAACCTAATTTACAGGGTGCAGGTCCTGAGTGGTTCTTTGACCTGGACTATCTGACAGATACCTTAGGTTATTCTAGATTCAAGGCAAATCAATCTGTAGGTACACATGATTATCAAACTAACAATGCAGGTACCTCAGATGATGAATCAGATTTAGAGAGTGATGAACGACCCATTGTTGTTCCTTCTTTTCCCTCTAACCACATTTCAGGTACAGAGCTCAAGGATTCTTCTGATATGGCTGGAAGTGATTCAAGTTTTGCAGAAGATCTTGCTAGTCTTCTGAGACAAGAACATAATGCCAAGAAAGCTGCTGAAATGTTTGGTTCTGGGTTTTCACAAGAAACAGAGGAGATATTGAGAAATGCTGCAGCTGAAGCTAGAAGACAACTGGATTCTGCTGGTGGTGTTCCTGTTTCTGCTGCTATCAATTCTGCTGGTAGTACACCTGTTACTACTGGTCCCTCTGATGCTGTTGGTGTTTCTACTTGTGCTGCTCCTTTGACCACTCCATCTGTTGACTCTCTGGGTTTCAATAACTCCCCTGAAAGATTCCCAAGTCCATCTGACCTTGGAAATTCGTACTCTTCAAGAGATAAGTTGGAAGATCCTCATCATCAATCCAGGACAGGCATTTTCACTTCTTCCTCATATGATGATGATTTCAACCCTTCAATCACAAATCAAGCATCCACCATTGATGTCAATCCCACTGTAACTAAGAGGATTAATATTGTTCATCCTCAGTCTTTGATTCTTGGAGATCTAAATTCACCTGTGCAGACAAAAAGGAAATTGCATCAACCCAAGTTTGGAGAATCTGCTTTCATCAGTTATATTCACGATCAGTTAAGAAGAAATCATACTGACTATCTTCATTGCCTCTATGCTTGTTTTCTATCCCAAATTGAACCAAGCAGTATAGCTCAAGCCCTTGATAATTCTGATTGGGTTGAAGCTATGCAAGAGGAAATGCAGCAGTTCCAGAATCAGAAAGTCTGGAAGTTGGTACCTTTGCCTGAAGGAAAACATGCAATTGGAACTAAATGGATTCTCAAGAATAAAAGGGATGCAAGGGGAATTGTGGTTCGAAACAAAGCTAGGTTGGTAGCTCAAGGACATAGACAGGAAGAGGGTATTGACTATGATGAGGTGTTTGCACCAGTGGCAAGAGTGGAAGCTATTAGATTGTTTTTAGCTTTTGCATCATTCATGGGGTTTGTGGTTTATCAGATGGATGTAAAGAGTGCATTTTTGTATGGAAGGATTGAAGAAGAGGTGTATGTTACTCAACCAAAGGGATTTGTGGACCCACAGAATCCTGATTTGGTTTACAAAGTGGTAAAAGCACTCTATGGTCTTCATCTTTGGAAGCACAAATGAAGCTTGGTGTAGGGAATTTGAGGAGTTGATGAAGAGTGAATTTGAGATGAGTGCTATGGGAGAGATGACATTCTTCTTGGGTTTACAGGTTAAACAGAAACCAGATGGGATTTTTATCAGCCAAGAGAAGTATGTTCATGACATACTTAAGAAGTTTGACTTGGAAAGTGTGAAGACTGCAACAACACCATATGAAGCTCCAAAGCCAAAATCCAATAATGAACCTGATGCTGCTGTTAATGTTCACCTCTACAGGTCCATGATTGGTTCACTCATGTATTTGACAGCTTCTAGGCCGGATATCATGTTTGCAGTCAGTGCTTGTTCTAGACATCAGGTTACACCCTTGACTTCTCATTTAAATGCTGTCAAGAAAATTTTCAAGTATTTAAAAGGCCAGCCTAAGTTGGGTCTTTGGTACCCCAAAGAGTCTCCTTTTGTGCTGGAAGCTTATAGTGATAGTGACTATGTTGGGGCTAACTTTGATAGAAAATCTACTACTGGGGGTTGTCAGTTTTTGGGTAGAAGGTTGGTTGGTTCCTGCTGGTTGCTTCGGTTTCTACTGGTTGGTTCCTGCTGGTTTTTATTTGGTTTCTGCTGGTGGTTCCTGCTGATGGTTTCTGCTGCTAGTAATGGTGGATTCAGTTGGTACTGCTTTTGTTATATTTGATATAGTAGGTCCTCAGACGCCCTTCGATTTTGGACGATGTGATGCTTATGGCTTGCTTACTTTTATTTGGTTTGGTGTTTACGAGCTGTTTAGTACCTAACGTAATGATGTCGTGGAAGGTCTGGGACCACACGCATTATTATAGGGTTTGATCTGGGATCAAATGGTCGGTTATGGTGAGGAAGGTCCGGGACCCCAAGACCCATAACTGAGGTGTAATAAACATATCTTGTTCGTACTAAATCAGATTAGGATATTGTCAAGACATTTGTTGCATGGTTCGTTTTGGAGATTCAGTTCATGGGATTATTCTTAATTGGAACAGTTACACGCGCTTTACAAATATTTTGGGGGGCATATGATACCATACAGTTCATGATATGATTACACAAAATTAGTAATCATAAGCATTGAGTGGTTTCTGGTTGATCTATCTGCGCTCACTGAGACTATCGGCCATTGCATGTGATCGCCATACATATATTGACTACAAGAATTATCCAAAGACATTTTATTATATGATGTCTTTTCGAACTGAAGGAAGAGATGATCTTTGCCACTGAGTTCCTGATTCAAGAAGATGGTTAGTATACTTTTAAGGGGAAGCTTATTGATCATATACTAATCATCTACATGCATCACTTGAGGGGAAGCGTTTACGAGATGCACAAGACCCCTATTGTAAAACCCCAAAATTACCACAATCTGAGATGACCAAAATACCCTCTGAATTTGAAATTTTAAGAACTTATGAAATACGCTATAAAATAAAAACTTGAGTTATATAACATGTTATGACTCCAAACTATACGATATGAACATATAACCTAAAGTAAATACGAAATGTTACGGGAACCTTATAACATAAAAGTATGGCACGTTTAAATGATTTATGTAGGCCAAAAGTAATTAAGTTTGTACACAACATTGATAATAAAGATAAGTGAGAATTTTGGTTAATATGGAAAGTGCAAATTGGAAAGTGCAAATTAGCCTTGATCACCCCATAATATTTAGCTAATCACAACCTCATACCCTAAAATTTCGTCCCTAAAATTTCATCTCAATTTGAACCAATCACACGACATTCTATAAACTGAAGATCCCCTATATTTTTTTTATTAAACAGCATTACTCCCCCGTGTTCCTGTCGATTCGAAACGCATAGAATCAAAACAAAAACAAACATCAAACAGCAAACAACAACCGACCCATTTATATATTGATATGGCTCTCCCAGTATGTGCCCCTTCTCCATTCGATCACTTAGAAACCATACAAACATCCATTCGAAACTGCCATTTTTTTTCTCTATCAACTCCATATATTCGAGGAACTTGTTACGGTGTTCGTGATCCTTAAAGGTGTTGCTGTGGTGGTCCTAACCGTGGTTACTTGGATTGTTTCTATTAGGGTTATAGTTCGCGGGTTAGGATTCTTGGTTGTTGCGGTTTAAAATTTCATGGCTCTTCCTTGTCGCTTCTTGTTCAGATCTGATCACAAGGTACCCCCCAATCCATTTCGATAATCTAGAGATACGTCTAACCTGTTCTTCACTCGTATGTAAGATCACTAATACGTTTTTTTTTTCATTTAATAACAAGTTATACGAAGTACTAAACCATGTCATGTAAAAGAATAAACATAACTCGTATAAAAACCTAACCTATATTTTGAATGAATGAATATTCCACATTAAACAAACTTGTGTCTGGTTAAAGATTGAGTTGTGAAGTCGTGGGTGTGGCTATTTTTGTGTCGCGTTATGTGGCTCAGTTAGGTCGAGGCTTATGATGGTTGTGGTAGTCGTATCTCAGTCCTTTAGTGGAATAAAATCCGAAACGTTTAGGTCGAATTCGTTTCTGCTATGGATCTTCGAAACTGTTTGTATATGTGACTGTGATGTGGTCATTTGAACATGAATAGGATACGTATTATAAGATATAAAAAAGGTTTTTAAAACTTAAAGAAATATGAAGAAAGGACATGTGTATATTTTGATTTTATTTCATGAGATACGAGGGGCTGTTGGGTATGTGCGGTGTGTCTCGCTTGTATGCCTTGTTCCGAATTGTTTCGGTCTTAATCTATCGCATCGTCTAGAGAATATCGTTGTGTCCTACCTGTTGTGTAAAGCGCACCCTAGAGTGTCTTCGAAATCACATGATATGTTATACGTATGTGTATATAAGAACCATAAATTAAATCATGCAAATTGTACGTGGGGTTTGGGTGGTCAGTACGCATGCATGACAAACAAAATGGGATAATTGCCATACTAATTCAAACTAGTGAGACATTATTTGAATTAATTACGCTTTAAACCCTAAACTTTAATAGTTCACACATTTAAACCCTCATCGTTGATAAATGTCATAAATAAACCTTAAACTTTGGAAATTGTCATAATAAACCCTAAACTATGATATTGGTTATATTAAACCTTAAAGTTTATTTAATTGTCATTTATAACCCTAAAGTATAAAGTTACTCAATTTGGAAGGTTACTAAATATGAAAAGTTACAAAAATGGAAAGCCGACTAAAATGAGAGATCTGATTTAAAATGAGTTATTATTAAGACGATCATGAATTCGTGTAGATCTGCTGAAGAAGGAGTTGATTCCAATCCTTATATTTTCGGTTATGTTTTCACTTGCGGTCTAAGGTACAGATATTCTACCCTTTTTCAGTAAGGGTGCTTTCATTCTCATGACTTGATCTTGATCTTTGATTCGTTATAAGATTCCCTTAAGCCATTGCTATGATCCCTTGTACTTTGATTCATTCGCTTGATATGCTTCGTTGGTATGATGATCCATTGACATTCGTTCTTTTGATCCTTATGGTATGATATTTGACATAATTCGTTCGTACCTTGTGTTATTAGTATTCGAAACACTTGATGCTTTGAAGGTTCATTTGATTTTGGTAACTAGATGTGAAAACCTTTTCAATTATATCATGGAAATGTTTTGAGGAAAAACTATTTTTAAAATGAAGTTTATGAAATATGCGCTACCACTTTTAATTGGAATTTGGCTAAGCTTTTATGAAAACTACGTTTAAAGACTATTTTTGTGAAAACCGTTATTAAAGATTATTTTTATGAAAATCATTTGATAAAGATTACTTTAAATGAACCATTTGATTTTGAACCTCCGATGATGACTTAGACTATTTGAACCTTTGCTTTGATATTGGGACTTTGACCATGATTCGATGACTTAGACTATTTGAACCTTTGCTTTGATTTGGACCTTTGACCTTTGACCCTTCAGTTTGATACCCGAGCCAAATGTGTTTCCTAGCCATGAAGGTAACATGGCCATGTCATTGATGCACCAATGGCATGACTCCCGTGTGGTCGAGTGATTTTCCACACCGTCCCCATTGTGATTGTGATATGCGCGCTTTATATTATTATGGCCAATGTGATTTGTGTGGGGGGCGTATGGATGCATCCTAGGTACGTATTTGTAATGTGATACGTGATATTATTCGGTGACTGATGCATGGGTGCAATCCACGTCTTTCACAAAATGTGGGAGCTGATCACTCCAATTTGATACATGAGGACACCCCTCATATTATCTGGTTACTTGAGAGGTATCCCCTCTAGATTGCTACAGGATTGTGATATGTGATGTGATTTGTGTGGGCTCGTGGTGGATTACTGACCCTTTTTTACTTTGATTCCATTTGTTTATACCTTATGCCTTCCCCAATGCACCATACTATATATGTTCGTTCGTTTGTTTTCGATTTCGTTTATATATATCTGTTCACTGGGATTTTTAAGCTCAGCCGTATTCCTTTTCCTGCGGCAGGTTTTAGTTGGAAGCTGGGTTATGAGTGGAGAGTACCTTGGACTTAGAAGACTATACTTAGATTTGCTATCCTGGATTTAGAGATGACTAGAAGAGATTTACATTTCAGACTTAGTATTTTGTTATTGTTCTCTTATATAACCTTGTATTTCAGAATTTTCCTTTGTAGCATTTGAGATTCATTTGTATTATTTAAGTCATATGCTTGTGTTTGCTTTGATATGTCACCATAACGTAATACTTCTACCCTTATCTGGTTGGGGTGTTACACCTATTGGATGATTACAAAAAGGGGAAGAAGATTTATGATGTGCAGCTTATTATTTGTGATGACATGTTTTAGCATTGTTTCTTCATACAGATTGTTTTGTAATATCAAATAGGGCAAGATTGTTGGGAATTACAGATTTGATGATTACAAAACCACAAGCAAGAATGAAGAAAGAAGAAACAATAGGGACCTAATATGTAATAGTTAGATAGCTTTCTTAGTAAGCTAGGGTTTTTGTAACCTCCCTCTATTATATAAAGAGGGTGGCGTCTAGGTTACAGACAACTCATTCAATTAATAGAAATTGTCTCCTCAATGAGAGTCGATTAAACGTGTTTAAGTGTTCGTTAGTAGTAGTAGTTTATTTATTTTATGTTTAATAAAAACAACCTTGTTAGTGATGTTGATTGTGTTGTTCTTATTCGGCTGCGTATGCAATCAATGTTACTAATGATCCTAGATGGGCTAGATCTTGGTTTTATATCTTCATCCATTGAAGGCTTCCTATCAATGGAAGTTCATTTAGACTATCATTCATATTTATTAAACATTTGTGTCATGGATCATCATTGTAATCATCACTGTATCATCACAATATATTCACCGAACTAGATTATATGGTTTATGTGTTTGTGCCATAAAACACAAGGTTTGTTATGTTGGGCCATAAAACATAACGGGAGTGGTTGTACCCGGGAAAGAACTCGACATCTAGCTTAGTGTCGGAAATATTGTATAGGTGACGTTAGGTTGGTTCTACCTCGAACTAGAACCCGGTATTTAGCTTTGTACCGGAAAAAGTGTAAGCGACGTTTGCAAGGTTTTCTCCGCCGAGAAGGGAGCTTGTTGATCTTGTGAAGTAACTCTCGAGTTGGGTACTCGGGGAGTGAAGTAGGGCGAAGAGGAGCTCCGTGACCAAAACACTGTAAATCATCGTGTTCGGTTTGCACTTTCGTTTACTTACTGCTTTACTTTTATACTTGCATTATATTATTGCTTGCGTTGTGACTTGATGGTTATGCTTGTGTGACAACTTGTTTTAGTGTATGCTTATATTAGTCATAGACTATAATTGACATTTTTCATATTACAACAAGCTTGATCGGATATTTGATACAACAAGTTGTAAGATTTTTAAACGGTAACGTATTCACCCCCCCCCCCTCTACGTTTTCACAATAGGTATCAGAGCCTCGTGGCTCTTATTTTCAAAACGAATGGTTTTTAAAATGGAGTACGATCCATGTATCAAATTACCCATGAAGCAGATATAATGTGAAAAGTATCTGTCTGTTTAATGCTTACTTGTTTTGTTGTTAAATATACTTTGTTATTCTAGCTTGAAGGTTTTCTTGAAAAATAAAATAAAAGTTTCTTGAAAGAACTTGTAGGTGTCGTTGAGTAAATTTACGAAGAAATATGATTTTGAAAGGAGCGTTTGGGATAACTAGAAATTTAGTTGAAAAATCATCTCCGTAAATGTTTAGATAAGTCACATTAGTAGAAATAAAGTTAAATAAGTATATTGTAAGTTTACTATCAAATCTAGCAAGTCCTACATGTTTTCTTTATGGCAAAATACGAGTTTTGGTGAATTTGTTATAGAGACTGGCGGAACCCTTTTTTACAAAGGGTGGAACCCTTAAAATGGTACCTTGAAATTCGTCTGTATAAAATGCAGTTTTTAGCCGAACTTCAAAAAATCATAACTAATTGACCGTAAGTCCGTAGGAGTCTTTCCACCTACCATTTTAAAGGGAATTGAGTCTACTTTCATTTAAAAATACTCTTATGACCTGAATTTAATTTCAAAGTGAGTGAAATAAACCAAATGTTACAGTGTGTCCAAAATATTAAGTTTCGTTTTGACATAGAAACTCAAATCTTTGAGTCGGGCAATTTTTGTTGGTATCCTTTGAACATTGGTATAATTTCTTTTGAAACTAAAGGATTTGGTCATAGTTATAAATATAAAGGAAACTAATCAAGCTTGGTATGCATCGTCATATTTAAACGCAAAGTGACAAAAAATATTTTTGTATGCTATGCTAAATGACTACTTATTTTGGTTTATGTTGTTTGCTTATATGTTGTTTGCTCATTTCTAATTGTGTTTGCACTTGCCTATTTGTGTAACATAAGTGTAAAGCTTGTTATGTTATTCTATCGCTTGTTTGTCAGTTTAATTTTATGCATAATAGAACATTTGCTAGATTTTGTGCACTAAGTTGGTAAATTGTTTTTGCATTGCTTATAGACTTAGATAACTTTCTTTGCATATGTTATAGTAAAATCTTGCATAATTCACTTAGGAATGAGAACTAAGTAAAACTAGTCAAGTACTTTGAAAAATGTTGTTTTGCACAAACTCCCACCTAATAGTTCAAGTGTTAAAATGTGCTACTACCTTCAGTGATTACCTAAACATATAGTATCTTTGAAAATGGTATGTACAACAATGATGTATGGTGCATTTCGTTATTTCTAGGATATTAACTTGTTATTTAACGCTTATGTGAACTAACCAAGTGTCGTGATGGACTTGGTTGTGGTGTGGGTGATCTTGGTTGTTCCTGAGCTTGCTCCTCATTGGTTGGTTCCATTTGTTCAGCATGAGATGTACCTGCAATGTTAGTTGAACCAGAAAGCATAGTAGGAAAAAGTGGCCAATGTGCCCCAGTGAATGCCCTTTTCATGTTTGCAAAGATTTTAGGAGTAAAAGCCACAATCACATAAGTCTGCATTTTATCTTCAGTCTCAAAATTCAAAATCATTTGCAGAAATCTTGGGTACATTAAAAATTTGTGTTTGTTGTTGACATTTGCTACCATGCCATCAAAAATGAGTTTTGAAAAATTAACAGACCTTCCAAGTGAAAGACAGACTAATGCAGAAGCAATGTTGCTACCAAACTGATCCCATCCACCACTCTTGGGACTTAGGCAATGGAGCAAATGATGAATAAAAAATCTCCACTGTGGTGTAAAATAGCTTTTCCAAAAAGTAAAAGTACCATCAGTGGGATAGCCTATGGTTCTCATACCCTCAAAAAGGTCATCATTAGACAAAATATATTCCCCTGAGGCATCATCCAATTTAAGACTGCTCCTAATGGATGCCTCAGTGACAATGAAGTCATGGGTATCAATGGTTGCCCTTAACTGTGGTGTACCATCAGCAAGAGTTTCAGAGGTAACCGACCCCCAAAACTGCTTAACAAGAGAAGTATAAATTGTAGGATTATGAGTTAAGGCGTACCGAAGGTTAGAACCTCTTAAGAAATCCACAATCTGCTCGAAACCTCCACTTTGATTTGGTTTCTTCAAGAAACCAACCTGGTTGTGCTTGTCACAAAACTTTAGTGAAGCCATAGTCAAGAGAATGATTAAGTGCTGGTTGCTAATCGAATTAGGGTTTTTACTGGTAGTAGAAAAACAGAGTAAATCTTGGCCGTGTGTAAAGATTTTAGAAATTAGAAGTAAATAATGGATAAAGATGAAAAATGAATTAAATCTTATCCATATATACCTCTTTCCCCAAAGATATCAACGGTCACATTTAAATAAATTAAAAAATCTTTATTTGACTGACCAGACTTAACGGTAATAAATTAATTACATTTTACACTACCAGACTTAAAATTGGTCAACCAGACTTAATCACTGACTCACCAGACTTAACCAAGGAATCAGACAAACACTCATAAAAAGCAATATCAAGGCTTCTGATCATCACCAATCCATGTGTTTTCTGCAAATTTTAGTCCCAACACCAAGATAAACCAAGAAAATATACAAACAAACGATTTTACAAATTAAAAGCAAGAAAAATTAACTACTAGAATTAAAACTACTACAATTTTTTTTTAGTGACCAGTATTAAATCTACTACAAGAATTAACTTCTAAGACTACCAGAATTAACTCCTAATCAGAATTAACTACTTATCATAATTAACTACTTAGTACTGGTTCTACAAACTTTACATTTAGCCTCCCCTTAAATGTAACCTCCCCTTAAACTGAGCTATGGGTTCATCATACCAATATTAACCACTAAGTAATTAAACCTAGGTCCATCAAAGGCTTTGGTTAATAGGTCTGCCACATTAAGATCTGTGTGTATCTTTTCCACTCTAATTAGCTTCTTTTCAAAGCAATCCCTAATGAAGTGATGCCTTATTTCTATATGCTTAGTTTTAGAGTGGTATACAGGGTTCTTAACTATACAGATAGTGCTTTCATTATCTATGTGAATTATAGTGTTCATAAAGTTCAAACCATAATCCAGCATTTGATTCTGAATCCACAAGACTTGTCCATAGCAATTGGCAGCTGCTACATACTTAGCTTCTATTGTTGATGTAGCCACAATGGTCTGCTTCTTACATTTCCAGGAAATCAAATCTTCTTCCAAGGAATTGACAACCTCCTGTTGTGGATTTCCTATCAAGACTTGCTCCAGCTTAGTCACTATCTGAATAGGCTTCCAGGTCAAAAGATGATTCTCTAGGATACCAAAGGCCCAAATTGGGTTTGCCCTTTAAGTACCTAAAGATCCTCTTCACAGCATGAAGATGTGAAATCTTGGGAGTAACCTGAAAACGAGAACAAGCACACACAACATACATTATATCTGGCCTAGAGGCCGTAAAATACATTAGAGAACCTATCATTGATCTATAGAGATGCACATCCACATCCTCAGCAACTTCATCCTTTGTCAATGGCACCTTGTTCTCTATGGGAGTGACTGCAGTCTTCACATTGGTAAAGTCAAACTTCTTCAAGATCTCTGCAACATATTTGTCTTGAGAAATGAAGAGGCCATCTTCTTTTTGCTTCACTTGCAGTCCTAGGAAAAATGTAAGCTCACCCATTGAGCTCATTTCAAATCTTCCTTTCATTAATCCTTCAAACTCCTCACACCAAGACCTTCTAGTAGAGCCGAAAATGATATCATCCACATAAACTTGTACCAGAATGATATCCTTCTTGTCCCTTTTTATGAATAAGGTCTTGTCTATCACACCTCTTTTGTACCCATGCTCTTCAAGAAACTTGGAGAGTGTTGCATACCAAGCTCTGGGAGCTTGATGGAGACCATACAATGCTTTTATGACTTTATACACCTTGTTGGGGTGAGCTGGATCAATAAAGCCAGGAGGTTGATGAACATATACTTCTTCCTCAATAGTGCCATATAGAAAGGCACTCTTTACATCCATCTGATAGACTATGAACCCCATATATGATGCATAGGCTAAAAATAACCTAATAGCCTCAATCCTGGCTACAGGAGCAAAAACCTCATCATAATCTATCCCCTCCTCTTGTCTATACCCTTGTGCTACTAATCTTGCCTTGTTCCTAACAACTACTCCTCTTTCATCCCTTTTGTTTCTGAAGACCCACTTTGTGCCTATCACTTTAGCCCCATTAGGTAGATCCACCAGAACCCAAACTTTTTGCAATTTGAACTGCAACAACTCCTCTTGCATTGCTTCCACGCAACTCTCATCTTCAAGTGCGTCAGAGACTTTGGTGGGTTCCTTTTAAGAAAGGAAATAAGCAAACAAGCAATGTTGTTGGTCCTTGTGGTTGACCCTTTTGTAATACCTGAAATTCAGATAACTTGTCAAATGACCAAAATACCCCTGAAACAATAAAACTTAAATAAATAACTTATAAAAATTCTGAAACGATTCCAAACATTCGAAAATGAACCATATATGAAACGAATAAATTTCTGGGACAACATTACATTATTTTGAATGTCCAAAAATTATAAAATCACATATACATATATATATGATCCGAATATAATTAATTATATATGTAATATATTTTGTGAAAATCATTTAACTAGATAAATACCAATTAAATAAAGGAAATTATATACAAAATCAAATTACTTTTGTGATAAGTTTCTAGGCCTAAAATCTGGATCACATGCCCCCTCCTAGGTCGGTTAACACAATATAAATACAAAACATAATTTTTGTAAAACTCTATTTTGCCAAAACCCTAAGATCGACTAAACTAAAATCGACCAACCTTCCTACGCGACTTCTGGACCTGAGCAAAGAATTTCTTGGTGTTCCTTGGAGTATTAGCAAGCTACGAAAAATAGGAGTTGGAGTGTCGAAGCTTTGATTCGAACGTGGTGATTTCTTTTGTTCGATCCATACGTACGAGAGGTAGAAATTCCTTGCGACTTATTTTTACGTTCTAAAAATTATCCAGTATTTTTACAATGATCTACATGTCGAATATAACCTAAGAAAAATAATAAACACAAATCATGCATGTTTATTTAGGCGTACGAAATTAAGAGGGTTAAAACAAACTTAATTTTCAAATCATGCTATACGAATTTTCTGAGGTGTGACCATAATTTTTACGTGATCTATACTGATGATATAAGTCCAGAAAAATAACCCTTTGATTTGTGGAAGCTTGAATCGTGTGTTTTGAATTAATATTGTAATCGGACTTATTGAAAAATAAAAGAAAATAAGAAGAAACCCTAAATCGTGTTAGGGTTAGGGTTTTGTGGGTTGAATCTGAGTAATAAATGCAGTTAATCATTGTGTCATGATGGGATAATGAGTGGGTAAAGTTAGGGTTGGATTTGGTAAATAAAATATGTACACGATTTGAGATATAAATGACAAGGGCTTGTTTTGCCAACTTTTAAACTTAAAGGTTATTTTTATAATATTAATTAGGTCAGTAAAAGTGTAGGAAAAATATAACTTGAGGGTCTTAAGTGTAAATATTGCGTAAAAATGAATAAATGATAATTAAGGGTACGATTTGTAATTTATTTAAATGGAGGGACTAAAAATGTAAATTCTGAAAACTTGAAGTTATTTTGAGTAAATAACATTATAAAGGGTGTCTTATGTAAATTTGAGTAATTATGGGTTTGATATATAATTATTACTAAACTAGGGTTTGAAATATAAGTTTTGTAAAGTTAAAGGACAAAAGGTGTAAATTATGAAATCTGAAGGACCTGAATCGTAATACACATAATTTTGAGGATATGTTCTGTAACTTTGTAATATAAGGTGTTTATTTGGTAAAGACAAATATTGTAGGGGTTTGAAACATGAATTATGTAAATGAAGGATTGTTTTTGTAAATTATATAATTAAGCGGTATAAACTGTAAATTGTGAAACTTAAGGGATTAATGTGTCATTCTGAATATAGTGTGTATTAAATCCGTAACTTAAAGTATTTTCATGATTAAACCTTTGAATTAGATAAAGTTGCAATTGAAACCCTAAACTATGTGAACTCGTCATTTAACTTTTGTATCCTGATAAAATGTACCCTATTTCCATAATAATCTTAAGAAGGACTTAACCTAATCTTGATATTGTCAACTTACTACTAATGGAAATATAACTGAAGACCCTTTGGACTTCTGTCTTCTACTCCTTAGGTTCAAGGAAGGAGTAATTTCATCTTGTCAGCTTTTATCTTTGTGTTCTTGCATTCGTCATAAGGTAAAGATATTCTGACCTCTTTCAGTAAGGGTCTTTCATTTCTCTTTTCCTTCAGTTCTCATTTTCCCTTATTAGGATTCCCTATACCATTGCTATGTTCCCTGTTCGTTTGTAAACCTTTCGTGTGATCTTTGTTTTGTGAACTTTCATAAACCTTGTGTTTGATTTTTGTCTTGAACCCTGAGCTGGGAGCCTTGTTTTGAATCTAATCTAATAGACTGGTTATAAAACTAAATTGATTTTGGAATATAAACCTTAATCTGTTAAATCTTTAGTTAAACCTAATTGATTTTGAATTGTTCTTAAAACTACTTATGAAACATTTTGAGAAAAGCTACTTTAAATAAGTAACATCACTTTTACTGAAAGTTACTAAAAGTTTTGGAAGAACATTTTGAAGAAAACTATTTTGTAAGATCCGTTGTGATGAAAAACCATTTTTGAAGGATTGTTTAAATGGACTTTTAAATAGAAACCCTTTTTAGATAAACTGTTGGTATAAAACCTTGATTATAAACTTTTGCCACATGCTTTTGAAACATTTGATACAGTTCTTTAATTTGAACTTAACTTTGACATGAAACGTAACCTGATAAATTCTAAGTTTGAACCTATGGTATATAATCTTGAATTGTTGATATGAACCTTTTGTCATGTACCCTTAGGATATGACCTTTTGATTATTTGATAGTACGCTGACCTTTGACCTATAGATTGATATTACGAGCCAATCACTAGGCATGAGGGTTTCATGTCCATGTCATTGACGCACCTTTGACATGACTCTAGGGCAGGAGAGTGATGACCTGTTCCGTCCCTTACTTATTAATTTGCTATGGCCATTATATTATGATTATTGATTTATCTGTGGGGCGTATGGGTGCATTCTAGATTTGACCTGTTAACTGTATATATTATTTGTTTATTGTTGTACTTATCTGGTGACTGATGGTGTGTGCGATACACGTCTTTCACATATCTGGGAGCTAGCTACTCTATTTAGTTTCATTTACAATGATATGATATGGCTTGTGCCTGGGCTCGTGATAGATTTATGTTTTCCTTATCTTGTGAAATTCCTTATTACTCGTTCTATTTCTTTTCCTTTGTCTTAAATCTTGTTGTTCTTAACATCTCATTTCTACACCTTGATTTATCGGTATGACGTGTATTCTAGATTTCTTTCGTTCTATTCCCTATTATTGTTTTGTTACCCCTATATCTGTTCACTGAGCTCTCGTAGCTCAGCCGCATTTCTTTTCCTGCGGCAGGTATTAGTAGGAAGCTGGGAATGAGAGAAGAATGTATCTTTGGACTTAGAAGTTGGATAGCTATGCTGGATATAGAATTGGACTGAAGATAGTATATTATTAGAAATAATATTTTGGGAAGTTTTCATTTGTAACCCTATAGATTCTAGTATTTCGATTTTTATCCTTTGAGATTTTTGTATTAATGAAAATGTATGCTTGGTTTGTTCTGATGTGGATCCATTGTTGTGATATCTTTACCCTTGTCGGGTTGGGGTGTTACACCTTTGCTGCTTCTTGATAAGACTGATAAGTGCATGAGATCCAGGAAGCTTTTGCACTTTACTTCTGGTTTGAACAGGTGACTTTGGATCACCAATTATCTGACTTTTGGGATGAACTTTGTGAATTCTGAGTGTTGGAGCTGGACTTACATCTACTTCAGTGGGTAGGTTGTTGAAGTCAGTAACTACCCCTTCTTCATCATAAGAAGCCCCATCACAAATACCTTCATTTGGATCATCAAAGAACTCAAGATCTGGCATCTCAGAATCATCAAAATCAGCATTTGAAGTAGAATCAGGTTGAGCAGAATTAACAGCATCACTACCAGTATTAACTAAGTTAGTACTGGTAGCAGAATTAATGAATCCACTACCAGAATTAACCAAGTTAGTGCTGGTATCCTTCTTCCCAAGGTGTTTGTCAGCCAAAGCAGTCACTTCTTCTCTGAAGGATATGATATCTTCTGAAACTTTTGAAGGAGAGCCCCCTTTTTCTTTTGGTTGAGGCTTGTTCATAGTTGATAGTTGGTTAAACGGGTCACAAGTCAACCTCTCACGAAGAAAAGTCAACGTGTGACGATTTAACGCAACAATCGATATAATAACCGGATAAGTGAATACCCGAGTCGAGGTCCCAACGAGGCGTAAAATTGAGAATATCGTTTGAGGTTTGGAATTAAAATGCTTGAAATACGATTTTGTTTTTGGTTATAAGTCTAGGAGAATAAAAATTAAAATAAAGAAAACACAAATAAAAACGAAAATCCAAAAACGAGCCTAAACGTCAAAATTTCTAAAAAAATTAACCTACGGGTACCAAAATAATTTTCCTACGTACTAAATGACAAAAGAAAACTTTAGAAAAAAGAATTAGATTTTTTTTGACTTTTTAATAATTAATTATGAATTAAGAACTAATTAAAAGAAAATAATTAATTAAAAATACTAAACGTAAAAATAAAAATCTGAAATTTTTTATAAAAATACTATACTATGGCAGAAAGCTAAGAAAAATATGATGGAAGTCCTAGCTTATTGCAATAAGCTGGGAAAGATCAATTAAGTTCGGATAGCTTATGAGGACAAGAGGTTTAAGAATTAAATGATGCAAGTTATGCAATAAGCATAACTAGAGCATAGTGGGTGGGGTGTTGGTGTTGTGTGCTAGTAGACCTGGGTTCGAATCCCAGGTCATGCTATTTTTGGTGTTTATTTTATTTTTTTGATTTTTTCTTTTTAAACTTAACCAACAACTCAAAATAAGCTAGAGTTAAAACTTGAAAACTTTTTGAAACCAAAAAAAAAAGCCCAGAACTGCTTATCTGTTGGGGCAGTTTGGAAAGAAAATGAAGAACAAGTTAAAACAATGCAAAGAAGCTAAAAAGCTATTAATGGGCAAGATAATAAGCTACAATCTAACTAACAACTAAAAATACCAATCACAATAAGCAAAGAAAAGCAGAAATAAGCAGAGATAAGCACAATTAAGCCAAAAGGAACATGAGGTCTGCCGATCTATCTAAGGGTGCAGGGGGAAAAAGGGCAAGTTTAAGGCCTTAAAAAGTTGCTAAATAAAAATCTTAAAATTCAAAGAAAAATACCTATGGATAGATAAGCTAGCTGAGATTATCCATGCAAAGATTTGGCTTCTAACAACTTATAACTAGAAAATTAAAAATCGTGCAATAGGGCAGTAAAATGGGAATTCTCAAAAAAAAAAAAAAATGTGCAGGCTCAAAAACTAAATGGGCTGTTTATGACTATCCTAAACATCAAAGAGCATGAATAACTATCCTAAGCACAAATAAGCATTCATTAAACACTAAATAAGCAGAGATTAAGCAGTGCAATAAGCTGAATAAGCAGTTGACAAGAGTTGACTTTTAAAGAAAACTTGAAACTTCATTAAATACCAAACTGAAAGTGAAATTACAACTAAAATTAAAACATTACACTACGAAAACAGTAATTAAGACAATAAAATTGGTCAAAACTTTTCTAAATACATGAAAAGTGGGACAAAAAACTATCTAGAGGAAAGACTGCTATTTATATGCCCTCAACTAGGGTTTTCTGTGTTTTTTTCTCTGTGTGTGTTCCTCCTTGTGCTTCTTTGCTATCTTCTTGACCCTTGGATTAAACTTGCTGCCCACATCTTCAATTTTCACTCGTTGATCTTTCTTTAGTGCAACCGGATTGATGAGGTGGAGTGGGGGGACCAAAGACAACCCCATGTGGGGATTTGGCTGGTTGTGGTGAGGTGGAGAGGGTGATGGTGATAGGCGAGATTAACAGAAGGTTAGGGGGAAAGAGCCTGGATTGAAGATGAATGAATAGTGGGTTAAGTTAGGGATTTTGACTATTTTTGTTTTGGGGGTTTGACCCCGGTGTTATATTATTATTAGTGTGGGTCGGTCGGGTTTTTTAGTGGATAGGGGTTGGGTTTATAGTTTAGTAGATGGGCTAGTGGGTTATAGAGGGGTGAGTGGGCTGGGTTAATGAGAGAGTTGGTTATATAGGATGGATTGTGGGGTTGAGTATTGGGCTAAATGTTTTCTTTGATCCGGTTGTGTAGATGGTTGGGATAATATAGATATTAAACCAAGGACCAAAATTGTAATTATGCAAAGTTCATGGGCCAAATCTGCCACATCTTCAAAGTTAATCCCGGGACCATTTTTGCCAAGTGAGAATAATCCAAGGGCTATTTTGTGATTTTTGAGCTTGAATAAACATCCACATGAAAAACGACTTTCCCGGCTTCGGTTTTTGACTCTTTTCCAAATCAAGCTCGGTTTTGTTGTTTTTTTCTTCGTTTTTGTCCTTTTTTTGGGGATATCCGTACCTGCATATCAACAAACACAAAAACACAAATATCTTTGGCATTTTGGTCAGTTTTTGGTCATTTTGGTCTTAATTTGGTCAAGAAAAGGTATGTGTTTAAGCACATACCAAAATTCCCCCAGACTAAGATATTGCTGTGTCCTCACGCAATGTTATAAAAACACGTTTTTAAATCCAAAAATTTCTAATCTCTTTTTACTAACTTTGAGAAGTAGCAAAATTTTCAAAAGAGATTGAGAAATCTTAAGTTCTAAAAACTCCCCGATTTTCCTTTTATTCTATTTTTGTATTTCCTCATAATCATGTGACGGCTTTGTTGACAATCATTATCTCACGATAACTTTTAGGATCAACGAGTAGGAAACACGACTCATAAAGAAGTGACCATACGGATAAAATTCGTCGTTCCTGATTTTTCACGAGTCCCCAAACTAAGCTTAAAAACGAAATCATTGTCTATTTACAAGTTAGATGCCAACACTACCCATGAAAGTTACTTATGTAATTACCTCTTGCTCCCATTTTTCCTAATTTCCTCTATTTATTTTATTTTTGGTGAGAAATGAATTTCTTCATATTTTCTTGTTTCGATATGTTTATGCCGATAAAGATACTAAATTAAGACGCTAAGTAGTTTTCAATCTTCTCTCGAGAACCGTTGCTTTGAAAATGAGGTCCACATCAAGGTTTTTATTTATATTTTTGACTTTTTCTATTTTTCATTCATCACCCCTCTTTTTTTTTTTTTAATATCACTAACTTTTCACTTGCGTACCCTAAACGACGGAGCTTCACGGAGAAATTCCAAGACCTTACACTTTCCGGCATAAAGGATCCAAGGGCCGTTACAACGGAGAGTTCCAAGACCTTAACGCCTTTCAGAATTAAGGGTCCAAGGGCCGGTGCAAGAGGGTAGCCAAGACCTAAACGCCATCCGGAAATAAGGATCCAAGGCCCGATCTCGAATCCGTGGCTTAGAGCACTTAACTTATTGTTATTAAACTTATTTATTAAGGAACCTTGATGTGTACCCAATTTTCAAAACAAGGATTCTTTTAAGAAGACCAAGAACTAATCATCGGCAAAACCTAATATCTTTAATTATTCTTACAGATATATATAGTGAAACAATTTTGTGGGAGCAAAAGGCAACAAGTAACTTCGATGAGCTCTAAAGAGAACCAACTACTCCACGCTTAGCATCTAGCTTCTAAATAAACTCTATCATTTCTCGTTCTTCGCAAATTTAAAATCTTAAATAATAAGATCCGCGAATGCTTAGCCTTATAATCAAGCTATGCATATATAAAGTCAAATACGGGAACTTGCAAACTCTTAAAAAGAATTTGCGTTTTATAGCTCCTTATGTAAAAGACTAGCACGAGCTTATAGATTATAAATGGTTAAGGGGACAAGCTAGGGCTCAACACGCCCGATCAAGTCAGAATTTTATTCCTACTCTCACCAGCGGAAAGTCAACAAATATGTCAAAATTTATTATATTTTTGCAAAAATTTTTAAAATTTTCTCATTTTTTGGATTTTTTCAAATTTTGAGGAAAAACGGGGTTGCGAGAGAAAACGGCAAAAATGCAAGGCAAAAATCAAATCGAAAGATTACCCCCCCAGACTAAAACAAGACATTGTCCTCAATGTCTTAAAGGTAAGGGTTCTCCTACATAAATCTAAGGCCGTTTATTAATTATGCCAAAGATAAACGTAAAACGACAAGATTAAGGATATCGGATGAGCAACGAATGATGAAACTCAAGTGGAGAGAAGCAAACCACGAGCACGAGAGTCTTCAATCATCGAGCAATCCTGAACACATCACAGAAAACCACGAAACACGACAAATGGAAGAGGAAGCCCTCCTCACGTCACTTATTAGAAATAAGAAAGAAGATAGATGGATAAGCATGGGGTGCCTCCCACGAAGCGCTTGTTTTTGATCGAGTCGAGAAAGCTTAGACTCGCCCCGAATTTAATTGTCCTTTGGGGAGCAAGTGGAAGAGATAATCTCAATCGGACTTTCATTCAAGATGTTTGAATAAACATTGAAGCATATGAAAGTTCCACTCCGATGAGATACACCCGGCTTAGAAGAATGAGAGATGCCGGGGTCAAAAATGACATCTTCACTCACAAATGAGTGAAGGAAAGGAGAAGTCACCGAATAGGTGAAGAAGGGGAGAAAGATCATTATCAGAATGGAAATCCATTCTTCATCAACAAAAACCTCGGGTGGGAGGGTCGGGATGATATCATCGACAAGCAAACTCTTAGGATAGAGTACATCTCCCCCTGGGTCATGATCTTCCTTAAAAGCAAAGTAATCATACTCCGGAGGAGGTATGATATGAGTGAGTTCACCGGAGAACTCCTCATGAAGAGAATCAATCATATGATGATCTTTGAGCTCAGGTCCCGTCACAGACTCATCACTCTCCTCCATCTGACTATCAAAGATAGGGTTATCTGAAATGAAAGTAAAGTCAGACCCGAAATCAAATAGAGGATTGGTGAAAGTCGTGTTGAATGTTTCGGAAACAAGCTCATCAAATTCTTTTGAAGGATTGATTTCAACTTCCTTCGGAGGGAGAGAAGGTAATGGTTCATCGTTCAATAATTTCTCAAGAAAAAGAATATCTCCCTCCGGATCAAGATAAGAATCATCAATTTCTGGAGAAATTGAATCTTCTTTAAGACAAGCATCGATCTCTTCCAAGAGAGGATCACTTCCCTCAAACGGAGTGAGGGAAGGGGAAGAGTCGGACATGATAGGTGGAGTGGGATTGCCACTCGGAGGTTCATCTGATATTTGAATATCTGCATGGGCACACTCCTCGTCATAAACGTCGCAGATCTTATGCTTAAAATATAAAGCTCTTATGACTTGCCTCCGCTCTTCTTCTAATAATTCACCCATAGTTCTTGTATCTTCCTGCTTTTCAACGGGTGTGACAGCAACTGGTGAACTACTGCAAAGCTTCTGCTAGACGGGAGTGGCTGCAGCTGACGAACTCTCACAAACTCCCCACGTAGAATCCTCATCATTGTCGTCTTCGTAAACAAAAGTTTGACGATATTGGGAGCTTACTCTAGCTGCTTGTTCTTCAGCTAGAAGTTCTCCATAAGTTTTCTGACGAGGTTCTTCATGGGGAAGTCTTTTACTAAGAAATTCCTTAAGATCATTTAGTGCATTTTGAAAATCACGAAGAATTTCTGGATTGATTGGCTGAGGTGGTGTTTGAATCGTTTCATACTGTGGAGGTTGGTCATGATAAGAATAATCATAATTGTTATAAGGACCACGCTTATAGACAAGCGGAATCCTTGTTTGACAATCAGAGTTATAGTGAGGACCTCCATAGTACTCACAACAATATGATTGATGTGCCTGATTCGGTGAATTGTATGGATAATGGTCATAACCGAAGTTTTGATTACATGGAACTTGCTCATAGACAAACATGTTCCCTGTTTGACAATCAAAACCCGGGTGAGGACTACCTCCACAAGACTCACAAGAGTATGTCTCCATCTGGTGTTGTGGGGGCTGGTTGAAAAAGTCGGTTGTTTCATGGTAGGAATAAGGATTTTGGTCATAGACAAACCCGTTTCCCGATTCCACCATGCTACAACCGGGACAATTCCCGCCATTTGGAGGACCTCCACACCATTGACAACCATAATGGTAAGATGAAGACATAGAGAAGAAGAATTAAACAGATAGAGGGATAAGAAATAAAGAATCAAACGGATAAGAGGAATAAGAAGAATATTTTTGGGTTTTTAAAATTTTGAAACATTTTAAAAGATAAAGGAAAATAATTTTTGAAAAGAAAATCTTTTTGGGTTTTCAAGGTTTTTCAATTTTTTTTTTGGATTTTTGATAAAAAATATTCACAAGATATATACGAAACTTCACGAGGAAGGATCTTCAAGTCACTAATCGTCAAACCGTAACGATATTGTCGCAACACACCTCCCCGGCAGCGGCGCCAAATTGATAGTTGACTAAACGGGTCACAAGTCAACCTCTCACGAAGAAAAGTCAACGTGCGACGATTTAACACAACAATCGATTTAATAACCAGATAAGTGAATACCCGAGTCGAGGTCCCAACGAGGCGTGAAATTGAGAATATCGTTTGAGGTTTGGAATTAAAATGCTTGAAATACGATTTTGTTTTTGGTTATAAGTCTAGGAGAATAAAAATTAAAATAAAGAAAACACAAATAAAAACGCAAATCCAAAAACGAGCCTAAACGTCAAAATTTCTAAAAAATTTAACCTTCGGGTACCAAAATAATTTTTCTACGTACTAAATGACAAAAGAAAATTTTAGAAAAAAGAATTATATTTTTTTGAATTTTTAATAATTAATTATGAATTAAAAACTAATTAAAAGAAAATAATTAATTAAAAATACTAAACGTAAAAATAAAAATCTGAAATTTTTTATAAAAATACTATACTATGGCAGAAAGCTAAGAACAATATGATGGAAGTCCCAGCTTATTGCAATAAGCTGGGAAAGATCAATTAAGTTCGAATAGCTTATGAGGACAAGAGGTTTAAGAATTAAATGATGCAAGTTATGCAATAAGCATAACTAGAGCATAGTGGGTGGGGTGTTGGTGTTGTGTGCTAGCAGACCTGGGTTCGAATCCCAGGTCATGCTATTTTTTGTGTTTATTTTATTTTTTTGATTTTTTCTTTTTAAACTTAACCAACAACTCAAAATAAGCTAGAGTTAAAACTTGAAAACTTTTTGAAACCAAAAAAAATAAGCCCAGAACTGCTTATCTGTTGGGGCAGTTTGGAAAGAAAATGAAGAACAAGTTAAAACAATGCAAAGAAGCTAAAAAGCTATTAATGGGCAAGATAATAAGCTACAATCTAACTAACAACTAAAAATACCAATCACAATAAGCAAAGAAAAGCATAAATGAGCAGAGATAAGCACAATTAAGCCAAAAGGAACATGAGGTCTGCTGATCTATCTAAGGGTGCAGGGGGAAAAAGGGCAAGTTTAAGGCCTTAAAAAGCTGCTAAATAAAAATCTTAAAATTCAAAGAAAAATACCTATGGATAGATAAGCTAGCTGAGATTATCCATGCAGAGATTTGGCTTCTAACAACTTATAACTAGAAAATTAAAAATCGTGCAATAGGGCTGTAAAATGGGAATTCTGAAAAAAAAAATGTGCAGGCTCAAAAACTAAATGGGCTGTTTATGACTATCCTAAACATCAAAGAGCATGAATAACTATCCTAAGCACAAATAAGCATTCATTAAACACTAAATAAGCAGAGATTAAGCAGTGCAATAAGCTGAATAAGCAGTTGACAAGAGTTGACTTTTAAAGAAAACTTGAAATTTCATTAAATACCAAACTGAAAGTGAAATTACAACTAAAATTAAAACATTACACTACGAAAACAGTAATTAAGACAATAAAATTAGTCAAAACTTTTCTAAATACATGAAAAGTGGGACAAAAAACTATCTAGAGGAAAGACTGCTATTTATATGCCCTCAACTAGGGTTTTCTGTGTTTTTTCTGTGTGCGTGTTCCTCCTTGTGCTTCTTTGCTATCTTCTTGACCCTTGGATTAAACTTGCTGCCCACATCTTTAATTTTCACTCGTTGATCTTTCTTTAGTGCAACCAGATTGATGAGGTGGAGTGGGGGGACCAAAGACAACCCTATGTGGGGATTTGGCTGGTTGTGGTGAGGTGGAGTGGGTGATGGTGACAGGCGAGATTAACAGAAGATTAGAGGGAAAGAGCATGGATTGAAGATGAATGAATAGTGGGTTAAGTTAGGGATTTTGACTATTTTTGTTTCGGGGGTTTGACCCCGGTGTTATATTATTATTAGTGTGGGTCGGTCGGGTTTTTTAGTGGATAGGGGTTGGGTTTATAGTTTAGTAGATGGGCTAGTGGGTTATAGAGGGGTGAGTGGGCTGGGTTAATGAGAGAGTGGGTTATATAGGATGGATTGTGGGGTTGAGTATTGGGCTAAATGTTTTCTTTGATCCGGTTGTGTAGATGGTTGGGATAATATAGATATTAAACCAAGGACCAAAATTGTAATTATGCAAAGTTCAGGGGCCAAATCTGCCACATCTTCAAAGTTAATCCAGGGTCCATTTTTGCCAAATGAGAATAATCCAAGGGCTATTTTGTGATTTTTGAGCTTGAATAAACATCCACATGAAAAACGACTTTCCCGGCTTCGGTTTTTGACTCTTTTCCAAATCTAGCTCGGTTTTTGTGTTTTTTTCTTCGTTTTTGTCCTTTTTTTGGGGATATCCGTACCTGCATATTAACAAACACAAAAACACAAATATCTTTGACATTTTGGTCAGTTTTTGGTCATTTTGGTCTTAATTTGGTCAAGAAAAGGTATGTGTTTAAGCACATACCAATAGTCTCCTTCCTTTTTGTAGAAGATTTCTTTGTTCCTTCATTAGCAGCAACATGGTTGACTTATGTGGTAGGAATCACAATAAGCTCCTCAATTCCCTTGTCTTGCTCAGCATTGCTTGAATCAGATACAACTTGTGAACCTGCATGGTTAGTTACATCTATTAAACCTGCATCAGGGTTAGCTTGATTCTCCTTAGAGACAGGAATATAGTTCATAGAGTCAGTTAAAAATCAATGTCAAACAACCATCTATGACCTAATCCCTTCACATTGGGTTTTTCCTCAAGAAAATTAAGATGAAGATTTTCCTCTACTTTCTTGGTCACTAAATTGTATACCCTAAAGGCCTTACTATTCAGTGAATACCCAACCAAAAACCCCTCATCAGACTTCCCTTCAAATTTGCCAAGCACACTCAAGGTATCAAGAATGGTCACATGGCACCCAAAAGGCCTTATATAGCTAACAACTGGTTTATGGCCAAAAATAAGCTCATAAGGTGTTTTATTTTGAGGCTTGGTCATTCTAACCCTATTGAATATGTAGCAAGAAGTTGCTACTGCTTCAGCCCAAAAGGTTGTGGGTAAGAATGAGTCTGCTAGCATGGTTCTAGCTGCCTCAATCAGGGTCCTGTTCATTCTCTCAGCAACTCCATTCTGCTGTGGAGTTCTAGCATTGCTATATTGTTGTCTGATTCCTCTATTACCACAAAACTCAATCATGCTCCTATTCTTGAATTATGTGCCATTGTCAAACCTAATGATCTTAACCTTTTTATTAAATTGGTTTTCTATCTGCCTAATGAAAGTTTGAATTAATGGAGTTGTTTCATCTTTCCTAGACACAAAGAACACCCAACAAAATCTAGTACAATCATTAGTGATGACAAGGCAGTAGCTAGCATGGTTAATACTTTGTACAGATGTAGGGCCAAACAGATCCATGTGTAAGGTATGCAATGGCTCAGTAATAAACCTATCTAACTTAGCCTTACAAGATGCCTTATGCTGTTTGCCCTTATTACAAGCTACACAGGTATGGTCATTCCTAAAAACTTTTGAAGGCAATCCTCTAACTAGGTTATTCTTCACAAGTTTATTTATGTTCTTAAAGTTCACATGACCTAACCTTCTATACCACAATTTAGATTCATCCAATGTGGCTTTTGCAAGCAAACAGGCAAAACCTTTTGCAGGATCAGGTTGCTTCATATCAAAATTGTACATGTTGTATTGTCTAGGAACTTTAAGAAGGATCTGACTTTCATCAGGCATCTTAAAGTCCGAAGTCAATACAAAACATTCAGTTTCACTAAAAAGCACCTTATGCTGCTTATCACAAATTTGTGATATGGAGAAAAGGTTAAACTGCCCTAGTTCTTTTACAAAAGATACATTGTCAAACTCTAAATTGCCTACAACAATCCTTCCTTTACCAGTTATCTGACCTTTACTACCTCCAAAGGTAACATAACCTCTTTGGAATTCTTGAAAATCCTTCAGATGATTCTTGTTACCAGTCATGTGCCCAGAGCACCCACTATCAAATATTCCTTTGTCTTCCATGTTCTTCAGTGGATGTTCCTGCACAAAAGTAGAGAAATTAGTTTCTCTCTAGGACCCAAGCCTCTGAAGACTTGGGTCTGCCCTGTGGATCAAGAAATTTATAAGTCTTGTATGAGCTTGATCCACTGTTGTTCTTGGATTCATAGGTAAGTGTATTCTTAAAAGGATCCCAAGACCAACATGCTGGGGTCTTAACAGCAGAATCCCATTTTCCCTTACAGCATTTAAGCTTAAAACTTATGCTGTATTATTAGCAAAAGGACTCCTCACAGGTGAATGAGGTTTGTAAAAATTGTTTATTTGATTATATGAGTTCACATGTGGTCTATTTATTGGTTGTCTGGGTCCAGAATGAATAAACCACCCAGAATTAACACTTGGCCTCACAGAATTAATATTTTGACCAACAGAACTAACTTTTGGTCTACCAGAATTAAAATTTGGTCTACCAGAATTAAAATTTGGTCTACCAGAACTAACAGATGACCAACCAGAATTAACATTAGGCATACTAGAATTAAATTGTGCTGGTCTAGTCACAAACTTATTAGCATGATTAATCCTGTTAGCAGTATTCCAAACTGGTTTAACATTCATATGGCCAGTATTAACACTCTTATTCTTTCTAAGTTCAGCCTCTCTTTTCATCCTAACCTCATGAAAATCACAGTCCCTAATCAAATGACTTAGACTACCACACACAAAGCATCTTTTAGGACCAAAACTGTAGTTTCTCCTATACTCTCTTCTCATCCTATCAGGTTTTGGTGACTCTTGATTTTTGACAGACTCCCTAGGAGATTTTATGTGAGTATTACAACTAGGTTTATCTGTATGAGGTTTGGGTGTAGTCACAACTGGTTCACTATTTTTGACTAATTTTGACTCAGAAACTTCTTTAGGTGCACTCTCTGATTCTGAATCAGACTGCTCAGAGACATCTCTAGTGGATCCTTCACTGTCATTGGTTTGACAAGTAGATTATTCACTTGATTTGTCATCTGAGTTGCTTGACTCAGGATAGATAGGACCCTTTTTACCATATACAAACAAAGAGTCATCTAGGTCTTCCTTTTGTAGAGGAGTGTAATCTCCACTTAATGGAGGTGGCACCCCTTTAAAATTATCAGTTTTAATGAACCTATTGTACACTGGTCTACCAATAGAATCCTCTTTTCTATATTTGAACACAGATCTGTCCATCTCTTTTTCATAGCTTAGAACTTCACTATCTGACTGTATCCCATAACCTAAACCAATCTTACATGTAGAGCTCATACTAGATGCTATTAACTTATCCTGACATTTAGCAGAATGGGTCCATTTGTCTACTCTCTTTTGTAATTCATCTCTTTCCCTAACAACTTTCATGCCTATTCTTCTATATCTCTTAAGTTTTTCATCCTTTTCATATATCTCATTAGCCTGAAAGGTGAGTTTTTCATTTAAGGAAGCTTGTTTATTTTGATAGTTGACTATTTGTGCTTCTAAAGTTTTTACAGCCTTAGTATAAGCAAGAATTTTTACTTCCTGGTCACCTATTTCTTTTAATTGTTCATCACACAAAGCTTTAAGATGATTGTATGAATCAGTGCATATTTTTTAACACAAAGATACTGATGCGTGGTTTTGCGACCTTACAACCGGTTTTACCTTTCGAGGGATCTCAAGAGGCTTGCAATCCCCACCAGGCAGTGTACCTGACCGATGTAGTATAGTGTAGTGGCAAGTACTGGGGGATTGATCGTTCTCTAGGGGAATAGTGTCGTTAGGATTGAAAAACTACTCTAATAGGTCTAAGGGTGAGGGAAGATTCTTTTTGTATTTTTATAATTTTTTGAAAGCAAGTAAAATCTCGGGTTTGAAGGAGTGGGCGGAATTAGTTGCAAGTAAACTAACCCAAATAACTACAATTGCAAATAAAATAAAATAACTGAAAATGAAAAGGTTGTGGAACTTATATGGAGAGAAATGTGTTTACTTAGATTTCCTTACTCCCTAACTATCTTTTACCGGTTGATTAGTGTGTATTAATTGCGTGGATGACGGGTGTATTCCTTAATACCAATCGTGGGGTGGCGTACGTACTTCCCCAACTCTATAAGCTCCTACTTCACTCCTATGTCGAGCCGGCTAAGAAGCTCCTAACATGGGATCACTAGAATTCGCTCATGCATTAAATACAACCATAAAAACCTTAGTACGCATTGGTTCATGTTTCTTAAGACGTTCAAGCAAGTTACCGTATAGGAGGTTAGCCAGTTTTCTTAAGCCTAACATCGATAAACAATCATCCAATACAATTGATAACACACCAACAACCAATAATCAATAGTTAGGTTTCATTAGATCTAAGCAAACACAAGATAAATCTAGCCTAGCATGTTAATTAAAAGACAAGAACAAGATATAATCAAACAACACATAGACATATTGAATGATTAATTGATTACTTATCTTCAATTAAACATGGGAGATCCAAGGGTATAAAACCCTTAAAAATGGCAGAAAATTCGTCTTAGGGTTTCTCCTCACAAAGTTGCACACTAATGACTAAAAATTGCAAAACTATATATAGAATTTAGGGGCTGACGGCGTCACGTTGTAGGAGGTGACGCCGTCACCTCGCCGCGGCTAGGGTTCCCGGATGGTCTTCCTGACGCCGTCCCTCTTTAATCCTCAAAAATCCACTCTGGCGCGTCAAGGGTTGACGCCGTCACAATTGTGCTTGACGCCGTCTCTCTTTAACTTAAACCGTGACAGCCTTGATCACCTTAAAGGGTGACGCCGTCAGACTTCCTTTGTAAAACTTTCTGGCGCGTCACGTGTATTTGTCATATCCACCTCTTTTGCCAAGCCGTGACGCCGTCACGTGTACTTTTCCAGCAGCTTTGGAGACTTTGTCGTTTTCTTCACTTTTATGCTCCAAAAACGTCCAAAATGCTTCCTTTTCCAGATTTCTTCTCCAAAGTACCTAAAATGACAAAAGGAACGATTTAGGGCAATATTTGATCAAATAAATACGATTTAGGGCTTAAATGACCCCCTAAAAGCGGTACACTTTTCGCTTCATCAAATACCCTTACACTTGAGATTTGCTTGTCCTCAAGCAAATGCGCTTTTATTCTAATCAAAATACAAGTTAGGGGTCATTTAACGCTAATATAAAAGTAATTACAACAAATAGTCGTTCCACTTTAATCATAATAAGCACGGAGATTACAAACTAGCACCTCACAAAATAGTGTTTAGATACTCACATCTCTCAGGTGTCATAAAAGTATATCTCATAAATGAAAATGGATAATATCTCTCACTACCTGTCAGAGCAAATAGATTACCATAGGCTTGGGAAAGGGTCAAAAACCTCCTCCACTAGGCGTAAGCACCTAAGATAAACTATCAAAGAGTCTTTTAAACGGGTTATAACGTTAGGTGTAGGGATATGATAAACACGGATTTGTTGGATAAGGGATATTTTACTGGTGGCGAGTTAAAGATCTTGATTAATTACATGTACAATATGGCGTTGCTAAGCCAAGACTAGACTCGACTTAAGCTAAAAACAAAATAACAAAAACATAAAATAAACATAAAATGAAACGGGATGGTAGTCCGTATGTTTTTTTCTTCTTTTCTTTTTCTCATTTTTTTTTGTATTTTTCTTGATTTTTTCGATTTTTTTTTCATACACTCTTGCCCTACCATCCAAAATAATACATCGTAGGGGCGTTGCATTCCCCTTACACTTGAACTTTTACATAACTTCACAAATAACTATTCTAATGACTCGAATTAAGATAATCGAAACACTTGGAGTACTTTTAAAATATTTATCACATATGGGGGTCATAATGTTGTTCTTCCCCCTTACTCCATTACACTAGTACTTTACCTATGAGTCCCAATCGTCCCAAAACAATATGTACAAGGATATGACTCGACTTAGCAACCATGTAATCAATTAGATAATTAAATTGGGGTTTAAACAAATGTTGTCACAATAATGCACTAAAAATGAGTGCATACAAGGTAGGCTAAGGCGATTTGGGTGTACATTTAAGTGGGGTGTAACAAATTCTTACTTTAAGTAAAATGCTTAAAGTTAGAAACGAAAAGATAGGCTCTGAGGGGTGTACTAGGGGTATCGTGTACTAAAAATGAGTACAACGCAAAGGGTGTGGGAGAATTACTTGACCAATGTAGCCAATGTAATTATAACAAAAACACAGGTGTAAAACAATAGGTTAATCCTAATGCCTCTTATCATGTAGTAAATCTAACTATACGAATGTAGTCTCACTTGTGGCCTCGGAATGGTCCTAACGCAAGTTCTAGAATCTAAGTGCTACCGGTACACACATCATAGCATAAATGCTTTTCCTACCAATTCTAGGGGCGAACCTCACATATTTGGGGGTGGAAAATTTTTTAGTGGTACGGTTTTGTGCTAGTCATATAACTCCTATCCATGAGACGCTCATTAAGAGCAAAGTTTCACTCCTATATGCTGTAAAAAATTTTAAATTTGGCACTAAAATTGCCTTAACAGGTATTTCTCTCAGTTTTATTACACATCTACCATTAAACAAACAAAAATCAAGCGTAATAGCATTCTCTAAGGTATCGTATTTTACCTCCCCTTACACTTAAGATGAACATTGTCCCCAATGTTCAAATAACAAGATGTAAAAGTAAATAAGGTAAAAGAATGAAATCAAATACTCCCCTGATTCGTTTGGTGGATAAAGAGGTAACATGGTTAGATCTTCTTCCAAGAGAAAGTAGAAGCTCCAAGACTAATGCATCGCCAAAAGCTAGATTCCACATACATCTCCTTGTCCAAAATAACCTGTTAAACATGAGAAAACAAACACGAAAACCTGCATAACATCGGCGGGATAAATCTATATAAGGATATAATGCTTGTGGAATGATTATTTTGCAGATTCCTGGAGTTTATTAGTTAGATATTTAATAAAAACTTTTTATGATTCCGGTAGAAAAACAAAACTTTCAAAAATTTCAGAAAATTAAAACCTGACGCCGTCAGGTTGTAAGGCCTGACGCCGTCAGAAATGATCTGACAGAATTCTCATGTTAAGTTTCCAGAAAATTTCTGGAAAAACCTATACCTTACTTCCTGGAATTCCTGCAAAACATCATTATGACTCGATACAAGCATTTGACTCAAACAATTACTAATATGTATGTTAATTTAATATTGTTATGATTCATGTTCATTTGTTCTAATAAACCGATTTGGATTTCCCTTACACTTATCTTTTGCAAAATACCTTTATATGTAGTTAAGATGAAGTTAAAAACAAGATAAAGTATTTTCACAATTTAGTTTTGAACATGAATCAATAATAATAAAAATTAAACATACATACGGAAGCAAATAAAATCAAACAAACAAATAAATAAACACACAAAGCAAATAAAGCCTGGGTTGCCTCCCAAGAAGCACTTTTCTTTATTAACGAGTCTTGTAGCTAGACTCAAAGTCACGTACATTACGTGATTCCATCATTGGTCACGGTTTCTAGGCCATTCTCATGTCCGGTTTTATATTCTGGTCCTAATTTCAGACAATCCTTGTAGAAACCGGATATCCTTTCCATAACATAGTCTACTCCTTTACTTCTATCTTCATCATTCCTATAGTAGACCGCTTGCTTAAGCTCCTTCTCAACATTTGACAAGTGTTTGAATTGCTCTATCTTATATGGCATTTGGTAGTTTACCTCATCGGTCTCATCCTTAAATCTAACTATCCCTAAGGAAGGTTCATAAGTCATTCTAGAGACCTCAACAAATGGTTTTCCAAAAACTACTTGAGTTAAGCATGCATCGACTATTGGGCGGATATCTTCTACAATTACAAAGTCGGTGACATAGGTGAAGTTTCCTACATAAACCGGTAATCCCTTAACTCTTCCCGTGAAGTTACTCATCCAACCCTTATCAGGGAACATCCTATACCCAAGTTGATTTTTCATTATTAAGTTGTAGTGGGCTCTAGTCATGATGTTTATGGGCGATCTAAGGTCGATGTAAGCTTTCCACACATGCAAATGTCCGATGTTGCATGGTATGTTGAGATTAGAAGGGTCGCCTATTTTTATAATTGGTCTACCTAGGAAGTATGGTGTCTCGGGGTCATCGAATAAGTCTGTATGATATGCGCGCTCTTCCTTAGGGGGTAGCCTATTGAAGTAGTCCTCATCATCATTTACTTCTTCAATCTCACTTTTCCTAACTTCTTTATCAACCTCGACTTTCTTAACCTCATCCTCAGGTTCACTATTATCCTCATTCCTATCAATTGGTTTAATAGTGACAATGTTGACGAAGTGGACGTGTTTGGATAAAGAGGGGTCTTTTACTTGGGGTCCGCTATTTGTGTTCCTAGCGTCCTTATGTGGAGGTGATAGCACTTGGTTATTGAGGGCTTTCAATAAGTTATCAATTTTATTGGTCATCTCCGTTTGTTGTTGATTCAATTCGGATTCAAACTTGGCCAAACGAGCTTCTTGAGATGCCATAAATTGGGACATCAATCCTTCAAAGTTATTGGTACTACCATAATTGTTGGAAGGATTGTTATTGAAAGTACGGTTTGAGTTGGAACCGCTTGATTGGAAACGATTTGGTGGGTTGGAAGAATTGGTTTGCTGTGCGTTTTGGTTTTGTTTCCACCTAAGGTTTGGGTGATTTTTCCATGAGGGGTTGTATGAATCACCGTAGGGGTTTGGCTCAGGTTTGAAAGTGTACCACTTGTCTCCCGCTCCGTCGGTACGCGAGGATGCGTAGTCCGCAAAAGCTTGTTCGGGGAGTTCCATGCAATCACGAGTGTCGTGGGGACCACTACATAATTCACACGAAGAAGTGATTTTGTTCACTTGGCTTGAAGGTTTAGGAGCCTCGTAGGATTTCATAAGAAACTTGACTTGGTCTTCAAGTTCTATGATCCTACGGTCGGAAGTGCTTGAATTGTTCGAAGGCAAAGATATTGCCTTGACCGTTTTATTCAAATCACGGGGATCACTCCAACTTTCGTTGTCATAAAGAGCAAGATCTTCCAGGAGAGCCCATGATTGTTCCGCACTTAGATCACGTAGCTTACCACCGGCCGATTGGTCAATGGTTTGCCTCGTGGAGAGATTGATGTGGTCATAGAAGATTTGGACTTGGAGCCAAAGTTCTATGCCATGGTGAGGGACTTTTTGGAGTAAGTCCTTGAATCGAGTCCATGCCTCATAGAGGGTTTCGCCTTGATGTTGTTGGAACATCAAGATATCATTCCTTAGCTTGGTAGTTCTTCCTGGTGGGAAAAACTGAGCGAGGAAGCGAGTGGTGAGATCATCCCAAGAGGTGATGGATCCTGTGGGTAGACGCTCTAACCATTGACTAGCTTGGTCCCGCAGAGAGAATTGAAAGAGACGTAGTCGGGTCGTCTCTCGAGTGGCAACATCAAGGTCTATGGAATCAACGATTTTGAGAAAGTCCTTGAGATGTTGATTAGGATCTTCGGAACGAAGTCCATGGAATGCGCATCCGCTTTGCACCAACCGGATGGTGTCGGATCGCAAGGGAGTGACATTGGCTCCTTGAGTGAGCTCAATGGTGTTTCGATAGCCATGGTGGCTAGGACGGGAGTAGTCTCCTAAGGTACGGGCTCTAGGAGGTGAGTGTTGTTGTGGTGGTGGGTTGTTGGGATCGAGGATATTACCACCTTCCATGATGTCGGATGGTAATGGTTACGAACAAAGAAACGAAGAAAAAAGATAGACTAAAGAAAACCTAGAAAAATAAAATAAAAATCTCACTAGAAAGGAATCTAGTGAGTAGACCTAATAAAATAAAAATTCAACCTAAACAATAACTATTCCCCGGCAGCGGCGCCAAAAACTTGATGCGTGGTTTTGCTACCTTACAACAGGTTTTACCTCTCGAGGGATCTCAAGAGGCTTGCAATCCCCACCAGGCAGTGTACCTGACCGATGTAGTATAGTGTAGTGGCAAGTACCGGGGGATTGATCGTTCTCTAGGGGAATAGTGTCGTTAGGATTGAAAAACTACTCTAATAGGTCTAAGGGTGAGGGAAGATTCTTTTTGTATTTTTACAATTTTTTGAAAGCAAGTAAAATCTCGGGTTTGAAGGAGTGGGCGGAATTAGTTGCTAGTCAACTAACCCAAATAACTACAATTGCAAATAAAATAAAATAATTGAAAATGAAAAGGTTGTGGAACTTATATGGAGAGAAATGTGTTTACTTAGATTTTCTTACTCCCTAACTATCTTTTACCGATTGATTAGTGTGTATTAATTGCGTGGATGACGGGTGTATTCCTTAATACCAATTGTGGGGTGGCGTACGTGCTTCCCCAACTCTATAAGCTCCTACTTCACTCCTATGTCGAGCCGATAAAGAAGCTCCTAACATGGGATCACTAGAATTCGCTCATGCATTAAATACAACCATAAAAACCTTAGTACGCATTGGTTCATGTTTCTTAAGACGTTCAAGCAAGTTACCGTATAGGAGGTTAGCCAGTTTTCTTAAGCCTAACATCGATAAACAATCATCCAATACAATTGATAACACACCAACAACCAATAATCAATAGTTAGGTTTCATTAGATCTAAGCAAACACAAGATAAATCTAGCCTAGCATGTTAATTAAAAGACAGGAACAAGATATAATCAAACAACACATAGACATATTGAATGATTAATTGATTACTTATCTTCAATTAAACATGGGAGATCCAAGGGTATAAAACCCTTAAAAATGGCAGAAAATTCGTCATAGGGTTTCTCCTCACAAAGTTGCACACTAATGAATAAAAATTGCAAAACTATATATAGAATTTAGGGGCTGATGACGTCACGTTGTAGGAGGTGACGCCATCACCTCGCCGCGGCTAGGGTTCCCGGATGGTCTTCCTGACGCCGTCCCTCTTTAATCCTCAAAAATCCACTCTGGCGCGTCAAGGGTTGACGCCGTCACAATTGTGCTTGACGCCGTCTCTCTTTAACTTAAACCGTGACAGCCTTGATCACCTTAAAGGGTGACGCCGTCAGACTTCCTTTGTAAAACTTTCTGGCGCGTCACGTGTATTTGTCATATCCACCTCTTTTGCCAAGCCGTGACGCCGTCAGGAGCAATCCTTGACGCCGTCACGTGTACTTTTCCAGCAGCTTTGGAGACTTTGTCGTTTTCTTCACTTTTATGCTCCAAAAACGTCCAAAATGCTTCCTTTTCCAGATTTCTTCTCCAAAGTACCTAAAATGACAAAAGGAACGATTTAGGGCAATATTTGATCAAATAAATACGATTTAGGGCTTAAATGACCCCCTAAAAGCGGTACACTTTTCGCTTCATCAGATACCTCATTGCTGGAACCAATGGCCATAAGTGCATGGTTTGGCACTTCTTCCTCTGATGTGTGCTCATCCCAATTCACAGCTCCAGCTTCCAATGTCAACATGCTCATCTGATGCTTCCTCAGATTGTCATCATCTTGAGAGTCAGAACCCTTCTTCTTTTTCTCATCAGCAACCATCTTTTCTCTGCATTCCCTAGCAAAATGCCCTGGTTTGTGACAATAGTAGCACTCCACGTTCTTCTTGTTGAACCCAACAGCTGTCTTCCCATCAAACCTGATGTTCCTCTCAGTTTGCTTGTAAAACTTTTTCATCCTAAGGGCAATCATAACAATTTGCCACTTAATATCCATTTCCTCAACATCAACATCATCTATCTGCTCAAGATCATCACTTTGAAGATCTAGGTCTTCTGAATTCTTGGCAAATAGAGAATAAACAACTTCATCAGCAAAGCCAGCTGGTACTTCTCTTTCTCTCATTCTGCTTGAAGAAGTTTCATAACCACCAGAACTAAAGCCACCAGACTTAACCTTGTTAGTGCTGCCCTTGTTTTGAGAAACAAAGGCAACATTGATAGAACTTGAAGAGGCTTTTCCTTGGATTTCCTGTTCAAAAACCTTAAGATTGTTGTACAGGTCATCAGTTGTCATGGTGTCAATTTCATCCTTCATCCTCATGGTCATTGTTACACTTGACCATTCTGATGGTAGTGATCTGAGAAACTTGTGGTTCGCATCTTCTTCAGACACAGCTGCACCATGAACCTCCAATTGTGATAGAAGTTGTTGAAACCTATCATAGCCTTTTTCCAATCCCTCTGAATTGGATACACTGAATGCCTCAAATTGCTGTTTAAGAACAGCCTTCTGCATCTTCTTGGAGTTTGCATTCCCTCCAAATCTTTTCTTGATAGCCTCCCAAATTTCCTTGGCATCATCCATGCCATGAAACCTTCTCAAGTGCTCCTTGGGAAGTGCCATCAACAAAAGGTTTTTAGCTTTTCTCTCCTTTTCCACTGCATGAATTTCTGGGGCAGACACAGGTGGAAGAACCCTAACCACTCCATCTTTACCAACTGAAATCCTTTTCTTCGAATTCCCATTCTGTATGACCTTCCAGACCTCGTTATCACTATACTCCAGATAGTGCTCCATCTCCATAGCCCATATGTCATACTCATCCTTCTTCAAGATTGGGAGTTTTATGTTTGATATGGTGGTTGTGGTAGGTATGGTTTGTGGTTGTGATTTTTTGTTGGATGTGCCAGCTTCTGATTTTGCATCTTCATGGTTTGAGACTTCATCTTCACTATTATGGTTTGAGAAGTTATCATCATTCTTGACAGACATTTTGCAGGGTTTGTTTTGAGTGATCTGTGTTTGTGGTTTTTGTGTTTCTTCAAACTCAGAGTCTCCCTACAGGCTCTGATACCACTTGTAGGTCCACACGTTATGGATCCAAGTAGCCTTGTTACTTGTTAGACGACTTGAATAAATCCAAATTAATCTAAGTGAGAAACTCTTAACAACGAATTGAATATTTATGCAGAATCTAAACAATCAACAACGAAGAACACAATAACTAACTTCGTATATTACTAACTCTTTAATCAATATGAGTACAATCTTCGTCGTTATCAAAACTAATGCCTTAGGGTTCCTTTTATACACTAAGGAAACCCTAGATACAAAACGTGTAGAAGGATATACATATCTTCTCTAAAGATAACTATGTATCCTTTCCTAACTTATAGCTAACAAACTTTCCTAACTTTCATAAACAGACTTAATGACTTAAGTCAACCAGACTTAACTACGAATTACTCTATCGGACTTAACAATGAACGATCAGACTTAACTATGACAAAATACACTAACAGACTTAACTTTGTAACCCAGCAGACTTAAGTCTGTTCTTCATATTAAGTCTTGTCTTGTGATAATTCCCAACAACAAACCTCTAAATCACCACATCCTTATTTAGACACACTAGAAGACCTACCACCTAGATTGTAACACCCCTGTTTTTCGATATACGCAGCGGAATATAAGTTGGGGTGCTACTTCATGGTTCACAGTCATGAGTATAGAAAACGACTCGAAAAGAGACGTTTTTAAATAAAAATTGTTATCATTCATTTATTAAATCAGAGTACATAATATAGGTCCCAGAGGGAGGTTCGGAAAATATGTTATAAAAGTTACATTATTCGTTGAATGATAACAAAGTGGACACTTTTATTATAAAAAGAAAGTCCACAGCCACTCCGTGCCGATAGCCATACTCCTAGTTACCTGAGATAAACATGCTTAAAAAGTCAACACAAAGGTTGAGTGAATCCATAGTGTTTTCATTTATAATCAGTTTTGAACACAAGGTAAGTAGAGAGTAAATCAGTAGTATCACGGTTCGTTATATATTGCACTAAGTCTCATGGAACGCAAAACGTTAACAGGTTATCTTCATAGTTATAAGCTATGAGATATAAATTACCACATAATTAAATGTAAGTAACCTTGCCCCCGAGTAGGAGATTGCCAGTCTCTTTATTAAAGTCAAATAAAATGCATTTGGTTACTTTACGGTAACACAAAGGGGTCGTCACACCCAATAGATCTATCCATTATATTCGCGCTCACCCGCAGGTGATTAGAGGTCCATGATTAGGGGTCTTTTAGGCAATAACAAACTTATGCAATATAATCAAGAAAGCGTTCAGAAAATACTTGTGTTCGGTTTGTAACATGTATCTCCCCACAAGTTTGGAAAATGTAATGAAAAGTGGGACTATGAACTCACCTGGGCAGTCTTGATGAAATTCAAAAGTTAAACAAAGTTGATAAACGTCTCCGGCACGCAACCTGGGTTGGTATGTCAAGTTTTCAGTAACTGTTTCTGATTATATAAGTTTTATTATTCGCTCCATTCGTTCGTTTGATATTTATATATCTTTGTTCGTTTGTTAGTTCATTAATATACCTTGCGTTTGTTCATTAGTTCGTTATTGAAATAAACGTATTATGATTATTAGTTTTCTATTAGATCGGAAAATAATAAAAATAATAGTTATGAAAAGTTACACTTTAATCCTTAAGGTTTTGTCAAATGACAGTTTACACCCTGACTTTTGAAAAATGACAACTTTCACCCTTTAGTTTTAAAAATGACATTTTCACTCCTTTTTATTTGTTATTGACAAAAGTGACCCTTAATATGAAATATTTATAAAACCGGCCCATAATAACTTTTATAAATTAAAATAGGACGTATAAAATTAGTGATTTAGCTAGAGTTTTGAGATCGAATATCTTAACAATAATTAAATCATTTTACGTGTTCTCAGTTCCTACAAAAAGTTAGCCAGGTCGTCCTTAAAATAAGTCAAGTTTCGTATTTTATGAAAATCATTTGTTACCCGAATTAATTTGTTAAAGTCGATCGGTGAAAATAGAAATTAGATAAAGTCTTAATAAAATCTGGAAATTTGGGTTTTAACCTTAGCGATGGGGTCAACTTTGGACATAAATATCTTTTCACTCGATCGATCATTTTAAGTGTTTTCTTCTTCTAAAATGAGTTAGCTATATGAACTTTAATACGCCAAAAACTCAGAATTTCTAGTGGTCAAATAAGGGTCGAAAACTATTTCAAAAGTCGGGCGAGTGAAACGAAATTGAGTCAAGGTTTTAATAAAATCTGGAAAAGTGATTTATAGACTAGCGATGGATGATTTTTGAGACTCTATAACTTTTAAATCACTTGATCATTTTACATGCTTTTTCATTCTAAAATAACTTAGCTAAGTGGTCTTTAACATGGTAAAAACTCAGAATTTTTATAGGTCATATAGGGGTCGAAAACTGGGTTGAAAGTTGGGTTACTGATCGAATGAAAACTGTAAACAAATAACTGGGAATATTAGTCTCTCTTTTTAGCGATATGGGTAGATTTTGGGATCTCGATAACTTTGTGAAAACTTAATCATTTTTCGAAATTCTTTTTCCTAATTTAACTAAGCTGGGTAAACTTTGATGCGCCAAAAAGTTAGAATTTTTAGAGATGGTCTAAGGGTCGAAAAACAGGTCAAAAGTTGGTGAGTTGGTCGAATAAAACTGAAATCAAATAACTGAAAATCTTAGTTCTAGATTTAGCGATATAGACCAAACTCTAGAGCTCGATAACTTTATGAAATCTCAATCATTTTACATAATTCTTTTTCCTACGTTTAGACAGCTAAGTGGTTTATATATTTCCAAAAGATTAGAATTTTTATACGTCTCTAGTGTGTTGAAACAAAGGTCCTAAGTTGGGCGTTTTTATATATGTGCTGTTAAGAAACTGAATAAAAACAGCATCTATATTGCGTTTTCATGACTCGAGGTCTAAAGAGTTTTTGAAAAAAACGTCGTTCCGGACAACTTTCATGTTTTAAGTTTTCGACGAAACGGACCAGAAAGGCCTTGTTTTGCGTCATGTTCGTTTCTGTAACAGTAGATATTTTTAGTTTATATATAACTTCAATTAACCATAACTTTTGACTCGTTTATTCATTTTCGATGATTCAAATTGCTACGTTTTCCTAAAAATATTCTCTTTAACAATATGTGAGTGTCTTATAGTCTAGTGTTCTTAAATTATCGAAAAGAAATAACATAGGGTATATTTGTTTTAGTTCGAATCAAAAACAAAAGAAAAAGATTAACTAGTTTTTGATTATAGTTTTTACTAGAGATCATGTATGTAAAACCCCAAAACTAATATGATCCGAAATGACAAAAATGCCCTCGAATTTGAAATTTTGAAAACTTATGAAAATTAAATAAGTAACGTTATGTGAACTTAACCTAAGTATCTAACGCGCCAATATTTGAACATATGAACGTAATACGAATATTAAAACTTATGTTATATACAATTAAAACATTGTTACACATTTTAATGCCTAGTCAATCCATATGTGTACATACAAACGAATGTGGTCTTGTAAATAGTCCGGGTGTAACACCCCAACCCGACAAGGGCAAAGATGTCACAAATACATGGTTTCATATCAGATACAAGCATTCAAGAAATAAAATAGCGGAAGCCTTAACATTTAAAATTCAAAGGAAAATAAGTCAACACGACTTATATCAAGTGCAAGACAGAAATAACGAAGTACAAAACAGAATCCAAAATGCCCAACAATGGCATAACAGAAATAATATCCAAAAGGTCACACTAGAATGACAAGGTCTAAACTTCACACAAGTTGCTCTCATCCCAAGCTAAAACCCAGCTCCTAGCTTAAATGTACCTGCCGCAGGAAAAGAAATGCGGCTGAGCTACGAGAGCTCAGTGAACAGATATAACGGAAACAAAGCAGTAGTAACGGAATAATAAGGTAAGAGAAATAATACCAAGAGTCAGGAAAATGAATACAAGAGTTATGCAGACATACCAGGAATTAAGAATGGTTACAATAGGAGATGTAAATGAAACCAGAACCCACCAAAATCCCAAGTTAAATCAAGTCAGGTCAAATATCAGGTCAAGTGTCAGGTCATAAGGTTACAAGGTTGCAGGGAAACAGAAATCCACTACGAGCCCAGAAACAAATATCACAACAAGTCCAGTAATCAAGGTGTACGGAGGGGAGACCTCGGTACAAAATACAAGGTGAGGGGCTACCTCTCAGGGTTGGAGTTGCAAGCTCCCAAGATGTGAAAGACGTGTATCGCACACACCATCAGTCACCAAGTATAACAAGTAAACAAGTCAAGTCAAGTCTAGGATGCATCCATACGCCCCAGTAGGCCAAGGTCTTCCTCTACGTAACAGGTCTAGCAAGTCAGGGACGGGATAGGACATCTCTCTCCTACCCTAGAGTCAAGTCATCGGTGCATCAATGACAAGGACATGAACACCTCATGCCTGGTAGGTGGCTCGTATTATCAAACTGTGGGTCAAGGTCAAGTATCAAGTGTCAAGTGTCAAGTCTCAGGTATCAAGTATCAGGTGTCAAGTATCAGGGTTCATATCAGGATTCATATCAGGGTTCAATATCATAAGTGTCAAAATCCTTAAATCCCGTTTTCCATAAAAGTATTCTTTAACAGGTTTCATAAAAGAGGTCATTTGAAAATGGTTTCTGTAAAGATAATCTTACCAATAGTTTCTTAAAACATTTTCATAATTTATCAAAAAGGTTTTCTCAATCCAGTTATACTATCAGGTATATCAAGGTTCAAGTCCAGGTTCATGGCAAGGTTCATATCAAGGCTCATGACAAGGTTCAAAACAAAGGTTCAAGTCAGAAGATAAAGCAAGGGTTCAAAGCAAGGTTCAAGAACAAGTACAACAGGTCAAGGTTCACAATACAAGGGATACATAGCAATGGTTCGGAAACTCTTAAACGAATCAATAAAATAAATCAAGAGACGAAGGCCCATTACTGAAAAGGGCAGAATATCCGTACCTTATTCAAATGCAAGCAAAACAGAAATAGTGAACACTGACAGGAAAACAAGTCACTCCCTCTTCAGACCTAGAGGAGTAGAAGACAAAATTACAAGAGGTTCTAAGTTCATATTGCTATTTTTAGTTAACCTTCCATTTTAAGTAGCTTTAAGGTTCATAAGGTTATTATAGTAGTTTTATTCATCTAAGGGTTTATTAAGTATTTAGGATAAGTTTAAGGACCAATTATGCAATTATCATAAAGTTAGAGTATGAGGTGTAATTATTGTAAAGTTACTGGTTTCTACAAGTTTAGTCCTTTAATATTATCAAAATAACCATATAGACCCTCTAATGTTTGAACATAAACAATTTAACACTCTTTAATTATCAAATACACTTTTTCAGGTTTTTAGGCATTTCTGGACCCGTATTAAATAATTTAAAAATCATAGTAAAACTCCGGAATAAAATCTACAAAAATTCACAGAGGTACCTCAATGTCCCTAGTATTTTACCAAATTTTTCCAGATTTTATTAGTTAGTGTAAGTATGAAATAAAAATCCACTTTTACAACTTGTTCTGAAATCGTATCTGATGGAACACCGAAAAGTTATCACTTGTTAACCCCTTCAGAAAAATTCACAAAAATCTACAAAAATTAAAGTTACTAATGGACATCCCAAAGGTTACCCAGTTCAAAGGGCTCTTTCTAATTCGACACGGTTTGGAAATTAAAATTCAATAACCCGGACTGATTTTCCAGACTTACAAATACGACTAGACACATAATTTTCTAAAAATCGAAAAGTAGCCTTACAGGCCTCTAAAAATTACAAACTAAATTTCTCCAGGTAGCTATTTCATTAAACTACAATATAGACTCCAGAAAAATCAAAATACACGTTCATATCATTAATTCACAGCTGATTAAAGTCGAACAAAAATCGAGTTCAGAAACAGCCATCACAGAAACATGATTATATTAGGGTTTTTATCATTCCATTCATTAATTATTGACATAAAACGTTTTTAGATGAGTTCATCCATGATTAGGTCGAATTAATATAGGTCATAACATGATCAAATCGAATAATTACCTCACAAGACTCCTGGTCGATTTATACATATAGACTTTTAGGTTTTTCTATGATTCATGATTTTATGTATCCATTATTATTTCATGCAACATAATTTCGACCAAGAACAAGAACAATAACGACAAGGATTGAACGAGGAGAAAGATGCAATACCCTCGTAGACCACGAAGAACACAACCAAAATCAAAACACCACACGAAACTCCTTCTTCTTCTCTTTGGTCGATCGGCAGCAGGAACAACAAGAGGGAAAAACATGTTTTTTGATTAGTTTTTGGTTTACAACTTATTAGGGATTAACATAGGAGTTACATGGTTACCTTGTGATGATTCAAGAACAAGATTTGGCCTTCCTTGGTGGTTGTTTGGATCGTGGCAGCAGGCACAAGGAGGGAGGGTCGAAACTTTGGTTTTAGGGTTTTAAGGATTTTGTGAAGATCGGCTCAAGGAAAATATAAGGACCGAAAATTTGTTTGGGTTATTTTAGGGAAAGATCAATCACATAATGGGCTTAACAAAATTGTACTAATCATGAACTTGGACCCAATTGTGGTCAAGGGGGGGGGGGGCGGCATTATAGTGTATGTTCTTTCTTTTTTTTTTTTTTTTGTACAACATTATGTTTGTAAGATTTTAATTATGTTAAACTTAGGTTAGTGTTACTTAATTAATATTCATAAGTTTTCAAAATTTTAAATTCAAGGGTATTTTTGTCATCTCATATTATATTAATTTGTGGGTTTTACAACTCTTCCCCTCTAAAAAAAAATTTCGTCCTCGAAATTTGCAAGGAATCAGAAATGAAAGAGAACGGAAAACAAAACAAGGACATACCAGACGCGCGATCAGTCCGGTCACCAGAAAGCATAAAGACACGACCGGTATGAGGAGCAGGAGGAGGAGGATCAAGAAATTTCTCAAGTGCTGACGTGGTTTGCTTAGGACAATTTCTCACTTGATGCTCAGAAGAACCACATCCGAAACAAGCACCAGACGTCGTACGACAAGCTCCAGTATGGTTTTTCCCACAAGAACCACAAACAGGTAGGGAGGTAGAGTGCTCAGATGATTTCCTCCGCGAGTTTGACCCAGTCGCCCGATCTTGCTGATAGCCTCTAGAAGAATGATCTCTCCACTGCCGATGGTTGTTGTTGCTCTCCGGACGCTCACTACCCTGTTTAGAAGCTGACCTCGAATCCCGACCTCTCTGATAAGAATCCCGGTCCTGGTGACTCCTCGGCTCATGCCCTTGGTCCTGACGACCCTGACCCCGGAAATCCACACGGTTACCGTCCCTGTCCCGCTTATTAGAACCCCCGTCCGCATGTAGCAACTCGATGTTACGCGCGGCGTCCTGAACTCCAGCCACATCCTCAAACGGAGTGTTAACAATCCGGTCTAACACCCACCTCTTTAAAGCCCATTTGAAATGACGAGCCTGCCGCATAGCATCACCAGTGACCTCTGGCCCAACGAAACTGGCCAGACGCAGAAACCGTTGCATAAACTCTCCTGACGACTCCTGATCACCCTGACGAATCGACCCGTATTCCCTTTCATACCTTAGCTGCTCCGACATAGGAATATATTGTCTATAAAACACCTCGATGAAATCCGCCCACGAACAAGTCTCAGCAAAATTATCCCCTTTCGCCTGAACAAGAGCAGCCCACCAATTTTGGGCATCACCTTCAAATTTGAATGTGGCCAACCGAGTTTTAAACTCGTCAGCACATCCCAGAACACGAAACAACTTCTCGATGTGTGTGATCCAGTCCTCCGCTTCATGGGGAGTAGCAGCGGACCTGAAAGAGAGAGGCTTAAGCTTGTTGAACCTCTCGATCCACACGTGGATACCAGCTGGGGGAGCAGCGGGTGGAGCAGTGGGTGGAGTAGTGGGTGGAGCATCGCCACCACCACCACCAGAAGAACTTGCCCCATTCCTGATGTTATTGGTGACTTCAGTCACCACTCTAGGAATAGCAGCAGCCACAGCAGCGGCTATCATAGCCTCAAAATCAGGGCCATCATCCCCATTAGTGTATTGAGTAAAGCGCGTATTCACCATCTGAACGATCACAAAAAGGATTAGCAACTCAGGTAGAATATGACAAAGCAGATCAAGAATATATGACAGAGCAAAACAGGAAAAGAGAGTGCGCGAAAGGAAACCTAATGTCTACCCAATCCTCACAGGTCACGAGCCTAAGCTCTAAGAGTTTCTGAAACCTGTCTCTGAAACCATAAATTGTAACTCCCCAACCCGACAAGGGCAAAGATGTCACAAATACATGGTTTCATATCAGATACAAGCATTCAAGAAATAAAATAGCGGAAGCCTTAACATTTAAAATTCAAAGGAAAATAAGTCAACACGACTTATATCAAGTGCAAGACAGAAATAACGAAGTACAAAACAGAATCCAAAATGCCCAACAATGGCATAACAGAAATAATATCCAAATGGTCACACTAGAATGACAAGGTCTAAACTTCACACAAGTTGCTCTCATCCCAAGCTAAAACCCAGCTCCTAGCTTAAATGTACCTGCCGCAGGAAAAGAAATGCGGCTGAGCTACGAGAGCTCAGTGAACAGATATAACGGAAACAAAGCAGTAGTAACGGAATAATAAAGTAAGAGAAATAATACCAAGAGTCAGGAAAATGAATACAAGAGTTATGCAGACATACCAGGAATTAAGAATGGTTACAATAGGAGATGTAAATGAAACCAGAACCCACCAAAATCCCAAGTTAAATCAAGTCAGGTCAAATATCAGGTCAAGTGTCAGGTCATAAGGTTACAAGGTTGCAGGGAAACAGAAATCCACTACGAGCCCAGAAACAAATATCACAACAAGTCCAGTAATCAAGGTGTACGGAGGGGAGACCTCGGTACAAAATACAAGGTGAGGGGCTACCTCTCAGGGTTGGAGTTGCAAGCTCCCAAGATGTGAAAGACGTGTATCGCACACACCATCAGTCACCAAGTATAACAAGTAAACAAGTCAAGTCAAGTCTAGGATGCATCCATACGCCCCAGTAGGCCAAGGTCTTCCTCTACGTAACAAGTCAAGTATCAAGTCAGGGACGGGATAGGACATCTCTCTCCTACCCTAGAGTCAAGTCATCGGTGCATCAATGACAAGGACATGAACACCTCATGCCTGGTGGGTGGCTCGTAATATCAAACTGTGGGTCAAGGTCAAGTATCAAGTGTCAAGTGTCAAGTCTCAGGTATCAAGTATCAGGTGTCAAGTATCAGGGTTCATATCAGGATTCATATCAGGGTTCAATATCATAAGTGTCAAAATCCTTAAATCCCGTTTTCCATAAAAGTATTCTTTAACAGGTTTCATAAAAGAGGTCATTTGAAAATGGTTTCTGTAAAGATAATCTTACCAATAGTTTCTTAAAACATTTTCATAATTTATCAAAACGGTTTTCTCAATCCAGTTATACTATCAGGTATATCAAGGTTCAAGTCCAGGTTCATGGCAAGGTTCATATCAAGGCTCATGACAAGGTTCAAAACAAAGGTTCAAGTCAGAAGATAAAGCAAGGGTTCAAAGCAAGGTTCAAGAACAAGTACAACAGGTCAAGGTTCACAATACAAGGGATACATAGCAATGGTTCGGAAACTCTTAAACGAATCAATAAAATAAATCAAGAGACGAAGGCCCATTACTGAAAAGGGCAGAATATCCGTACCTTATTCAAATGCAAGCAAAACAGAAACAGTGAACACTGACAGGAAAACAAGTCACTCCCTCTTCAGACCTAGAGGAGTAGAAGACAAAATTACAAGAGGTTCTAAGTTCAGATTGCTATTTTTAGTTAACCTTCCATTTTAAGTAGCTTTAAGGTTCATAAGGTTATTATAGTAGTTTTATTCATTTAAGGGTTTATTAAGTATTTAGGATAAGTTTAAGGACCAATTGTGCAATTATCATAAAGTTAGAGTATGAGGTGTAATTATTGTAAAGTTACTGGTTTCTACAAGTTTAGTCCTTTAATATTATCAAAATAACCATATAGACCCTCTAATGTTTGAACATAAACAATTTAACACTCTTTAATTATCAAATACACTTTTTCAGGTTTTTAGGCATTTCTGGACCCGTATTAAATAATTTAAAAATCATAGTAAAACTCCGGAATAAAATCTACAAAAATTCACAGAGGTACCTCAATGTCCCTAGTATTTTACCAAATTTTTCCAGATTTTATTAGTTAGTGTAAGTATGAAATAAAAATCCACTTTTACAACTTGTTCTGAAATCGTATCTGATGGAACACCGAAAAGTTATCACTTGTTAACCCCTTCAGAAAAATTCACAAAAATCTACAAAAATTAAAGTTACTAATGGACATCCCAAAGGTTACCCAGTTCAAAGGGCTCTTTCTAATTCGACACGGTTTGGAAATTAAAATTCAATAACCCGGACTGATTTTCCAGACTTACAAATACGACTAGACACATAATTTTCTAAAAATCGAAAAGTAGCCTTACAGGCCTCTAAAAATTACAAACTAAATTTCTCCAGGTAGCTATTTCATTAAACTACAATATAGACTCCAGAAACATCAAAATACACGTTCATATCATTAATTCACAGCCGATTAAAGTCGAACAAAAATCCAGTTCAGAAACAGCCATCACAGAAACATGATTATATTAGGGTTTTTATCATTCCATTCATTAATTATTGACATAAAACGTTTTTAGATGAGTTCATCCATGATTAGGTCGAATTAATATAGGTCATAACATGATCAAATCGAATAATTACCTCACAAGACTCCTGGTCGATTTATACATATAGACTTTTAGGTTTTTCTATGATTCATGATTTTATGTATCCATTATTATTTCATGCAACATAATTTCGACCAAGAACAAGAACAATAACGACAAGGATTGAACGAGGAGAAAGATGCAATACCCTCGTAGACCACGAAGAACACAACCAAAATCAAAACACCACACGAAACTCCTTCTTCTTCTCTTTGGTCGATCGGCAGCAGGAACAACAAGAGGGAAAAACATGTTTTTTGATTAGTTTTTGGTTTACAACTTATTAGGGATTAACATAGGAGTTACATGGTTACCTTGTGATGATTCAAGAACAAGATTTGGCCTTCCTTGGTGGTTGTTTGGATCGTGGCAGCAGGCACAAGGAGGGAGGGTCGAAACTTTGGTTTTAGGGTTTTAAGGATTTTGTGAAAATCGGCTCAAGGAAAATATAAGGACCGAAAATTTGTTTGGGTTATTTTAGGGAAAGATCAATCACATAATGGGCTTAACAAAATTGTACTAATCATGAACTTGGACCCAATTGTGGTCAAGGGGGGGGGGGGGGGCGGCATTATAGTGTATGTTGTTTCTTTTTTTTTCTTTTTTTTTGTACAACATTATGTTTGTAAGATTTTAATTATGTTAAACTTAGGTTAGTGTTACTTAATTAATATTCATAAGTTTTCAAAATTTTAAATTCAAGGGTATTTTTGTCATCTCATATTATATTAATTTGTGGGTTTTACACCGGGTACATGATTGAATCAAATTTGGTAAACTCCCCTAACTTATCTCCATCACCGATCCTATAGTTTTTCCCCCTCCATCTCATTCGGCATTATCAAGAAAAAAAAATTAAAACCCTAATCCCTCCCCATTCCCAAACTCAAGGCAGCCACAAGGAGAGAAAAAAAAATAAAACCGAAACCCTAGCTCCTTTGTCCCTCTTGTTCGATCCATAGCAGCAGCCAAGGAGTGGTTTTGGTGTGTTCTTGATCTAGTTGTATCAAAGGTAATCTTAATCTCATAATAATAAATCCATTCGAATTGTTCTAAGCCTAACCGAACCATTCTTGTTTTGGTTTTCTGTCGTACGAATCAAAGAAGAAGAAGGAGGAAATCGTTGGTGATTTTGTGGGGTCTCGTTTTTGTGTCTTGATCACACTACGAGGTTATTGTATCATCCTCCCTCCTTCAATCCTTGTCATATTCTTATGATCTTGTCGAGTTTTGATATCACATAAAATCATAAAGTGTTAGCATGAAATAACAACCCTAAAAACTTGTTATATGAATCGACCCATATGAAATTGTATGAATATGATGAATTTAAATTATTATGGAACATGTTAAAACCACATATGAATCTACTATAATTGTTTTGTATCAAGAACTAAAGATTGGAATGTAAAAACCCTAAAGAATTACATGAATTTATGAAACAGTTGCTGATCAGGAAATTAGTCCAAATTGAACCGACTGTAACTAAATGATGTGAACGTGTTTTTGGAAGTTTTTGGAGTCTAAAATTAAGTTCAATGAAATAGCTTTCTGGGAAAATTAATCTTGTAATTTTTAGAGGTCGGGAAGGCAACTTTTTGATTTTTAGAAAATTAAGTGTCAATCGGAATTCGTATGTCTAGAAAATCCGTCCGTGTTTTTGAATTTTAATTTGCAAACCATGTCGAACTGGAAGTTTTCTTTTGCAGGATTAATATTTCGTATGTCTAATAATTACTGGAATTTTTGTAGATTTTTATAAATTATTTTGGTGGGGCTTTGAACTGCAAACTTTTCGTATATAAAATCTGAATAGAAATCTGGACGATATGGATAAAAGGATTTTTATACTATAGTTATGCTAAATAATAAAATCTGGAAAAATTATGTAAAATACTTAAGACATCTGGGTACGTGTGTGAATTTTTGGGGATTTTATTTCGGAGTTCTTATACGATTAATAAATTCGACTAAACAGGTCCAGTTCATGTGTAAATCTGTTAAGAAGTTTAAAAGATGTTAAAAAGGTGTTAAGTGTTATTTTCTATACTAAAAGGGTTTAAATGGTCATTCTTTTAAAACTAAAGGATTTAACTTGTGGAAACATGTAACTTGATAATATTTACAATTTAGACCCTAATCTTATCATAATGTCACTTTAAACCCTAAACTTGTGATAATTACATATTAAACCTTAAAATTATGAAAACTACATTATGAACCCTAAACTTATGTAAATGACATTATGAACATTAAACTATGAATATGGTCATCTTTAGTACTTTGATTTGATAAACGGGAATGTTGATAATTAAAGTTTCTAAATGAGGAAAGTTACTATTTTTGGAAAGTTACTAAAAAATAGAAAGTTACCTAAAATGTTAAGAGAACTAAAATGAAACATTATGATTCTATGAAACTTATTAGTACGATTATGATTATTTTTAGATCGGGTGAAGAAGGAGTGATCTCCTGTTTGCTTTTCGTTTCATTTGCTTTTTGTTGCGCATTTTGTTGAGGTACAGATATTCTTTCCCTTTTCAGTAGGGATATTTCTATTCAATCCGATGCCTGATATGTTTCCCCTTATTTGATTCATGACCTTCATTGTATGATCGTCATTCTATTTGATCCATTCTGACATTTGTGTAAATGTCTCTGCTATGCTATGCTATGCTATGATTATGTTTGCCATGCTTATTTGAGATACTATCGGTTTCTCTTGCCATGCTTATTAGATTTTGATTATGTATGCTTTGATAAATCCGTGCCTGAGCTTACCTAGTTCTAGAGGTACTAGGACCATGTTTAGGATGACACCCTAGGCATGACACTCCCGTAGAGGTGTGATAGATCTACGGCGTTCCCCCTTTTGATTTGATTTGTATGCGCATTATTGGCCAACCCCATATGTGTGATCAGTCTAGAACTGACATACATATTTTTGTTAGGGAGCGTATGGATGCATCCTAGGACTTTTGTATGTATTTGATTTGGTGACCAGGTGGTGTGTGCCTTGCACTCCTTCTCACACTTTTGATTAGTACTTAGAGGTCTCCCCTCTTTGTATACTTATGATATGATATGATATGTGTATGATTTGACGGATTTTGATTTGGAGTTCTTATGGCACATCCTTATATGACCCTTCTCATTATTTCATTCCATTCTTGTTTCATTTCTATTCAGTTCTCATGCACTCTTGACTCTTGGTATCTTTGAAAATTCGTATGACTTTCATGATTATACTTTTCGTTCGTATTCTGATTTTCTTCGTTGCTTATACTTATTACCTTTATGTTATGCTTTGTATATATATCTGTTCACTGGGCTTTTTAAGCTCAGCCGCATTTCTTTTCCTGCGGCAGGTTTTAGTAGGAAGCTGGGTATGAGTGGAGAGTGTCTTTGACTTAGAAGCTATTCCGGATTAGAGATGACTAGAAGAGACGATATTTAGACTTAGTAATTATTGTAATTCATTTGTAACCTTGTTGTTTCAGATTTTCTCCTTGTAACCTTTGAAATCCATTTTGTGTTATTTAGTCATATGCTTTTGTTTGCTTTGATATGTCACCATAACGTGATACTTCTACCCTTATCGGGTTGGGGTGTTACAATTATGGTATCAGAGAGACAGGCTGCGACTTGTAATGCATTTACCCTTGACCTGTGAAGTTTGGACCACTAAGTTTCCACTGTAGGCGCTCATAAGACAATCTTTGAGAAATTTCTGTAGGATCCCCCATAGGAACATAAGTTATAACCGGTGAGGAATGGGTAGATTAGGACATCTTGTAAGTAGCATTGCTTCCGCATCACTCTGATTCGTGCCTATGCCTTTAGATATGCCTTGTAAGAACATTCATTTCAGAAGCTAGAAAGTTTTGCAACCTAAGCTTAGTAACCAAGTAAGATTGGAATGCCTGAAGAACCGCATGGATACCTTACACCATTTAGGTTTCACTTCCTGATTCCGACCTCCATCTCCGATTTGTTTGATAAACAGTTTGATACCTTCCGACCATCCCGAAGGTCATTCAACTGTCAGGTGTTTGACACATTCTGTGAATTCATTACTTATGCTGGATATGGAATGTATCATCTGATACTACTTGAATCTGCATAATCCATTGCTAATCCTATGAGAACTCTGATAAATTTTAACTACGGATATAGGAAGATTTGTTTCCCTCCTTTAAAATGACCTGTGAGGATATTGGATAGACATTAGGCTTCTCGTTTGACGCGATCTCTTCCTTCGTATTTTGATCCTGACGATTGCCTTGTCTTCATTGTTCGATTTGACCCCTATGTTCGAGTTCGTCTGAGTAGAAAAAGGTTGTGGGACCAGGTTCCATCTCCTCCATGTGTTGACTATGAGAAGTTTCATCTGGGTGATCGTGTTATAAGACGTTGGATGCCGATTTCAGTTGTAGTGTGATTGGACGTCGGACGAAAGAGTGTCCGAAGTGAATGGTAACAACCATAAGAATGAGAATGATTGATAGCAATCTGCCGAGGGTCGAGTGTTCGCTCTGACCAGGGACCAGGCTGCTGACACATCAAGTACTGTTTCGGTTATTCCTTACTTATGCGATCGTGTTGCGTGGTTTTACTTGATACGAGAATGACATACCATGTGGTGTCTTTTTCTTTTACTAAGCACATTAATCCCCTCTGCATTATTGAATTGCCATTCCTAATTCTATCTCTATGAGAATCTTGTGACTATCCATCACGAGTATAGATTATCCTGTTCGGTTGAGGATGTCTGAAGATCAATTTCATTCTGTTAATCTGATTTCTCTGAAAATGTTCGATTCAATTTCATTCTGGTCATGTACTTGTTGACTGAGCATTGAGATGCTAACACCAGTTATGATTTTGTCATTTCCAGCGACTTATGAAACTCAAACTCCGTGCCCAGGTTTCTGACCTGGCATACTATAATGATCACCGTTGCTTTGAAATTCCGTTTATTAATCCCCCGCGTTTGAGTAGATATTCCGTTTGATGTAACTCGCTCGAGAGTTTCCGACGCCGAATTTCGCGATGTATTCCTTGAAGGACTACCAAGATTTCCTCTCGAAGGTGATTGTTTTGATCCATTTATTAGAATGTGTTTTGTCACGACTTGAGGTAGACTGTGATTGCAATAAAGGCATGTGTATATGATGCAAGTATTATGACGTCTGGCCAGCGTGATAATAGTTACATCATATACCTTGAACTTATTGGAATCATAGAATGTCTTGAGGAGTGCCTGAGGTCAGTGTGTTATTTGAATCAGAACTCTATTCATGTGTAAGCGACGTTTTGCCTATTTCCGAAATCCCTTGATGTGCCCGGTTCGGTGCAAGTTTTAAATTTATAAGGGGGTGAATTACCGAATCTAATAACAACACATACGAGCAAGTATACTCGTCCGTTGTAGCAAGATTTTGATGGTAAGTCGGGATCGTTCGCAGGGATTTGTGTAGTGAATCGAATTGTAAGTTAAAAGCAACTATCTCAATAAGTAGTAATGATATGATGAAAATTCAAATGATTAAAAACTACACTTGCTTAGACCAGTGTACTACAATTGACTAATATGATTGTGATAACTTTGGAAAACATGTTGGTTGTGATAATTAGTTTTGACACTAATCTATTGTTTCTACAAATTAAACCTTCGTCAAGATTTTGGTTTATAAAAACAAGCATTAAGTTTAACCAATCAATTCAAGATCAATTCAAGGTTCATGAGTTGGTGTTCCCCAAACACAAAAACAATCTTTTGTCTAATCAAACAAGCTTAGGAAATGGTCAATACAAAAGGTAACCGATTATAGACAAAAGGTCACAATTGAAAGCAAACTATTAATCTCTCGACCTTTAAAGTGGTTTACAATCAATCCGTTTTGATAGACAAAAGCATTTTCATTACAATCACAATTAAGTTCCTTTGTTTAATCAAGAATAGTGGAAAACAACAATCATTCATAGACAAATGATTATAACTAGTGGAATAACAATAGTTCTTTCAACCCTCAAGATTACTAGCACTAGTTAAACTTGATTACCCAAATGTCACTATGAAACTTTATCACAATTGGTTCTTAGAATTGACTTGAAATTGAATTAAAACATGTTATCACAATCATATGCCAATCAAGGAATAATACACATCATCTAAGCAAGTGCACAAAGGCACTAGCCACTCATAGCAAACATAAATGTAAACTCAATAATTTGAACATTAGAAACCATGATTGAAAGTCTTACAATGATTTGGAAATAAGATTACAAGTGAAAGACAATGATTCCACAAGCAATGAAAATGGTATATTCGACTTTCTCCCTTTTCCTGGACTTATGGACGAATTTCTGAGTATATTTCTGTGTATATTCTCTCCTAGCACTTGTATGTATGTATATATCTCTCTAGATTGATTGGTATATAAAATACTCAACAAATGGTTCCATAAATTGCTCTAACCAAAGGTCTAAGTGCATAAATGCTTCTCTTGCTCTCCAAGTAGTATTGAATGGTTAGAATACTGAAAAGAAGGACCTAGAACCGGAGTTGTAAAGTCACAATCCTTAATAAAGAAGTCTTGGGTCAAACAGCGACTTCCAACCGATCGGATAGAATGGTCTACCGATCGGTTGGTCTTCTCGGTAAATCCAAATTTACTCCATCCGAATCGGTTACGGGCGGCGACCGATCGGATAGCTATGGCTGATGAACCTTTTTCTTGGACTTTTGCATACGACTTGTTTCTTGGTTGTAGCTCTTGATTCTTTGATCTTTCTCTTCATCCTTAAGCTTATGAACTCGACTACTCGGACTTTAACTCATTGAAGTACCTTACGGAGCGGTCTTGACACAAGATTCACATGAAATCTCAAATACTTCCTTTTTCCTCATTTTTGCATCTTTTCCATCCATTTTCCTGTCTTTGGCTACAAATGCTTTGCAAACACACTTTGGTACGATTTAGTAACAAAAGCATATAAATATAACCACAAAACGTATATAAAACTACCAATAACGCTATCAAAAACATGTTAGATTTAGGCGTTATCAAATCCCCCACACTTGAACTTTGCTTGCCCTCAAGAAAATCTAGAAATAAAAACAATCATCCACACGGTATACACAAATGATTAGGAAAATGTGATGCAAATCTATCAAGTACTAGTACAAGCTAGATTCATCGTTTTAAGCTTTTATGGTTGAATCATCGAGATGTTTGACAATACCCATATGATTTTCTTGCATGATACACATTACTAAACACCTCACGAAAGGAAAATGAAATATAATTCACTCAAACACTCATTTGTATGATTGGTGGAGTATATAAGAGGAATGACACTCATTTGCTCAGTCATGATCTAAATATTACCATAGGCTTGTACAAGAAACAAAACTACACCGAAATGGTGTGAGCTCCAAGTATACATATCAAAGAGGGCTTTTATTCGGGTTTAAGGCTTAAAGGTTAATAAAAGACTATCGCGCCACTATCTCATACAAAACATAATAGCTCCCTAACAACGAATTCTTGCATTACCAACTAACGGATGGTCACTAGATTGTACCTTGGTTCGCTAACGACGTTACTCGCATAACGGATGGTCGCCAAAATACGCCCTAGATCGCTTAACAACGTTAGTCAATTCCTCAAGAAATCGGATGGTTACTACATGCCCATACACTTAATAATTTCACAAAGTCAAAAAGGGTAGGATAAGGCATGGGATATATTTATGAAATTGGTTGAACATAAAACAAAATTAGTCAAAGTCTACGAACCAAATGTTACTAGCTATTACAAACCAATATCATGCCATTTTGTGAAAAACTCCATACTTCCTTTATTCATACTTGATTCACTTAGCCCATTGGCTTATTCTTGTCACCTTATAGTTGCAATGACTTTTCTTCTTCTTTTCTCTTTTTTTTTTTTTTTTTTTTTTTTTTTTTTTTTTTTTTTTACACGTCAGCTTATAGTTGCAATGACTTTTCTTGGATAACAACTTTCGGAGTTTACGCTTTCTTTGAACTTTCATGATTTCCACTTAACATCCATCTTGCCAAATAGCTAGCAACCAACCAAGACTTGACTATGGATAAGGCTAGGCTAAAAAGGTGTAAAATCTTTTTGAATTTTTCTGGATTTTATCAAAAGAAAAGATAGGCTCGGCGGGTGTAACTAGGGGTATCTAGCATTAAAGATAAATGCTAACAAATGGGTCCATATGAGTGGTTAACTAGCCAATGTAGCTAGCTAATATAGCATTATATGAAAATGGAAGGCCATTTGGGGTAAAACCTAAAATTGCCTCTTATCACGCATATACACTTATATCACAAACGAAATGTGATCTCACAACGGTCTGGTAATGATTTACAAGTACAAGTTCTAGAATAAATAAAATCACCGGCACACTCATAGCAAAAAGATCTAAGCATAAAAGATGTATGCTATATATAGAACAGGCTCAAATCCTCACACTTTAGTGGAAAGGGCTATAATCTGTGCTAGCTAATGTTATCGATCCCAGAATGGATTGCAATATTAATCGGGACACATCTCGAATTTTCAAAATTACAGATTTCACCAGTGGATAAATCCAGTTATTCTAGAATATAATCTTTAAAATGACAAAAGACTAGATTACAAGGGCAAACAAAATTTTAAAATTCAACTCAAAACTACAATCTAATTCTTATTTTCCTATTCACCCCCCACACTTAAGTTAAGCATTGTCCTCAATGTGATAAACGACAAAAAATAGGGAAATAAGAGAATAAACCGTATTTTCTTCTCAAAAGGAGTCTTGATCCTAGCGTCCAAGCTTCGAAATCATTATCTGCAGTAATCTAAAAACAAAAGAGACACACATACGAAATATATCTTCGCTTTATTTAAAATGCAGTGATACACCCCCACACTTAAGTTCAACTAAGCAATTTAGAAAAAACTTTGGGGTTTAATCACTAGAAAATAAAAATGAAAAATAAACATAGCAAACACACGGGTTGCCTCCCGAGAAGCGCTTGTTTTATTAACGAGTCATCAGCCGGACTCGAACTTCTCTCTCTTCATGTTGGTGCTGACTTCTTCTTTGGAAATTTTGGAACGTACAGCACATTTCCAATCACTATTCCTTCTCCAGTTTCATCTATGTATTCCAGCTTAACTTTCTACCACGGTCTTGGTAGAACATCATAGATATAACCAGAATCTTCGGCCCACGGAGTGTTTTTCTTGAAATCGGCCGGGAAGGGTGACATAAAGGTTATAGCTTCATATTCTGATTCCGGCGGAATCTCTTGAATAGAAACTTCATTCATCTGCTCCTTGTCATAGTATAACTTAATTCGGTGCCCATTAACAATGAAACTTCCACCATGTTTGTCATGCAATTCAACATATCCGGATGGAAATCCATGTTTCACTGTATATGGTCCGAACCATTTCGGTTTCAACTTGGGAGATTTGAACTTATACTTCATGTTAAAAAGCAGAACTTTGTCTCCAGTCTTGAATTCTTTTCTGATTCTTAGCTTTCTATCATGATAAGCTTTTGTTCTTGCTTTGTAAAGTTTGGAGTTCTCATAAGCTTGTAGTCTAAGCTCATCGAGTTCATGCAATTGCAAAAATCTCTTCTCTCCAGCTACTTTGAGGTTTGGGTTACAGTTTCTTAATGCCCAGTAAGCGCGATGTTCGATTTCGAACGGCAAATGACAAGTTTTTCCATACAGCAATCTGTATGGTGTTGTACCAATTGGTGTTTTGTAAGCTGTGCGAAATGCCCACAGAGCATCATCTAGTTTTCTCGACCAAACGGCTGGATTGTCTTTAACCGTTTTTTTCGAGTATCCTTTTTAAGGCTCTGTTGGTATTTTCGACTTGACCACTGGTCTGTGGGTGATAAGCTGTAGCGAAACGATGATGAACTCCATATCGCTTCATAATTTTCTCCATTTGTTTGTTACAGAAATGGGTTCCACGATCACTTATCAAAGCTTTAGGAATTCCATAACGAGCGAAAAGCTTTTTGAGAAAATTAACAACTACTCGTGCATCATTTGTGGGTAGAGCTTCCGCTTCGGCCCATTTGGAAACATAATCAATAGCAACGAGAATGTATTCGTATTTGTGTGATTTAGGAAACGGTCCCATGAAATCAATTCCCCAAATATCGAATAATTCACAGACTTGAATGCTCTTCTGTGGCATTTCATCTCTTCGAGAAAGACTACCGGATTTTTGGCAAGCATCACAATTCTTAACAAGAGTATGGGCTTCTTTAAAAATAGTAAGCCAATAGAATCCAGCATCAAAGACTTTTTTAGCGGTGGTAGAAGGACCATAATGTCCCCCAGTTGGGCCATGATGACATTCATCGAGAATTCTTCTTGTTTCAGAACCATAAACACATCTTCTAATCATCCCATCGGGACACATTTTGAAAAGATAAGGTTCTTCCCAATAATAATGTTTAAGATCCGAAAAGAATTTACTTCGTTGGGCATGAGTTAATCCTTTCTTTAGAATTCCTCCAACGAGATAATTTGCATAATTGGCAAACCATGGAATTTCGTTCTCATCATCTGTTTCAACAGTCATGAGTGTTTCATCCGGAAAATAGTCATCAATCTCATCTTCTTTTAACTCTTCCAGATTTGGATTTTCTAAACGAGATAGATGATCAGCGGCTAGATTTTCTGCTCCTTTCTTATCCTTGATTTCGATATCGAATTCTTGGAGTAGTAAAATCCATCGGATGAGACGCGGTTTGGCATCTTGCTTCTTAAACAGATATTTTAACGCTGAATGATCGGTGAACGCGATTGTTTTCGAAAGTACAAGGTATGATCTGAATTTGTCGAAAGCGAAAACAACGGCTAACAATTATTTCTCTGTAACTGTGTAATTCTGTTGAGCATTGTTGAGTGTTTTGCTGGCAAAATATATAGGACGAAAATGTTTCTCTTCTCGTTGTCCTAACACAGCTCCAACAGCAAAATCGCTTGCATCGCACATAAGCTCGAATGGTAGTGACCAATCAGGGGAAACCATAATGGGTGAACTAGTCAGTTGTGTTTTCAATGCTTCGAATGCTTTCATGCAGTCTGCATTAAAATCGAAAACAACATCTTTTTCAAGAAGTTTCGTCATTGGACGAGATATTTTGGAAAAATCCTTAATGAAACGACGGTAAAAACCTGCATGTCCTAGGAAACTTCTAACGGCTTTAACGTTAGTTGGGGGTGGTAATTTGGTAATGACATCGATCTTTGCTATGTCAACCTCCATTCCTGCGCTAGAAATTTTGTGTCCTAACACAATTCCTTCAGTTACCATGAAATGACACTTCTCCCAATTGAGAACAAGATGTGCAGCTTTACAGCTTTCAAGCATTTTATCGAGGTTAGAAAGGCAAGCTTCGAATGAGCTTCCGACGACTGAAAAGTCATCCATGAAAACTTCCATAGACGTTTCAAGCATATCTTGGAATATGGCAATCATGCATCTTTGAAAAGTCGCGGGAGCATTACATAATCCAAAAGGCATATGCCGATAAGCGTAAGTTCCAAAGGGACATGTGAATGTGGTCTTTTCTTGATCAGCTGGATCAATAGGAATTTGAAAATATCCTGAAAAACCATCGAGAAAACAAAAGTATTTGTTTCCTGCTAATCTCTCAAGCATTTGATCCATGAAAGGCAAAGGAAAATGATCTTTTCGGGTGGCTTTATTTAATTTTCTGTAATCAATACATACTCGCCATCCGGTGACAGTTCTAGTTGGAACTAATTCATTTCGTTCGTTGGTCACAACAGTCATTCCTCCTTTTTTCAGAACACAGTGAACAGGACTCACCCAAGGACTATCCTCGATGGGGTAAATGATACCTGCATCAAGAAGTTTGATGATTTCTTTTTTAACAACTTCTTTCATGTTGGGGTTGAGTCGACATTGTCTTTCTACAACTGGTTTGGCATCTTCTTCGAAATTGATTTTGTGTTTGCAAAAATCAGGACTGATTCCTGGGATGTCAGAAGTTTTCCACGCAAAAGCTTCTTTATGCTTCTTAAGAACTGAAATCAGACATTCTTTCTCAAAATCATTGAGTAACGAAGATATGACTACTGGAAGTAGCGAATTGTCTTCCAAGTAAGCATACTCAAGATTTTCTGGAAGTGGTTTCAACTCAAGATCTATCGGTGGTTCTTGAAGTGATGTTTTGATCCTCATTTGATCATTAAAACTGATTTCCTCAAAATCTTCTTCTATTATCTCTCCTTCTTCTTCTTCTTCTTCTTCTTCTTCAATCTTAATTTCCATAAAATCAGCGAATTCTTTATCAAAAGTTGTTTCACTAATCTTCTCTGAAATAGTCATGAATGGATCAGAATCTTCAAGTAATGCATCCAATTCTTCCTCAGTGACTTCATCGATTACATCAATGTTAAAACAAGTGTCATCACTGGAATGTGGATATTTCATTGCTTTATCGATTAAAACGGTGATTCTATCCTCTCCAACTCCAAGATTGAGTTCTTTTCCTTTTACTTTGATGATCGCATCAGCGGTGTTTAGGAAAGGTCTTCCTAAAATAGGGGGTACTCTACTATCTTCCTCCATTTCTAAAATCACAAAATCCACGGGAAAAATGAATTTACCTACTTGGACAAGCATATTCTCAGCAATACCAACAGGATATTGGTAAGTATGATTAGCTAATCGGATACTCATCCTTGTGGGTTTCAAGGTGTTGATTGAAAGTTTTGTATACAGCGAATAGGGCATCAAATTAATACTCGCACCTAAGTCGGCTAAAGCATTGCATGTGATGTTGTTTCCTAAAATGCATTGAATCAGAAAACTTCCAGGATCTCCGAGTTTTTGTGGAATTTTGTTTTGAACAATAGCTGAACATTCTTCATTGAGAAAGGTAGCGAATATTTGCTCCAACTTGTTCTTGTTGTTAAGAAGTTCTTTCAAAAATTTCCCGTAATTGGGCATTCCGGCTAAAACATCAATGAGGGGTACATTGAGTCTAACTTCTTTGATTATTTCAACAAACTTCTTATAACGCTCCTCCATTCTTTCTTTCTTAAGGCTCTGTGGATATGGAATTTTTGGAGTATAAGCCTTAACTGGTGGTTTGGGTTTGGGTTTGGGTGGTGTTTTTGGTGTATTTTCCTTCTTGGATTCTTCATCTTCATCCTCACTATCGAAATTGATAGTTGTGGTGTTGTTTGGGTTGGGTGGTGGATCATAAGACAGGCCACTTCTTGTGAATACAGCATTGATATGCTCATTTCTAGTTTGTGGTGGACGATAAGTCTTATCATTCGATGATGATGATGGTTTTGGGTTGGTTTGGGTGTTACTAGGCAACGAACCTGATGGTCGGGAAGAAATTTGATCAGAGAGTCTCCCAAATTTGTTTTCAAGATCTTGGATAGATGCTTGATGATTTTTCTGACCTTGCTCAACTTTGGTCTTGAGATTGAAAAATTGATTCTTGACGAACTCGTTGGTTGATTTTTGAGCAGTGACAAATTCTCTCATCATTTTCTCAAAATCTGTTTCTTCAGGTTTCTTGTCGGAATTTTGTGAGGTTTGGTTCTCTACTTTTGGTTGGGACTCATGGTTGTTATCCCTTTGTCGGCGATCTTGCCAACTAGCAGAGTTTCGTCCGTAATAATTTCCACGATATCCTCCTCCTCGGTATCCTCCTTGGATGTAATTAGCTTCTCCTTCTTTTGGTTGATCCATTGGTTGATCATCGCATTCTGATGATGGGTGGTTACCTCCACAGTTGTTACAACCATCTCGCATTTCTTTCATCTCTCCTCTAAGATCTTTGTATTGCGAATCGATTTTGGAAACCAAAGTTTCCATTTTTTCCATGAGTTTAGATGAATCAGAACTTTCGGCAAAAGCAATGGTTTTTCTTAAGGGTTTTGTCTTGGCATCTTTTGACCAGTCGAGTTTGAGAAGAACTCGGTCTTCAAGCAATTGGTATGCCTGGTTAGGAGTCTTATAAAGAAAAATTCCTCCAGCATCAAGAATTCCTTGAGATGTTTCATCAAGTCCATGGTAAAAGATTTGGATAATGGTTCCTCGTCCTAAACCATGTCCATGACAACTTCGAAGTAAATCCTTCATACAAAGCCAGGCTTCGACGAGTGATTCGTTAGGATTTTGTGTGAAAGCACGAATTTCTCCCATGAGTCGATCAAACATTGCAGGTGGAAAGAATCGGCTTACAAAAGCTTGCCTCATCTCCTCCCAAGTAGTGATGATTCCTGGTGTTAATTCGTTATACCACACTTTTGCATCTCCAGCAAGTGATGATGGAAAAAGTTTGAGTTTAATGGCATCTACATTTGTATCTCCGTATCGGAACATGCCACAAATTTCAATGAATTCGGCAACGTGTTTGTGAGGATCGGCCCTCGAACGGCCATCGAATTGACGGTCTTTGATCATAGAAAGATGGTGACCTTTCACGGTGAAATTGTCACCTAAGTTGACAGCAACAATAGCAGCTCCAGGAGTGGGTGCTACGGCTCGGTTTGCATCCCACATGGGTCTATCGTCAGCCATGGGAAAAGGTTGATTAGTGAATGGGTTATAAACGACTTTGGCTTCAAAAAGGTTATCAAAAGTTGGGTTTGGTACTCTTGGTACACGATTAGCTAGTGGAACAAAGGGTGTTCTTCTTCTTCTTCTAGATCTTGTTCAAATCAAACTTTCGGGATTGAAAAGTGGTGGAATTGGTTCTACTCCAGTTGATCGAGTGTTCATACAATTCCCCAACGAATCGAGGCAATGTCTAAACAAACGAGCAAAGAATGAAAACAATTTGAAAAGATCAGAATCGTCTAACCGATCGGATAGAACAGTCTACCGATCGGATAGATCTCTCGATAAATTTGATTTGAAGGATCCGATCGGATGGAAGTGTCCGCCGATCGGATGGTTCTCTCGGTAAATGAAAATTTTGGAAAACCGATCGGATGAATGAACAACCGATCGGATGGGCAGCTCGGTAAAACTTTTTTTTTTTTTTTTTACGAAAACTAACTCTATGAGAATTGGACTAAAACTTACAGAAACACGATCAAAATCCCCGGCAGCGGCGCCAAAAACTTGATGTGCCCGGTTCGGTGCAAGTTTTAAATTTATAAGGGGGTGAATTACCGAATCTAATAACAACACATACGAGCAAGTATACTCGTCCGTTGTAGCAAGATTTTGATGGTAAGTCGGGATCGTTCGCAGGGATTTGTGTAGTGAATCGAATTGTAAGTTAAAAGCAACTATCTCAATAAGTAGTAATGATATATTGAAAATTCAAATGATTAAAAACTACACTTGCTTAGACCAGTGTACTACAATTGACTAATATGATTGTGATAACTTTGGAAAACATGTTGGTTGTGATAATTAGTTTTGACACTAATCTATTGTTTCTACAAATTAAACCTTCGTCAAGATTTTGGTTTATAAAAACAAGCATTAAGTTTAACCAATCAATTCAAGATCAATTCAAGGTTCATGAGTTGGTGTTCCCCAAACACAAAAACAATCTTTTGTCTAATCAAACAAGCTTAGGAAATGGTCAATACAAAAGGTAACCGATTATAGACAAAAGGTCACAATTGAAAGCAAACTATTAATCTCTCGACCTTTAAAGTGGTTTACAATCAATCCGTTTTGATAGACAAAAGCATTTTCATTACAATCACAATTAAGTTCCTTTGTTTAATCAAGAATAGTGGAAAACAACAATCATTCATAGACAAATGATTATAACTAGTGGAATAACAATAGTTCTTTCAACCCTCAAGATTACTAGCACTAGTTAAACTTGATTACCCAAATGTCACTATGGAACTTTATCACAATTGGTTCTTAGAATTGACTTGAAATTGAATTAAAACATGTTATCACAATCATATGCCAATCAAGGAATAATACACATCATCTAAGCAAGTGCACAAAGGCACTAGCCACTCATAGCAAACATAAATGTAAACTCAATAATTTGAACATTAGAAACCAGGATTGAAAGTCTTACAATGATTTGGAAATAAGATTACAAGTGAAAGACAATGATTCCACAAGCAATGAAAATGGTATATTCGACTTTCTCCCTTTTCCTGGACTTATGGACGAATTTCTGAGTATATTTCTGTGTATATTCTCTCCTAGCACTTGTATGTATGTATATATCTCTCTAGATTGATTGGTATATAAAATACTCAACAAATGGTTCCATAAATTGCTCTAACCAAAGGTCTAAGTGCATAAATGCTTCTCTTGCTCTCCAAGTAGTATTGAATGGTTAGAATACTGAAAAGAAGGACCTAGAACCGGAGTTGTAAAGTCACAATCCTTAATAAAGAAGTCTTGGGTCAAACAGCGACTTCCAAACGATCGGATAGAATGGTCTACCGATCGGTTGGTCTTCTCGGTAAATCCAAATTTACTCCATCCGAATCGGTTGCGGGCGGCGACCGATCGGATGGCTATGGCTGATGAACCTTTTTCTTGGACTTTTGCATACGACTTGTTTCTCGGTTGTAGCTCTTGATTCTTTGATCTTTCTCTTCATCCTTAAGCTTATGAACTCGACTACTCGGACTTTAACTCATTGAAGTACCTTAGGGAGCGGTCTTGACACAAGATTCACATGAAATCTCAAATACTTCCTTTTTCCTCATTTTTGCATCTTTTCCATCCATTTTCCTGTCTTTGGCTACAAATGCTTTGCAAACACACTTTGGTACGATTTAGTAACAAAAGCATATAAATATAACCACAAAACGTATATAAAACTACCAATAACGCTATCAAAAACATGTTAGATTTAGGCGTTATCATCCCTTACGAACGACATACGTTGAATGAAGAGTATTGAAGGACCTACTTCGAGGAAGTGGTTTATCTGTCCGTGTATGTCTCTGTGTTGTGTTTCAGTTTGGTTGTGAAGAAGAATGATGGTGGTATGAGGTTGTTCTTAGAATTCTGGATTCTTAGTAGTATGGTGATTAGGACTGATACCGTTATCGACAACTTATCTAATCAACTTCAGGGTGAAGTTTTCTCTATGATCGATTTGTAATCTGATTATCTCCATTCTCATGTGAAGGAGCAAGATGTCCCTAGCATTGATTCGTATCCGTTATAATCTCTATGAGCATTGTGATGCGAAATCGTATTGGCTACTGCCCCGACTATTTCTTGTGAGCTTGATGAATCGTGTATTTCGTGAATGCTTGGAAAATTGTCATAGTATGACGAGTTAGTATATTCAGGGACGAAAGAGAAACACGGGAATCATCCTTGCATTTTGGTGTTGAAAATTTCTAGGTCAGAAGAGCTCGATGTAAGTTTCTCGAAGAGTATAATTTTGGTAGGGATGAAGAATAAGTTGGAGAACTTTTGGAAAGTTAAAGGGGTATTTGTTTTTACTTGAGAAGAAGGTCAGCAACCTTGTAACGGGATTTACGGGCACGTTGGGAAGGACAAATCGATGTGGGTTGTAGTGAATAGTTCAACTTAGCGGCTTACATGGAAGATCGGCAGAGATTATTTCAACAGAAGATTATTCAAGTTCCTTGGCGCACCTGCAGTGATCGTGTCAGAAAAATCGAGTTTTGTTTCACACTTCCAGAAGAAATGCAGAAGACCTCCAAGACTGAATCGAGATTTTATGGCGACTACTCACCTTCAGATGGATGGACGGACAGAGCAACTATGTTGAAATCGAAGATGTATGGGACGAAGAGTTTGACAAGTGTATTGGTATGATTGAGTTTGCCTTCGGAGATGTAGAACACCTTTTGGTTTGGATTAAGTTAGAGATTCGCTGGTTTAAGGTCCGGGATTGATTACTGTGATTGGTGGATTAGTTATCCTTGTGGAAGAAAAACCTTGAATGGTGGACTATGAAGTTTGTATGTTTCGTACGATGTCCCCGTTGTGGAGAGATAGACGTTTTGGGCGTATGAAGAAGATCTAGTTCGCGATGCGTTGATCCTTTGAGTTGTTGTTTTCCATATGATTATCCGACCTATTCCGTTATGCTCTCCGATACGTTCCGATCCTCCGTATGTGCTTAGTTTATCGTTTGTACGACTACGTTAGCTCTTGGATGTGTTTTATCCGTATGATTATTCGACCTATTTGTTTAGTGTCCTGATGGGTTTCGATACTCCAATTTATACGCTTTTGATCGTCGGTACAAATATGCTACCCATCTCATTATGCGTTTCGATACAAATTGATATTTCGAGTTGTACTCGATTGATCATCCGTACGACTATACTATCTATCTCTTATGAACTCTTGATACTTTTGATGATTCGTCACGTGCTTCATTGACCGGTGGTACGTTCCTTAGTTCGATCAGGATCTGTTGGAAATTGATGAGTTCTTCTAATATGATGCATTATTTCCATTTTTGTTAAGAATCAGGACTGTGTTTATGTAGTTTGACTCTTTAGCACTACCTCCGTATTACTCATGCGAATGCATGTTCATGTATCTCTTCGTGGAATCTCAACCGTCATCTGCTACGTATTTTGTTTCGTATTCGTTGGAGCGATCTGTCGTGAGTTATGTTTTGTGAAAGCCTAGGGCTTTTCGATGATTTTGATCAGGTTGGCGAGGTATCTCATCGCTTGGCGTTACCTTCCCAGTTATGTCATGTATACGATGTATTCCATGTATCAGTTCTTCGTGAGTATGATTATTATCCGCTTCATGTTGTGTTTTGCCCATTCGATTAGATTCGGGAAAATCTTAGTATAGTAAAGAACCTGAGGCTGTTTTGGAGCATCAGGAAAGAGTCATGAGAACTAAAACAATTCCGTTCGTAAAGATTCTTTGGAAGAACCATCCTGAGAGCGAGGCTACTTGGGAAACCGAAGAGTCGATACGATCCGATTATCCGCATTTCTCTTTTTGACTTGGTACGTATTCATTTCGATATTGCTTTCGATTTCGCATTTTCATTTCGATTTCGCATTTCAATTTTCGAGGACGAAAATCCCTTTTTAAGAGGGGAAGAGTTGTAAAACCCCAAAACTAATATGATCCGAAATGACAAAAATGCCCTCGAATATGAAATTTTGAGAACTTATGAAAATTAAATAAGTAACGTTATGTGAACTTAACCTAAGTATCTAACGCGCCAATATTTGAACATATGAACGTAATACGAATATTAAAACTTTTGTTATATACAATTAAAACATTGTTACACATTTTAATGCCTAGTCAATCCATATGTGTACATACAAACGAATGTGGTCTTGTAAATAGTCCGGGTACGTGATTGAATCAAATTTGGTAAACTCCCCTAACTTATCTCCATCACCGATCCTATAGTTTTCCCCCCTCCATCTCATTCGGCATTATCAAGAAAAAAAAAATTAAAACCCTAATCCCTCCCCATTCCCAAACTCAAGGCAGCCACAAGGAGAGAAAAAAAAATAAAACCGAAACCCTAGCTCCTTTGTCCCTCTTGTTCGATCCATAGCAGCAGCCAAGGAGTGGTTTTGGTGTGTTCTTGATCTAGTTGTATCCAAGGTAATCTTAATCTCATAATAATAAATCCATTCGAATTGTTCTAAGCCTAACCGAACCATTCTTGTTTTGGTTTTCTGTCATACGAATCAAAGAAGAAGAAGGAGGAAATCGTTGGTGATTTTGTGGGGTCTCGTTTTTGTGTCTTGATCACACTACGAGGTTATTGTATCATCCTACCTCCTTCAATCCTTGTCATATTCTTATGATCTTGTCGAGTTTTGATATCACATAAAATCATAAAGTGTTAGCATGAAATAACAACCCTAAAAACTTGTTATATGAATCGACCCATATGAAATTGTATGAATATGATGAATTTAAATTATTATGGAACATGTTAAAACCACATATGAATCTACTATAATTGTTTTGTATCAAGAACTAAAGATTGGAATGTAAAAACCCTAAAGAATTACATGAATTTATGAAACAGTTGCGGATCAGGAAATTAGTCCAAATTGAACCGACTGTAACTAAATGATGTGAACGTGTTTTTGGAAGTTTTTGGAGTCTAAAATTAAGTTCAATGAAATAGCTTTCTGGGAAAATTAATCTTGTAATTTTTAGAGGTGGGAAGGCAACTTTTTGATTTTTAGAAAATTAAGTGTCAATCGGAATTCGTATGTCTCGAAAATCCGTCCGTGTTTTTGAATTTTAATTTGTAAACCATGTCGAACTGGAAGATTTACTTTTTCAGGATTAATATTTCGTATGTCTAATAATTACTGGAATTTTTGTAGATTTTTATAAATTATTTTGGTGGGGCTTTGAACTGCAAACTTTTCGTATATAAAATCTGAATAGAAATCTGGACGATATGGATAAAAGGATTTTTATACTATAGTTATGCTAAATAATAAAATCTGGAAAATTATGTAAAATACTTAAGACATCTGGGTACGTGTGTGAATTTTTGGGGATTTTATTTCGGAGTTCTTATACGATTAATAAATTCGACTAAACAGGTCCAGTTCATGTGTAAATCTGTTAAGAAGTTTAAAAGATGTTAAAAAGGTGTTAAGTGTTATTTTCTATACTAAAAGGGTTTAAATGGTCATTCTTTTAAAACTAAAGGATTTAACTTGTGGAAACATGTAACTTGATAATATTTACACTTTAGACCCTAATCTTATCATAATGTCACTTTAAACCCTAAACTTGTGATAATTACATATTGAACCTTAAAATTATGAAAACTACATTATGAACCCTAAACTTATGTAAATGACATTATGAACATTAAACTATGAATATGGTCATCTTTAGTACTTTGATTTGATAAACGGGAATGTTGATAATTAAAGTTTCTAAATGAGGAAAGTTACTATTTTTGGAAAATTACTAAAAAATAGAAAGTTACCTAAAATGTTAAGAGAACTAAAATGAAACATTATGATTCTATGAAACTTATTAGTACGATTATGATTATTTGTAGATCGGGTGAAGAAGGAGTGATCTCCTGTTTGCTTTTCGTTTCATTTGCTTTTTGTTGCGCATTTTGTTGAGGTACAGATATTCTTTCCCTTTTCAGTAGGGATATTTCTATTTGATCCGATGCCTGATATGTTTCCCCTTATTTGATTCATGACCTTCATTGTATGATCGTCATTCTATTTGATCCATTCTGACATTTGTGTAAATGTCTCTGCTATGCTATGCTATGCTATGATTATGTTTGCCATGCTTATTTGAGATACTATCGGTTTCTCTTGCCATGCTTATTAGATTTTGATTATGTATGCTTTGATAAATCCGTGCCTGAGCTTACCTAGTTCTAGAGGTACTAGGACCATGTTTAGGATGGCACCCTAGGCATGACACTCCCGTAGAGGTGTGATAGATCTACGGCGTTCCCCCTTTTGATTTGATTTGTATGCGCATTATTGGCCAACCCCATATGTGTGATCAGTCTAGAACTGACATACATATTTTTGTTAGGGAGCGTATGGATGCATCCTAGGACTTTTGTATGTATTTGATTTGGTGACCAGGTGGTGTGTGCCTTGCACTCCTTCTCACACTTTTGATTAGTACTTAGAGGTCTCCCCTCTTCGTATACTTATGATATGATATGATATGTGTATGATTTGACGGATTTTGATTTGGAGTTCTTATGGCACATCCTTATATGAGCCTTCTCATTATTTCATTCCATTCTTGTTTCATTTCTATTCAGTTCTCATGCACTCTTGACTCTTGGTATCTTTGAAAATTCGTATGACTTTCATGATTATACTTTTCGTTCGTATTCTGATTTTCTTCGTTGCTTATACTTATTACCTTTATGTTATGCTTTGTATATATATCTGTTCACTGGGCTTTTTAAGCTCAGCCGCATTTCTTTTCCTGCGGCAGGTTTTAGTAGGAAGCTGGGTATGAGTGGAGAGTGTCTTTGACTTAGAAGCTATTCCGGATTAGAGATGACTAGAAGAGACGATATTTAGACTTAGTAATTATTGTAATTCATTTGTAACCTTGTTGTTCAGATTTTCTCCTTGTAACCTTTGAAATCCATTTTGTGTTATTTAGTCATATGCTTTTGTTTGCTTTGATATGTCACCATAACGTGATACTTCTACCCTTATCGGGTTGGGGTGTTACAATGTAGGTATGTTTTTAGAGTATATTGAAGTATATAAAAGGAAATGAAATGGATTAGAACTCACCTAGCAAAGTAGGGATCGATTAGGGCATGGTTTGGGTGAATTGACTTGAAAACGAAACACTAGAGCTCCTTCTTTCTTTCTCGGCTTCTTGGGATATTTTTAGACTTGTATAAAGGTTGTAAGGTCAGTAGGGGTTGTGTATGGGGCTGTGGTGGTGTGTTCGAATGGGTTGTAAGGAATGGGGAGATTATGAGTTGGTATTTATAGAAGGAGGGATTAGGGTTTTTGAAAGGAACACATCACCTTGTTATGGTGAGGAGGGGACATGAGGGATGTGTCTAAATCCTATTGGAGACATGTGTATGGAGGAGGGGGGTTGGAACGTGTGGTGTAGTGAGGGTGGTGATGTGTTTTGTTTTAAAACCATACAAGTATGAAGTTTTCTAGAGGAGGGGGGATGTGGAAGTGTTATGTTCTTTCATTTGATCACTTAAGGTTTAAGTAAAATGGAATGAATTGGTTTGTTTCTAGTTGAACTCGACTAAACTAGTATAAGTGGAAAGAGTTTGGTTCGACCTAGGCTTAAGGGTTTGTACATCAAGCTTAGGGTTATGGTACTTTAGGGTTTGGGTTCTAGTTAGGGTTTCTAGGGTTTATGTATAAATTAGAAATAATTTTTAGGGTTTTCTAAATAATATATATATATGTCGAGCTCCATAAATAGAGAGGAAATCATTTGGTGCTTTAGAGTTTTGTTCTTAAGCTTAGGGATGTTGTACTAGGGTTTGGAAAATATGAAAAATATAATTTTAATATTTTCCTTAATTTATATAATTTTTTTTAAGCTTTAAATACATATAAATGAGTTTTTAAGATTTTGTGCATTGGAGGGTTGTACTTTGGGTTTAAGGAGTTGTACATTTATTAAATAACTTAATAAATTATTTTTAGAAGTTATTGTGTGAAAATATTACAAGGTATGTCATTTAAAATAAATATTCTTAAGGTTTTATTAAGGATTTTAGAAATATATGGTTTCATGCATAAAGGACTTGTACTTTAACTTATATGACTTGTACTTTTAATATTTTGTAAAAATGTCATATGAATAAATTAGGGTTTGTGAAGTTACTACATAAAATCATGGTTTTGTGAATTTAGGGTTTTACCGGGAACTAAAATAGAATTAGGGTTTCTGGTGCTTTGTTAACTTGTACCTTAGCTCAGATGAGTTGTACTTTAGTATTTCTAGGGTTTTGTTATTATTATTATTATTATAGTGGTTTAGGGTTTCATAAAACTCCTATCAGATAAGAAACGTTCAGTTATAAACATACGTTAACGAAATAACGCAAAGTGGTAAATGGGATATCGTAGAGGTTTCAGTTCAAGAATGTTTATAGAGATAAACATCAAGTAAGTTAAAGTTGGGTTGCGTGTGAGCACGTTTATCAAGGATGTGAGTTACGTCACATGAGATAGTAGTTGTAACCAGATAACAAATAAAAAAAAATTTACACGTAGAAAAGGGATAAGTATTTTAAGAGATAGTGTAGTTTAATGTGGGATTTTTGCAGCGGTTACATAGATCAACCAATTCACCATCCTTACCATCATTTGAATCCGTTGAGTGTATTACTCAAAAAGCCCTTAGTCCAACACTCGTACCGAATCAAATACACGTGGAACAAACTCAAACTTTCCCACATATAAGGACTTAGATGATTCGTTATGGCTAGAACCTCCACAACCAAACAAGCATGATGCTCCTTGTCATTTTGAACTTCGGTAAACAAAATGTCATATCCATTAAACCACAAATTAACATTCTAACAACATATGTTGAAATGAAATCTCAAGACATACACCCAAAGTGACAATGCCCCTTGAGGAGTATACACAAGAAACTCAGGTGGAACCTGCTTGTCCTCATCTAGTCAATATAATCACCTTGAAACATGGTATATTTAGGATAGGACTATTCGACTCAACCAACATTTTTATGGAGTCCGTGGATCGTACCTAACTTTACTAGTTTGTTTTCTATACCCACTTCAGCTTCAAACACGTGTTGAAATTCTCATTTCAAACATTCTAGCTTCAAATCTTCATTTAGGACAACATGATGTTTTGGAAAACATTATGCCTAAGAAATCATGTGTTAAGTATTTCTCTCGTTTAAACGGCGATAAAGGATAATATATATCCTATGATCATTCCCTTCTTGCGACATGAACGGTTGTTTTACAAGAGATTTCATTACACATCATTGGCTAAATAGTCTTGAACAAATTTCTACAAGCTATATGAGCTAGTATATAGCCTTTATCTAGTCATATTTGTTTTCATAAGCGTGATAACTTTATCCCATGGGATAATCTTACCTATTGAAAGATACAATTTGTATCTATTCCCTTCCAAGCTTACATCATAACCAAATCTTGCTCGTTGCTTATCTAGAGCATACACATGATCTATTGAAGTTGGTAACCTTACTTAGATTCTTGTTGAATAAAATTCCAAAGAGCTTTTTTGAGAACGCTTTTGATTTAACATATTCCATTGTCACACAAACACATTTCTTGGTCTTAGATGATCAAATCACATTTATAGTACACATTTCAACTCAACATAAAAGATGTCATCAATTAGATCATGCAATAAGAACAACCTTAGATTCTAAACACAAGATTAAAACATATTGTTTGTCGACACACCATTATTAAATTCTTGGGTATAACATAACATCTTCATCACCTTAGTTTTAATACATTTAGTTGAGTCACATTAAGCCAAGTATTAATGAGACAAATCTAATTATCATTATTACTCTTAGGTAGTAGATATGATTTTACTTTCGTTGGTTTATCAAGACCACTTGCATTTGCACATACATGCATTGATTACATGCTCTTGTTTAATATAACTAACTGTGTTGATGTTATCTTGGTATTTGATAACTATTTGATTGATAATATAATGTGTAAACCTTGGAAAGTTTTTTGTCTTTATAAGTCCTTTATGTTTATTTGTTTCATGCTACTAAATGTTTAAGCTTAAACTTGATTTGCATGATTCTGTCCCTTCTATGATGTTTCGCATGATTAACATGTTACTTGTGAACTCATAATATGCCATTTTGATACATGATGTTTTTGTTATAATATATCTATGTTTGAAAGCTCTTGTCTTTTGTTGACATTCATTAAACCTTTTCGTAGGATAGTCTAAATGATACAAAATGTTATAATTTAAACATGGTTTGCATGAATTTCTTGTCTTGCTTCTTTTGTGACTTTGTCACACTAATTGTTTGCTACGTGTGCACTTATAATTTGTCAAATTGCTTTTGGTATGATAAAATTTTAGAACTCTTTTTATCCTACAAATTAACCACATAGATTGTCGTATTTACTTATAGCTAAGTATGCTTTAATGTCTAAGCCTAACGACAAAACAATCTCAAAATAAAATGTCTTGAATAATGTCGTATTCTTGCATAATATGATTGTTTGTCTTGATGCTATCTTGTTGTGTGATGATTTCTTGTCTAGTAGTGGAATGTGTTGTTTGTATAGGATGTTATCTTTTGATTCCTATCATGTTGATATCTTTTGTCACTAACAAATTGTAGGTTGACAACAAATCATTTGCTATCTCATTTTGTTTTAACTTTTATATGCTCATTTCGCATAATTATAATCCCTTTATTGTTACGTAGATTAGTAATATATCTTATAGGACCCCTGCACTTGCATATAGTTTTAAAGCATATATAATTAAGTTTTAGAGGCTTGGCATTGCATTTCTGTATCTTTCAACCGACCTCTTTCCAAATCTCATTATTGCTTTCGCTTTCCAAAAATCACCTCCATCACTATTTAGTTATAACAATACTCTATTCCTCTACACCTCCTATGAGGAAACCACATGCCTCGTCACGCGATCATCTCGCATTGATAGAGAAGAGCTACTTGACTTCAAGGATGAAGTTCTTTGTATGCTAACCAACATCCGCAAAAACATTACTAAGCTCATCGCTTTCATTAACCTTCAACCTCCTAAAATCTTTATCGTCATTCTTTATATGATGCATTACACAATATGTTGGATGTCCACCGATTAAGGCGGAGAGAAATTCATTCACATAATTGTCTTTTGTCAAAATGTATTAAAGAACACCTACTCATGTTTCTTACACCCTAAAATACCAACACATAGGTACACACTATTTAGTTAAAATCGGTTCACAAAACCACAAGTGTTTCAAGCCTTTTTAACCCAACATCACTAGTTTGCAACAATACCTCATCAAGTGAAAAACACATCATATGTTTGACAAAGTTCTTCATCTCCACAACCAACAACTAATTTAAATGGAGTCTAGGATTTTTCTTAAACTAGGACCTCACAACTTCATTGTCTAGAACACCATCATAGGATCTCATCCTTTTCTCCCTTGACACATATCAGGCACGTCATTGTCAGTGCAAACGATATATTAATCAAAACCGTCATTCCCAACACTTTCTCAACATGTTGGTCTATCCAACTCTCTCCCATCATATGATGTCATTCTCATCCTCATATAGGTACTTATTATTTTGGTGCATAATATCTTCACTTCTTTTCATGATACATCATCTTCGGTAGATGATAATGTCATAAAAGATCATGTCGGTCAAAACCATGTTAATACTCTCTAGAATAGGTCATTGAATAAGCAATGTCTATTAACATTCTCTTTTTCATCTTGGTCACTTGACATTACGAAAGTCATATTCGTTGTTTGTCATTCAAGTTGTGAATTTTAGATAAGGATTGCATGAGTCCATATGTTCAATCTTTATATTCGTTATAGCATTTGCTATACATACGAGTTTCTAATTCTTTAAATAGTTGTCTACGTTATCGCCACCACCTTCCATCACCATCTTCACTAATCATCACCCGAAAACTCACATTAATCAATCTTGAGTCTTCTATCGAGTTATCACCACAGCCTCCTATGAATCCTACTAGTAAACTGACACCAACACTAGCACCACCCACTCCAACTCTTAATATTTCAACTTCACTTCATATCTTCTTTCTAGGCATTATTTTAGGCTTATACTTTTAGAGAATCATAGTATATTCCAATTTTTGGTTTCTTTTGATTGTTTGTATTTATTTTTAGAAGACTACACCTCATAACATGTTTTACTAAATGATCATGGTTCTTTATCTTGAGTTGCTTGTGATTGTATTATTTATTTATTTCATCATATATACATCTTATTGTATATGACTTCTTCATCAAAAGATGAAATAAACTGCACTAAATATTTTTCTTTGTCCGGTTCAAATTCATATAGACACTTAATTTGTATCACACACTTGTCTATGGATAAAAGTGGCTTAAATTATTCTTCAAGCGCATATTCACATTGATGTATATGGCATTCTCGTCTTCGGACGACATTCGCATTGTTTATTTTATTTCCTTGTGCTTCTTGACGTCCTCGAACATAGGGGAACATCCGTTAGACACGCATATTGAATCGTCTATACACCTTGTTTTGTAGCTTTTCATTGAAACCTTGACGCCTTAAACAAGGGGGAGCATGCATGCATTCATCATCATTCTCGCTCTTTGACACACCTCTGTGTTTCAACAAAAAGGAAGAGAAGATTGTCTAACATAGCTTACCCATGTGTATCGTTTGCTATGTGCATTTTCTTCATCATGTATTTCTTTATTATATATTTTGCACAAAACTAACCTTGATGTAGGTTAAGCCTCTTAATTTGATCCATGGATCCGCTACCAAACAAGGGCAATAACCTAGGGGATGCAACAACCATAGGGGATTGGAGTAGACAATTTAACTTCACTAGGGATGATGCAAGCTCGCCGTTTCGGGGAGAAATGAAGTTCAAAACTCCAAGGACACACCCGTTTTGTTTCCACAAAAGGGGGAGAAGAGTGTAAACAGAGAAGGTAATGTAGAAGGTAATACGGACACAAGTAACTTTTTACATTTTATTATTTATCACGTTTACATATTTCGTCATCATCAAAAAGGGGGAGATTGTTAGTGCAAATATTACGATATTTAATCTATACAGTCTCGTTTGTTTTGATTGATAAAAAACATGTAACTTGATACATAACGTAAAATGTACAAGTTACTCTTAATCATATTTTGTCTCAACATACGTTCAACACATCTCGATGTCTCAAAGTCCTTGTATGCTACAACACAGGTTCGTACATGTTTGTTATGTGGCATTATGATCAAACCCCTTAACAAATCATTTAGAATGTTTAAAATACGCTTAGAGTCATTAAGTATTTTAAAAGGTTAAACATTCTATTTCGAACCTCATTTTACATTTTGCATTCACAAGTATTTTATACAAATACATCTTTTGTAAATGTCTAACAAATATATACTTTTATTTGTACAAGTAAACTAATTATAATTTTCATACAAGTACTGAAGTTTACTTACACTTGACAAAATACATTTTATTTTAACAAGCACTCAACTAGATATTTTATTTTACAAAAGGTTACTTAAAATTTTCATATACAAGTAACTTACCTTTTTAAGTAAGTATATACATCTAAACAAATGTATATTGCATAAAATGGAAAACACTATTTTATTAACTCATGCATAGCATCATCAAATCCAACATAATCCGACAAAATATCTTGGTTAGATCATAGGAAAGATTTAGATTTGATTTTGGAAAGATTTGAGTAAGATTTTGTAGATTCTGTGTCAGAGGTATGTGGAGCCCGCGGAACCCTTTTTTAGGTCCAAGGAACCCTTTTTTATAAAGGGCGGAACCCGCGGAACCCTTTTTTTGGTTCCGCAGAATCCGTGGTCTGCTGACCTTTTTTGGCTATAAATACCAGTCCATTGTCCACCCATTTCCTCACCACTCACATACACATTCTCTCTACTATGTTTTCATATATTTTGATCAGCAGTAACATACATTATACACCCTCATTATCATGATCATAATGCTTCTAACTTTTATTATGTTGTAAGCATACTCCCGAAATGATCATGTGAAGCAAGCTCAAATATCTTGAGTCATCATCCACCACAAGCATACATATATGAATATTTATCATAACAAGCTTAGGGAACTTGTGATCTTCATCCATTTAAGGCTTTCTATCAATGAAAGTTCATTTAGATTAGTCATTCATATCCATTAGACATTTGTGTCATGGATCATCATTGTAATCATCACAATATATTCACCAAACCAAATTAGATGGTTTATGTGTTTGTGCCATAAAACACAAGGTTTGTTATGTTGGGCCATAAAACATATTGGGAGTGGTTGTACCTCGAACTAGAACCCGGTATTTAGCTTTGTACGGGAAAAAGTGTAAGCGACGTTTGTAAGGTTTTCTCTGCCGAGAAGGGAGCTTGTTGGTGTAATGAACAAGAATCGTCTTTTGGAGGTCGAGGTTGATCGAAATACATGATTGTTCTAGAGAGAGAAAGTAGAGAGAGAAAGGTGGAGAAACACACTTAGTATATTAGCTTAAGAAATGAAAATGATACAATGCTTTCCCACACCCCTCATGGAGAGTCATGAGGGGTATTTATAGGCCCTTTACATGATAAGTTTTCCACTTAAACAATAGTAACAATCTCCCTCCAAGATATCATCCAATTCACTTAAGTGACGGTATCTTTATAAAAAAGCATTGCTAACAATCTGCCTCCAAGATATTGTCACACGTGAATGGTTACAATGAGACCTATAACCAAAGTAAATTAGAAAAATAATAAAATTTTGTTGACGTTGTTGAAGCGCAGAGTCTCTGTAGTCTTGATTCTGAGGCAGACTTGAAGTTCACTCTTCCGAAGATCTCGGCGGACGAAACTAATCCTTGTAGCTCTGAACTTCAACTGTAATGGTCTAGTTAGGTTATTACTCCCTCCTAACTAGTGTTCCTTTTCTTTTATCTGCTCCCTCCTGAATCGACAACTCTCTTTCACGCAGCGGAGAAAGTAAACATTAAAGTGTAGCACCATGGTTGTCGTTCGGGGAGCATCATAACGACATACCTCACAAAGTATTGCATCCAAGTTGGTAATAAGCCTCGATGTACCCTCAACCAAATTGCTGAAGACGAAACACTACTTTTTCCTTCATGTACTTCTCCCTCCTGAAGGTTGCGAGTCATCAGAATCATCATACTTTTGTGTACATGCCGTAGAATTACCTTTTACTTGTGCAATATTTAAGCCATAACAGCTCGTCGAAGCATAGTTTCGTGAGAATATGCCGAAAAATATGACTCTCTTTTTCTACAATCTCATCTCTTTTCTTCAACCTATAAGTGACCTCTTCAAAATCCAACCAACTAGTAAATGACCATTGAATGGAGACAACCCGATATGACCAACTTGAAAAGGAAGTAAACACCCCAACTTTTTTTACTTAATGCTTGTAATAACGCGCCTTGTGAACAATCCACATCTTTGTGTGACACTGAGTACTACAACGTAACTCCTTAAAGTGATAGCTATACTGTGAGCACTACAACGTAACCCCTTACATCAGTTATAACTAGATTGTCCATTCTTAATCACGATGAATAAAATTGCCCAGAAAAGTTATCTTGAGAGTAACACCATATCTCAAAAATAAATAAGTACCCGTGAAATGTCACTTCAAAATCAAATCAATAATACCGTACAAAAACTCCGTAGTCACAAAAAACTCCGATACTAGCTGTTGTCATTTGAATGTGATTCTTGATCAGGATCTTTTAAGCTATACGTGGTTTGTTTTGAAGGTGTTGACAAATAATATCATTTGTGATTTTGGTGTGTAGGGTGAGTTTGTTATATGCCCTAATTTTTTAGATACCCTCTGTTCCGCGGATCAAAATCTTAGATATTCTGCGAAATCTTAAGAAACACAGAAGAATCTCACTCCTTGATGCTCGGTAAATACCCTAGAAATTCAGAAACATAACTCCTTACTCGAAGTTTTCCTTGCTCGAAAATATACTTGCTAACTCGGAAATCTTCTTGGCAAAATTCCTTACTCGGTTTTTATCTACCTAACTCGGAGCCTTACTTTAAGTTTTTCAAACTCGAAGCCTTAGTTTTGCAAACTCAAAGCCTTACTCGAAGTTTTGCAACCTCGAAGCCTTACTCGAAGTTTTGCAAACTCGAAGCCTTACTCGAAGTTTTGCAAACTCGAAGCCTTACTCGAAGGCTAACTCGGAGGACAAACTTGCTCGGAGACAGAACTTCTAACTCGAAGTTTTTGAGTTACTCGGAGCCTAACTCGAAACTTTCCTTCTAACTCGAAGGATTTTGGCCTTAACTTGGTTCCTAACTCGAAGGCCCTTCTAACTCGAAGGTTTTGTGCCTCACTCGAAGAAACCGAGAGTGAACAGTAACGAATCACAAAAAACACACCACAAATCACATTTTTTCACCCCAAAACCCCACGATTCGCACCTGGTTCGCTCTGATGCCAATTGTAATGAACAAGAATCGTCTTCTGGAGGTCGAGGTTGATTGAAATACATGATTGTTCTAGAGAGAGAAAGTAGAGAGAGAAAGGTGGAGAAACACACTTAGTATATTAGCTTAAGAAATGAAAATGATACAATGCTTTCCCACACCCCTCATGGAGAGTCATGAGGGATATTTATAGGCCCTTTACATGATAAGTTTGCCACTTAAACAATAGTAGTCCCTGCAGGCTCTACTTTCTACAAATCTAGTCCAATTCACTTAAGTGACGATATCTTTATAATAAAGCATTGCTAACAGTTGGTCTAGTGAAGTAACTCTCGAGTTGGGTACTCGGGGAGTGGTGTAGGGCGGACACTGGTACAGATATGGGATTTCGTCACACCAAAAATGTGTGACCATATGCATATAGTCACACACGTTTTTTTGGGTGTGTGTCACCAAAGGTTGCGCCACCGTAGGTGGCATATGGTCACATTGTTTAGTTTGTGGCCGTTTTAATTGAAAAAGAGTGACCAAAACCCGAATATGTGTGACAAATTAGGCACAAGTTTTGTTGGATGAATCAGTTTTGTATGACCGTAAACACTTTATGGTCACACAAATGTTTTTTGAGAGTAACTATTGTTCGTCCTTTGGCTACATAAATATATAATATATGTGACATTTGAGATGATTTATTCAAGTAAATGTGTATTTTGTGTGACTATTTCCCGTCCTATGGCCACATGAATATATAATAAATGTGACGTTTGTGATGATTTAGTCACACAACGTGTGTTGTTTTTTTTGAGTTAGTCACATACAATTTAAAAAACAGTGGCCAAAAGTGTTAATAAGTGTGACCATATGCTGTTTAAAGTGAAGAAATTTGTATTTTGTGTGACTATTGTTCATCCAATGGCCGCTTGAATTTTATGTTTGTGTGGCCTTTTGTAATATTTAGTCACACAAAGCATGTTTGTTTTGGGTATTTAGTCACATACAATTAAGTAAAAAGTGGCCAAAAGTGTTAATAAGTGTGACCATATGCTGTTTAAAGTGAAGAAATGTGTATTTTATGTGACTATTGATCATCTAATGGCCACTTGAATTTTATGTTTGTGTGGCCTTTTGTAATATTTAGTCACACAAAGCATGTTTGTTTTGGGTATTTAGTCACATATAATTAAGCATAAAGTGGCCAAAAGTGTTAATAAGTGTGACCATATGCTGTTTAAAGTGAAGAAATGTGTATTTTGCGTGACTATTTTTCATCCAATGGTCACATGAATTTTTAGTTTGTGTGGCATTTTGTAATATTTAGTCACACATCGAATTAAACAAAGAGTGACCAATAATGTTGATAAGCGTGACCATATTATGTGACTGCATCTTTTAGTCACAGGGTTACTACTGCTATTACTAAGTTAGTACTGTTGGAGCAGAGTTGCTACTGCTAGTACTAAGTTAGTCCTGCTGAAGCAGAGTTACTACTGCTAGTACTATGCTAGTGCTGCTAGAATGAGTATATATATATATATATATATATATATATATATATATATATATAAAACAGAATTAAAAACAAAAAGAAATTTTAAATTGAATTAAACTCGAATGTATATAACTGAACCGAATATACAATTGTAATGTCGTACATAATCAAATTCTCAAGTACCATAATTTAAAGACTTTTGACTCTTCGCCGGCCTAGCTTGCTTTAAGGCTTCAATAGAGACATAACTTTTGCGCTTCGATGGTGTTGTTGGTCCACATTTGTTGTCACTAATCTTTTGCATCGTAGTTGGTGGTGTAACCTGTAGTAACAAAAGACGCTTGTATCAAACTTTGAATTATATATGAAGAATTATATATATATATATATATATATATATATATATATATATATAGGTTGAAAAAACACATGTATGTACCCAAAGCAACGATATTTGATTTCTTTAAGTGCCACAGTTTGCACTTAAATGGCTAAAAAAAAGAATTTTTGTATGTATATATCAGAAATTATTTAAACAAAAGAATAACAGGAAACATGTTGAAATACATACTGTTGGCAGTGCTTGTGTTGGAGACACATTTTGTTCCGATTGGGAATCTGGAGACCCGTTTTGTCGTGACTTAGGCTTTTTCTTAAGTCCGACAGTTTTAGCAGGTTCCTATATGTATATATAAAACACGTTACATTATTTAAACAAAAGAATAACAAGAAACATGTTGAAATACATACTGTTGGTACTCCTTGTGTTGGAGACACATTTCTTTGCGATTGGGAATCTGTAGACCCTTGTTGGCTTACATCTGAGGCTACTGGTAATTCAGATGACAAATTTAACTGAACCCCTTGTTGACTCAACTGTGCCATCAGTTGAGTAAGTATTCTCTTTGTTTCTGTCATCTCATTGGACAATTTCTTGATCTGGTCATCAGATTCTTTCTGCACAAAAAATATAGGAAATGTTGGGATTAAAAGTCTTCTTGATGCTGTTAGAGTAACTGCTGCTCATATTTGTGTCAATGCTGCTCAGCTGGAGTTAGTGCTGCTCATGAACTTCAATGAAAAATATGCCTAGTGTTTACTACTGCTAGTACACAGTTACTGCTGTTAGTACGCAGTTAATACTACTGGTATACAAGTTACTACTGCTAGTACACAGTTAATGCTGCTGGTATATAAGCATAATAATAGAATTTGCAGTCAAACTTACAAGTTTATCTCCCACTGATCTAATCTCATCATCTGGAAATTCGCCGTCTTTGTTTACCCTTCCTTTCAACCACATTATACCACGCGGGGGTTCTTCATCTGCTTCAATCTCTTTATTTTCGATCTAATAAACATCAAATGCATACACATGTAAAGTTAAAACAAGATAAACGAAAATATGTGGATGCATACACATGTAATCTTACCATTTTCTCTTTCACATAAACATATCCACCTCGTCCCATTTTATGTTGATAAATATTTTTGGAACGCGACATTTTAGCTTTATCAGATATCTCCTAAAAACACAAAATCATAAGGCGTTTACATGAGGTAATGCTGTAAACTGAAAATTATGAAATGACATATAAACTTAATAAAGATGACTAATTAAAACCTTGTATGCATCGGTGGTCGTGTGGTTTACAAACTCGACCCAGTCTTCTGATTTCACAAATGCACTATACTTGGCAGGGACTTCATTCAGTTTGGAAGGTGTATTTAGGTTGGGAAAAATGTATTTTTCACTGAGCTTCGTTCTGTAATTCCTTAGCAGTTGACCAGACGAGTCATTACCAATTTTCTGAATGTCACATCAACATCAAAATATCGCTGCAAAGATTAACACAATGTTGTTATTAATTAGTTGCACATAATGTAACTACATAGATAAACTTATGTAGTACTGGGTTAAAAAATAGTATATATGTACCGTGATTTCAGCCCATAGTTTATCTCTTGATTCTTTATTCACCTTCCTCCAGGAAAGAATCTTCAAACCTATGTGCTCACGAACCAGATCTCCTAAAAAACTCGAAAACAGTGCTCTGTGTAACCCTGATACCCTATTCAATGCATCGAAGGTTACCTTGAACTTTATTCCACCAGGGTTTCCATATTTCATGCGAAACTTAAATAGCCTGCTTATGCCTCTCTTAGCTAGTATCCGATCTGATTGGTTGGTTTCAGGCGCCTTCATCATCAGAATACTTTTCGGATTCATATTCTAAGTTGTTATCATCATGTTCATTATCAGCAGGAAGCAAAAGATGATTATCAACAATGGGTTGAATTTCCATGACTCTTGAGCAACAATGGGTAAAAGAAAATGATTCTGGCTTGGAGAGTAACAGTGATAGAAGATTTGATTTTTGTGTTTTCTTTGCAGTCTTTTTTTAGGAGAGAAAAGAGGGTATAGGAAGAATATGAATCGTACCTTATTCTTGGTAACTGCTTGTAATTAGGTGATTTCAAAATTTTGGATCAAAATTTTGGCTCCAAATTCTAATTTCAAAATAACAATTGAATTATTTAAAATTTTTGCCTTAATTTGAACCTCTTAAGTAAAGCATAAACTTGAAAAAATCAAAATTTTGGCTCTAAATGTTATATATCATTATATTAATCGCAAATCATCAACCAAGATCATGAACACAAACTGCATATCGAATCAAGAACTCAAATTTACACAATTTACACCAAGATCATGAACAGAAACTGATACTATTTAACACAAACTGCTACCATTAAATCATAATTAAACCAACATGAAATCAAGAACACAAACTGCTACCATTAAATAAATATGTGCAATCATCAAATCAACAACAGAAACTGCTACCATTAAATCTAACTGTGCAATCATCACATCAAGAACACAAATTGCTACTATTTAACAAACCAAAATACTATCATTACAGTTATAAAATAGATACAGTTAAACTACTAATTACCAGTTATTGTTCCATTAATAATTACATTTATCCAAATTAACTGTCAAAACTACTACTACCATAGTAAAGTACCAAATACCATTTACAAAACACAAAAGCTGTTAATGGATATCCTAAACCCCTAAACCATCTTCTTACACGGCAGTCCCAAGACAATATCCTGAGTAAATTTCTTTTTGTGTGCCTTTTCAACTGGTATTTGAGAGGATTGAGTTTTGGGAGTAGCTTGAGAGGATTCAGCTTTGTCATTTACCTACAAGTTGAACGAGTATAATGGATTAAGTCTGGAGAATGTCATAAAAGTAGCGAAACAACACTTATTAAATGGACCATACCTCATCACCAGATTCTTCATCGCTAGAGAAATAGAAAGGGCTCTTTCTCTTCCAATCTGCGTTTTCCCATACCTCCTAATAGTTCAACATACAATGTGTTTCAAAAAATTTAATTAATGGTATAAAGGTATACAACTTTAGCCACAAACACATAACAACTTTAGTATACCTTGTTGGAAATGATTTTGAATTTGGACCTAGGGATTTTTGCCTTTGAACCTGTTAAAGCATAAACTTGAATAAATTAAAAATTCACACAGCTTTACATTCAACAATAAATTCACACAGCTTTACATTAAAGGGCCTATAAATACCCCTCATGTGAAAATATCACCATTTATAGATCAAAAGCCTGTTACTAATTATTGTACAATGAATCATCAACTGATATGTGAAAATATTGAAAAACATACCTTTGTTGTTATTTGGATTCATTGTTTGCGTGTTTGTGTTTGCCAGAAGAATGTGTGTTTTGATTAGGGTTTATTGATTATTGTGTGTTTACAATTGATCGGGTAAAGGGATTAATTGCCGGTTGAATATTGAAGTGGTGGTTTGGTTTAACTATGACGTGGCAAGAGGTGTAAAAAGAAAAAAAAGCTAATGGTGCTGACGTGGCGGTAAAAACCGGCTATAGCCGGTAACTAGGGATGGCAATGGTTCGGGTTCGGGGCGGGTTTTAGTCTACCCGTGCCCGAACCTGTTTATAATATACCCGTACCCGCCCCATATCCCACCGGATACCCGATTAATATTATCCATCGGTTTTTCGAGTTTCCCCGCGGGTATCGGTTATCCGTAATTAATAGTTAAAGAAAATGAATATCGTATCAAACGATTTAACGCAACGTACTCGGCACAATATTCACTAAAAAAATCAAATGCGCAAGAGGTTTCAAAAGTTAATCATTCTCATTTCCAAAAATAATCTCGTTTTAGCCTTTTAAAAGGGTTTGGTATCATCATTCGTGTAACGGTAGAGAACACGGACTCACGAGTAGTCACTCCAAAAAAAACGAATAACCGAATAGTCGAGAAGAGTATTGACGATAACTCGAGTCGAGACAAGATGATGAAAACAAGTCAAAGAGATAACTAACAACAAACATATCAAATAAGATGAGTCGATTGGTAATCGTCGGTATTTTCCCATAATCCCATTTATTAGTACAAGGTATACTCGTTTTATGATTTAAAACAAGTTTGGACTTACGACAAAATTAATCTTTGGAAATAACAAAATTTCGCCATGACCCTTTCATTTATCGAACGTTTCCAAGTCAAAAGACTTTATTGAAAATCAGTTTCCCGAGTAATTTATAATATAACGAGTATTTATATAAATCCTAAACCCTAAACCCTAAACCCAAAACTCTAAACCCTAAACGTTAAACCAATCCGTAACTCAAACAATAACCAAACGAATAGTCTAATAAATCCAAATATGTTAGTGTACGGGTAGCATGTCTCGAATAGTCCAATAGCCCTTGTGTGTTCCATTTTTATCCCAAATGTCACACGCAAGGTTTTCAAAATCGGAATCCTACTTAAGATCCTATGGTAAAGATCGGGATCCTATAACATCTTAAGCTTTTAAAGATCCTTTGTAAGATCCGGATCGTTTTTGCTTTGCAGTATCGTAAAATCGTAAGATCCTAAGATCAGGATCGGGATCCTGACAACCATGGTCTCACGTACACTTCTAATTTCTTTACTTCGTTATTAACCAAATTTAATAACAAATATCTCTACAACTTTTAATTTAACAATTGTTTTTATTTATTTCTTTTATTTTGTCCAAGTCGAGTCAATATCAAGTCGCAACAAATGAGTTACTATTTCCTTTCGAGTCACGGTCAAACATTTATTCCCTCGGGTCAATAATAATGAACCCATCCCAAATCATCCCAAACATCACAAACAACTAGTTGGAAATATTGAGTTTGGAAGTTTATTATTCACAAAGCATGAGATACAACTAGTTGTTGCATCAACTCATTGTACATGGAAAGTCAATACTTGGTAAAAGGAAATTGAAGACTTTTTCGTACAACTTCAATTCACAGTTTACTTTTGGTGCGCGCCTTTGGTCCCTTTTCCCGCCTAAAGTCTTGGGAACCATTCATCTACCTCTCCCGCCTATTTATACCTATCGATTGTATACCAAAGAACACACACAAACACATATATCCCTTTCAATTCAAAGAAAACTTCAACAATGGCAGCAAATAATGGTAACTTTCAAAATGATGCAGAAGAGTACGAGTTCGTGTTAAACAACTATTTGCTGTTTGACGCAGTGTTTGATGCTTTCGGGTATGAACCCATTGCAGAATATGGGTCGTATAGGCAGGTAGATACGTGGATGAGGAGTACAATTTTGAACTGGCTGCATGCGCAAGACTTTTACTGGGATGCGGTTTTGGGAGTGAATGAGGTGGAGGAGGAGGAACAAGATGAAGAGGATGCGGAGGTGGCTCAAAGTGAGGTGGTGCAGCAAAATGAAGATGATCAGCAGCAAAATGTGGTGGTGCATCAAAACCAGGGGGAGCAGCAAGATGGGTTTGAAGAACCTTATAATCTAGAAAAGTGGATTTGAGATCTTGAAATTCTGTTTAAACGACTCGAGGAAAGGAAGAAGTGAAAGGAAAGCAGGGAAGAGAGCTCTGGTTCTAACAAGTTGGTGTGAAATGGAGTGAAGCAGTTTATGATGATGGTGTTTTTATGTTTATAGTATGTTTAGTATTTAGGTTGGATAATTAGATGTATGGTTGTAGCTTTTAAAAAATATCAATGAAATATTTGATGTTTAATTAATTGTTTATGGTTGCTTGTGAATGTTTGATTTAAGGAAGTCAACAAACCAAAATTTGCATAAGGGTAAGTGGTGAAAAGAATGCTGAGGATTTATGGGCAAATTGAGTTCATAGTGCTGAGAAAAAGTTTTTGCCCAAAGTTTGTACTGCTAGGCAAATGTTTGTACTACTAGCGTAAGACTTTGTACTGCTGGGTAGCCGTTAGTACTGTCTGGGTTTTAACCGTGGTTTATTTATAGCCGTTGGGGTAATTTTTGTCAATTACTTCGCTTAAGGGTTTCATAAATTGGATAATTCTCTTTCTTTATATAATTTATACGATTTTTTCAAACTAAAGAAACAATTTATTGAAGTCGGTCCAATCATAACCCAGGACTTTAATAAAGCATTTAATCAATTTTCATGGCAAATTTAGAGTTTTGTGATACACATAACCAGGTTGCATTCTTGGAGAAACCAGAAGGGAGTCAAGACTTCTACCAGATAGTAGATTTTCTAAACACTACCCACATCAGGTATGCTCTTACAGTCAATCCTACTATCTATGTCTCTCAAATCAAACAGTTTTAGCAGACTGTTACTACCAATACATTTGAGAATGGAGACAAAGAGTTAATTGCAACAGTTGATGGCAAAACAATAACTATTACTGAGGCATCTACTAGGAGGCATCTCCATTTAGCAGATGAAAATGGTATTAGTTCTTTGCCTAATACTGAAATTTTTCATCACCTTTCCAGAATGGGGTATGACACATCTTCTCAAATTCTGACTTTTCAAAAAAGATGTTTTGCCCCACAATGGAGATTCTTCATACATACCATCCTTCATTGTTTAAGTCCAAAGAAAACCTCATGAGAGCAATTCAGTAGCAATATTGCAACTGCTCTCATTTGTTTAGCAACAAACAGGACTTTAACTTTTCAAAATTAATTTTTGATGGTATGATGAAAAATGTGGTTAACAAATACAAGTTTTTAATGTATCCAAGGTTTATACAAACGGTTTTGAATTTAAGGAAAAGTTTTCTTCTATCTCATAAAATTGTTTATCCAACTCCTTGCCTTACTCAAAAACTTTTCAGTAACATGAGCATGGCTTCTAGGGGGTTTAATGGGATAGTAGTTCCACTTTTTAAAACAATGTTGGTTCAAAATCAAAATATTCAGGGTGAAGGATCAACAAGCCCAGTTGAGTCCCATCACACACCCACAGGTTCATCTGGTTCTCAATCAGCCTCACAACCAACTTCAACACACCTGAAAATGCCCCATGATTCACCTCTCCCAGGAGGTAACACACCTGGAAGTGATGAGGGCAGAGTGTCACTAAAAGAATTGATGGATATTTGTACCAAATTGAGTCAAAGGGTGACTGGCTTGGAGAAAGGACTCAAGGAGACAAAGCAGTTGTATGGTACTGCTTACACGAAGCTCATTGAAAAAGTGAAGAAATTGCAGTCTAAAGTCAAGTCACTTAAAGCAAAGAGAAAGGAAAATATTGTGGAGTCTACAAGCTCAGATGATGATGATTCAGATGATAACATGGATGATTTTTCCAAACAGGGGAGGAAGACAACTGATATTTATCAAGACCCCAATATTTCTTTGGTTGAAGAGAATGTTGAGTTTTAGGGGAGGCAAGATATGAGTGAAGAAAATTTGGATGCTAAAAATATTGGTACTGCTCATCAACAAGTTATGGCTGTGTATGATAAAAGGCAAAGGGCAGATAAAGGAAAGGGCATTATGATTGAAGAAGAGCCACCAAAGAAGGTCAAGAAGAGTGTTCTTGCTCAGATTAGTTTTGATGAAGAGGAAGCTAGTAAAGCACAAGAAGATGAAATAGCACAATTTGAGATTGCAAAATTCCTTGATAAAAAAAGACTTGCAAATGCAGCAGCTGAAGCACAAAGGTTAGCACAAGAACAATCTGATGCACTTCTGGCTAAGAAGTTACATGATGATGAACAAGCAAGGTTTAATGACGCTGAACAAGTTCAGTCTATGATTGCTGCTGATGATGTTTTAAAGGAAAGGCTTGGTGAACTCAGAGCAAATGAAGTGTTGTCCATTAAAGAGAAGTCAAGACAACTTGCTGAACTAATAAATTCAAGAAGAAAGTCTGCTGCAGAACAAAAAGCCAAAGAAAAGAGGAGTAAACCACCTAGTCAAGTTGAGCAAAGAACCACCATGTGTATTTACATGAAGAACATGGCTGGATACAAAAGGAAGTATTTCCAAGGTAAAAGTTTTGAGGATATCAAGAGTGAGTTTGAAAGGGTTTACAGAAGAGTGAACACATTTATTCCCATGGGAACAGAAGAACCAACTAGAGCTACAAAGAGAGCAGGTATAATATTGGAGTTTGAATCTTCAAAGAAATAGAAGATTGGTTAAGAAGAAGTACCTACAACAGAGGATTCAAAGAAGCAAAAGTCTGAAGAAGATAAAGAAGATCAAGCAGTTGAGGAAGAAGAAACAGCAGAGGAATTAACTGATGAAAGGATTCAACAGCATATGTTGGTTATAATCCCAAATGCATTGAATGTTGATCCTATTCAACCTAAACATCCAATTATTGATTTGGAGATACACACAGATACATTTGGGAAAGCTTGGAAGATAATCAGGGTAGGAGGACACTCAGAAGTTTATAAGTATTTTGAAGATATGCTGAAGATTTTTGATAGAGAAGACTTGGACAAGCTATGGAGTCTGGTTCAAGAAAGGTTCAGATCTACAGCTCCTATAGAAGACAATGATAAGGAGCTATGGGTGGAATTGAAGAGGTTGTATGAACCTAATCCAGAAGATATCTTATGGCAGTTTCGAGCTCATGAGTTGAGTACAACATGGAGACTGTATGATACATGTGGTGTTCACCATGTATCTACAAAGAATGGAGTGGATGTCTACATACTGATAGAAAAAGATTATCCATTAAGGGCAGCTAGCTTATTTGTTATGTTAGATGCTAAGCTCAGTGTTACTGATGAAGACTCAGAAATGGCAAGAGAGTTACTGAGAAAGATCTTCACACAAGAAAAAAGGAAATAATGTTAGTACTGCTAGTGTAAATATTAGTACTGCCAGGTTTAACTTTGTACTAACAGGTTTAACTTTGTATAGAAGATATTTGGATTTTGTAACAATTTTCTTTAATAAAACAGATAGTCTATAAGACGAATACAAAAGAAGGTATAATCGAAAAAGACCCAAGGGCGAAGATGGTTGAGTTGTTGGTGTTGTGAAGGGGAGGTCACATGTTCGATACCTGTGGCTTCCTTTTTGGTATTTCCCTCCCCAAAATTTTTAAAAAGCCCACCATTTTTTTTCAGCAAATTTCAAAATTAAAGCCCCCATATTTTTTTTAAAAAGCCCCCAAATATATTTTTTTCAGCAAATTTCAAATTTCGCACATTTCTCACCAATCACAGCCACCAGACACCAATCACAGCCACCAGTCACCATTCACCAGTCACGTCACAGCCACCAGTCACCATCCACCATTCACCAGTAACCAATCACATCAACCAGTCACGTCACAGCCACCAGTCACCATCCACCATTCACTAGTAACCAATCACAGCCACCACTCGCCGGTCCGGCCATCAACAACGGAGGGAGGTTCATTTAGATCTAAATTAGGTACTTTTTTTAATTAGGAAATCATTTTTTTATGCAATGGTGAAATTATATTATTCTCGAAATTATTTTTTTTACAATTATAAATATAGCAAATTCTGCCCTGACAGATTTCAATTAGTATGTGCTTGATGTTTATGATCAAAGGGAATTTTGAGTACCACTACAATACCCACTGTCCATTGTAATTATACACAAATGATTTGATGCTTATATTGGTTTAATTTGTGACTTGTAGGATATATACTTTACCATTTGACCGCAAAAATATCATATTTCATTGCATAGAAAAAGCATACACATATATAGATGCATATTTTCATTAAATAGAAGTTGTTAAAGTACCATCAAAAGATAAAGATATACATATTAAACTTAAGACATTAGAAATGGTTGAAGCAACATAAAAAGCTAGCCCATGCTCCTTTTCTCTTTCCATTTCCCTTTCCCTTTGGCTGTGATCTTTGCATAAGTCTCCTTAGTTGGAAGGCCTAGCACTTGAATCCTTTTGCCAGTGATTGAAAAACCTTGAGTAGTAACAGGAGGATTGACAGAGGTTGAAACCTTTTTGCAACATCTAAGAGCTGTACTCTTTTTTGAGACAGCAGATGAGCTTGAATACCAACTAGGAAAATAGCTAAACCATGGTGAAGAAATTTCATCAGAAGAGGTTGAATCATCTGAAATAATTTGAATGATTCCTGACTTTGAACTCATTTTTTAGAATTTTGGGAAGATTTAAGATTTTTAGTGGAAGTAATTTGTGTATTAATGGGTGTAGTGATGTAAATTTAAAGCAAATCTTACCCATGTATTGAAGTAAAAGTTAATGCCATTAATTGGTAGGTTGGTGTACTCATTTATGTGCATGAAACAAGAGTTTGACTTTTACAAATTGATGAAAAAAAGTACACAATTCAGACCCAAAATGAATGTACCAAGACAAGGAAAACTGCATAAGTAGAGTAGCCTCCTACATATTAAAATGTTACTTTTTGTGTTCACAGTTTCTACATAAATAGCGTAGATGCATGAGATGAATACATGTCATGCAAAAGAATTTGACTTTTAAATATTGACCAAAAGTGTATAAGCAACAACAAATGAAATAAGTCTTAATCTCTGAGCAGTCTTAACTTTATACTAGCAGTACTAACTTTCACTAGCAGTAGTAACTTTTGTACTAGTAGTGATAAATACTTGGTTTACTTATGCACAAATGATTTGATGCTTATATTTGTTTAATTTGTGACTTGTAGGATATATACGTTACCATTTGACCTCAACAATAGCATGGATAAGTCTTGGATGAGAACTAGTAGGACCAAGAAACAATATATTGCTGGAGTAGAAGCGTTTATTAAGTATGCAGAACACAACTTGCAGAAGATGAGAAACATTGACCCACGAGGTAATAAACAACAGCTTAAGATGCCATGTCCGTGTATCTCATGTTTAAACCACATAGAGCAGAAAGTGGAGGATGTGCAGTTCCATTTATTCTACCACGGGATTGATCAAAGCTACACAAAATGGGATAAACATGGAGAAAATGATGAGCAAGCAACAACTGCCCAAATATATGTTAATGCTACAACAGAGGAGTTTGTTGACGACACGGATTTCGACATGGATTTTGGTCCAGAAATTCCAACAGATGGCCCAGCAACAGTAGAAATGGTTAATGCTACAAAAGAAGGTTTTGATGAGGATGACCTTGCCAAGTTTCAACAACTATTATTAGACGCGGAGAAGCCACTTTACGAAGGATGTCCTGACTTCACAAAGTTGTCCGCAATAGTTAAACTACTCAACTTGAAGGGTAAGTATGGAGCTTCTGATAAGTTCTTTACTGAATTACTAGGATTGTTAAACAAGATGCTACCTGTTGGTAACGAAATGGTTGAAAAAACTTATTAGGCCAAAAAACTAGTGAGAATGATGGGATCAGGATACAAAAAGATACATGTATGTAGCAACAACTGCATTCTTTACTGGAAGGTTAACAAGGAGTTGACTGTTTGTCCAACTTGTGGGATATCAAGATGGAAGGTGGATAATAAGACACATAAAGTGTACGAAAACATTCCGGCAAAGGTAATGTGGTACTTTCCAATTATACCAAGACTGCAATGACTCTTTAAGTTAGAAAGTATTTCAGAAGATCTAACATGGCACACAACAAGGAGGATAACAGATGGTGTTTTACGTCACCCCGCATATTCACAGGCATGGCGTACCATAGATGAAAAATTCCCCGAAATTGCTAAAGATCCAAGAAATCTACGGCTAGGAATATCGGCTGATGGGGTTGACGTCAACTCAGGAAATAGGCATCACAGTGCATGGCCAGTTTTAACTGTCATATACAACCTTCCTCCATGGTTGTGTATGAAAAGAAAGTTTATCATGCTTTCGGAATTAATATCGGGATAACCGGGAAATGATATCGATGTATTTTTAGAACCGTTGGTTGATGATCAGCATACCTTATTCGAGAAAGGGGTTGATACATATGATGCTTCCACAAAAGAAAACTTTAATCTGCGTACCGTTGTGTTATGGACGATAAATGATTACCCTGCACTTGGTACATTATGTGGCTGCCCATACAGTGGATTCAAAGGTTGTGTAGTATGTGGGAAAGATACAACACTGTGTTAGACTTGCCACCTCATCCAAGCAAAGTTATGCTGGATACAGACGATATCTACCATCCAACCATCTGATGTGCCGCGTTGTGTACAAGTTTTAAAAATTTATAAACACGATTTATCCAATTCTCTAATCAACACATACGAGCAAGTATACTCGTCCGTGGTAGTAAAGGTGGGTAAGTCGAGATCGTCCCAAGGGAATTGTTGTTTGTATTTAGTAAAATAAGTTTTAACAAAAAAGGGTTGTCAATCCAATTTGGTGTAAATTCTAAAGCAAGTAAAATCCAATCAATCAAAAACAAATATACTTGTGTGTAATTCCTTAACTAATTGTATAGAGTAATCTACCAAGTTTGGTGTAACTTGTAGTGATGCACAATTAATATGAATGATTCACAATCAATGGTTTTTATCATGAAAAATCATCTCTAAGAATTCAATCTCCTAGTTAATTCCTTTCGGCCTTTTTAACTATTACGACAATTCTATTAAACTCTTTGTTGTTTGAAAAGCATTTCTTATCTTAAGAATTCTTACGAATCCTTTTGGCCCTTTCTCGTGATGAAATCGTTTCCAAATCCATTTTAATGAGTTAATATGGTGCTTGTCACACACCATAGCCCATACTAATTGGTGCACTAACGTTTTGGAATAAAAACATAAAGAAAATCATTTCAGCCCTTTTTATTCTTTAAAATTGTTTTTACCAACTTATTAAGCAAGATTAGATTGTATTTCAACAAACTCATAAAACAAGACATGTTTTCATGCATCACTATAAAATAAGAATACTCCAACAGTTGTCACATCATACACACAAGTATACCCAAAAATCACTCCATAGCAAATATCATCAAACACAAGTAACAAACCATACTTTCATTCAACTTAAAGTAAAAGTAGTTCATAGTAACTCAAACAAGAAATACCTAATTGTGGAATTACAAGAACTAGAATTGTGGAACTATAGCAATCCACGCTCCTCCAATCGCCTATGATTACACGTAAACAACTCTCCACTCGAACACAACTCTTGAGACTCTAACTCAAAGTTCCCTGGACGTTTTCACAGCAATTACAAGCTTTCGGGCAATGATAATAAGTTAGCAAGGACTTGGTGTAAGCCTTTACTAAGTTTTGGGTGTCACACTTTGTAAACTAGCCTAGGGTCCTATATATAAGTACAAGAACCCTTTCTCTTCAAGCAAAAACGTCCTCTATTAGTTATTATTCAGGAAATGATAAGCCACCATGATTATGGGGCTTAAATTCGTCATTAATTGGAACTTTGTAACAGCAGCATCATCCAACCGATCGGTATTAGGCTCCAACCGATCGGTTGGGCTTCTCGGTAAAATACTATGACTTCCATCCGATCCAGATGCGGGCTCCATCCGATCGGATGGAGTCTTCTGCCACACACAACTTTTGATTTTTCTTTTCTTTTCTTGTCGCGTACTTGTTCCTTTGTTGTGGCACTAATTCCTTTCATAGAACTTGATCTTTTCTTGATATTTGAACATAGAAATCTCAAAATTATCAAATCCTTGTGTTCTCGTGTGGTTTCTCTCTCATTTTCGTCTCGGGAATCTTCAAATGTGCATAATCACTTCAATTCTTCATCTTTTTATCATTTTTTCCTGTACTTGGCTATATTTACTTGCATATACACTTTTTCACGATTTAGTAACAAATGCACACAAATATAACCAAATATGATGCACAAAACTAACGATAACGCGACTAAAAACATGTTCAATTTGAGCGTTATCATATTCCCCCGCACTTGAGTTTTGCTCGCCCTCGAGCAAGTCTAGCTTTTAGAAAATCTGATATCAATGGCATCTTCATTATGATTCTAAAAATCCAACAACCATCCCAATGGAACAATTGATATTTTTACTTTAAATGCGAAAAATTCTTGAAACATAAACAAGTTAATTTGAGCTTGATAACATAACTAAGCACCTCACAAAGGAATTTTAAATTTACTCAACACTCTAAGGGTAAATTTAATGGTAAATCACTCAATGCTCAGTCATGATTCATGTTTCTTACCATAAGCTTGTCCGAGTATCAAAACAACAAAATAAAACATCAAAGTGGTCTTTTATTCGGGTTTAAGGTTAAGGGTTACGGTTACCTAGCTCATGTACAAATATTTCATACAAGAACTTAATAACTCTCTAACAACGAATTCTTGATTAGCTAAGCAACGGATGGTCACTAGATTATACCTTGGTTCACTAACAACGTTACTTGCATAATGGATGGTCACTAAAATACGCACTAGCTCGCTAACAACGTATTTCAACTATTCAAAAACCCGGATGATCACTAGAACATCCATGCACTACATATCTAAACAAAGCCATCACTAAATCCGGATGCTCGAAAGCTAACAACGAATAAAGTAATTTGGTAAATGTAAGGATAAGACATGGGAATTATTTGTGATTGGTTCCTACAAAATGAAAAATAAATAAGAATCAAGTCCAAATTCCGTTCCCAACTCTTTATACCACAAATGATCACTTCCCAAACTTCTTCGATTGTTATTCTGAATCTCATACTAACTCCTTTCTTCCTTCATAGCTCATTGACTATTTTATTCTCATTCATTCATACATTCATAGCTCATTGGCTATTCACTTCTTTTTTCTTTTTTTTTTCGTCACCCCCACACTTTGGATGAGCACACGCTACAAAAAATACAAATAAGAGTAGCGACCTCCTTCATTGAAACAACACATACACATATCAAAGTGTGGTCAACATGCAATCATAAAAAAAAAAATAGTTTTGAACTTCAATTGAACTTGATTCGGGTAAGGCTAAGGTGTAAGGTGTAAAATCTTTTTGTATTTTTCTGGATTTAATCAAAAGAAAAGAAAGGCTCAGAAGGTGTAACTAAGGGTATCTAGCGTAAAAGATTCACGCTAACAAATGGGTTCCAAATACATAGGCTGACTAACCGATGTGGTCAACAAAAATATTTCTGTAAACGGATGGCCATTTGGTGTAAATCCTAATTTGCCTCTTATCATTTGAATTATATTTTATCACTCGAAAGTAATTTTTTAACCGTAATGCATAACAAGTACAAGTTCTAGAATCAACATAATCACCGGCACACTCATAACGAAATATAAAGCATAAGAAATGCTCTATACAAAAAGGCTTAAATCCTCACAATTTAAGGTGGGTTATAACATGTACTAGTAACTGTTATCGCTTCCAAAAATGAAATAGCTCTTCATAACTTGATTAAATTCCAAAATTTTTTCAAATAGCCTCATTTTTACCAATGAATCATTCTAGTTCTTAAAACTATATATATTATATGAGAAAACAACTAGAATATCAAGGGCGAACTAATTCTAGTTACTCAATTCCAAAATCTACTAAACCTAAAAAAAAAATTAAACCAATTTTTCCTATTTTCTTCCCTCCCCCACACTTAAGTTTTGCATTGTCCTCAATGTAATAAAATGAACTTCAAAGTAAAGGAAATGAGAAAAATTTAGTTAAAAAGGTACTATCCGGGAAAAATTCGCATACGCATATTTGATCATAAGTAAGCACATGAGTTCTTCTAACTCCAAATATTGATCAACACTAAGCTTCCGTTAATTCTCCCCCTGCAAAAACTGCAAAAACTATACGCGAAACAAACAAAACAAAATACTAAAACAAAAAAAAGTAATTCAAAACAAACCATAAATAATAAAATCCTAAGAAAGTTAAGTTAAAGTAGTAGAAACAGAAATTATTCGACCCATCATTGTTTTTAAAACACAAACATCACAAACCAAATCACCGATGATCATTCATCATCGTGATCCATGCCATCAGGATGAATTCTTTCATCTTCGCTCTCTTCGTCCTCTACTTCCTCATAATTCTCATCATCCTCAAAAACTGTATACTTCTTCCTTTTCTTTCCAACACCCGACGATAATCCGCCCACATCATGACTCGAACCTCCAACATTTGGAACTCTACCATATACCGGCACTGGTTCAGGAAATGGTGCGTACCCAGGATATGGGTAAGGATATTGGCCAGGATATGGGTCATACTGAAATGGGTAGGGTGGAACGTTTGGTGGGTTGTAGGGAGGTACCTCATAGTTGGCTTCATGAGCCACATGTTGAAGCATCGGCATAGAATAATCATAGTTGTAATTTTGCCTCATCATCATAGAATCTCTCCACACGTCCCTACGCTCTATCTCGTTTAACTCCTTGTTCCAATCCCCCCATCCCGAATCAAAACTACTCGGGGCATGAACACTCCTTATATTCGTTGGTTCTGTCCAAGCTCCTAACGTTATTCTTTTTCTATCCAACGCTTTACCAAAACCTATAGCATCCCACGTCTCACTTTCCGTCATCTCCGAACATTTCGACACTTCCCCATTCTCAAAATAACCCAAATTTCTCACCAAAGCAGTAACATAATGACCTCCACAGATTTCACTATTATCCTTGATCCCTGGTGCTCTTCGTGAAAGATATTCGGCTATTATCCAAGCCGCATTCCCGTTCTTGTCTTCCTCCAACAATTTCATTAACCACAAATCCGGTTGATTGCACTTGTCCCGGCTACCCGTTCTGTGTAAAACCCCCCAGGCGATCAATTTTTGTAAAATTTTCATAGTAGGATTCCTCAACCTGGACGAGTTCCTTCTATAGCAACCCGGATCACCAACTCGGTTCCAATACTCCGCAATACCATCATAATCATTATGTTTTCTCACCAACCTCACAAAATGAGGTGCAAACACACGATGCTCAATCTCCTTTTGCTCATACAATCCTAAAGCAACCGCAAGCTCCGGCAAAGTGTAAGTATGCTCCCTTCCACAAAGCCTAAACCAAATACATACATCTCCCACAACATCAACAACTTTTCTTTCAAAATAAAATGTAGCGAAAAACTCCAAACACCATTCACGGAAAACATTCTCATAAATGCTAAAAGCTCTCTCCCATGACAAATCGTCAAAACTATCACCATCACCCTCATATACATACGACATCCTCATCATATTTCTCAACTCATTCTCGCAACCATAATCTACCAACAATTCCCAATCAACTAACCTTGGCTTAGCAATCTTTCTACCTTGTAGCTTTGAAAGACGCTCCTGAAAAGCGTGCTTTTCCTCCTTCCTAAGCTTGCTAAACTTCAAATTTTCATTACTCTCCGGATTAAGAGTATATGTGACCTTACCCTTCGTATTCCTTTGAATGTACTTCGTCACAATCGGATTCACCCCAACACGTGATGAACTCGAACTACCTGCAACATAACTCTGTAGAAATCACAATTATTTGTTAGTATAAGAGCATAAGAACCGAGGCTACATGATTTAGAAGTCGCAAAACTTGTTTTAAAAGTTTTCCTTTTTCTTTTACCGAGCCCTCCATCCGATCGGTATTCCTCCAACCGAATCGGATGGAGTAAATGTCCCAGCCCAACCGATCGGTATTGCCCCGCAACCGAATCGGTTGGGACCTTCTGTCAACCAAATTTTTTTTCTTTCCGACTTCTAATCAATCCTATCAAATTCTACTCTTTCCTATCCTGCATTTGATCAAATACAATGGTTTCTACATATCCCATTTGTAACCTCCCGTAATTTTCCCTATGAATAGTAGATGCTAATAAATGATTAATAAATCATTACGTTATTTAATAACCCTTTTCTACTAGTAACAAAATTTCTTTTGTTATTTATGCTACACTATCTTAATCACAACGATACTTGTGATTACCGATTACCTAGAAACGATGCTTACACACGAGCCTTGATAGTCTAAAAATCGCGAATTACTTAAAACAATTAACGTTTAATACTTAACGTCTATACATTTCGACAATTAACCGAATGTGATCAAATACATTCCCGAACTCCTGAAAATTTCCACAAGCACTCAGTAACTACATTGGGCCTCGACCCAATACCCAAATGGACCACTAGAGTCATTGGGCCTCGGCCCAATATTTCGGCAAAACCCAACACAACAACCGGACCCTTAAGTATTTTCTTTTCTTTTCTTGCACTAGTCCACCAACGAGCCCAAACCACAACCCAATTTTATAAGTTTTAGTCTATAGAAATGCAACGAGGGACTATTACTTTGCCTCATTTTCTCTCGATTCGACACAACAACCATATCAACATTTTACTCAACTCGATTCCCAACCTAGCTGAGAATCGAGTATGACAAACCTCGTGTTACGAATCGAACATTTACTTGTTTAAAATTCGTCAAAGTTTAAACCTCGTAACATAAATAGGCAAAAAAAAAAAAAAAAAAAAACTCAAAGACTCATTCTTACCTATATTCGATCCACAAACAATCCTTCACAAGTTACAAACGACCTCGAACACGTTTTCCATATCACCACAATCGTTAGAAGTCACAAACGAACCCTACACTAACTTTTTGACCACGCCTAAATATGTTAAACACACGAAATAACCGAACCAAAATACAACATGTAAAAACTCACTTTGTCACCTTCCTTTTTGGTTCCATACGCCGGCTAATAGCACCAAGGCAACCATCATTTGGTTGACTGCCACACTCTATCATTATGACAATTCCCTTGTAAAGATAATACAACAAATAGGGCCAAGACAAAGCACAATGATACTACCTTGTTTTCTTGCTTCTCGTCTAGACACCAAGGGCTAAAGAAACGTATGCCACTTCCTTGGTTACTCTTGGACTTCAATGGAAATCATAATACACATGTGCCTTAAAAGAAATTGACTTTCATGCACTTACAACAAGAGTTAACGCAAAACGTGGAAATTTTGGCTTCATTTCTTTGTTCGAACGCTAACAAGAATGCATCAATTCATTCACTTGCCCACACCATTGACTTCACCCTTACCCATCTCATGATTTCGTCCCCCACTTGTGTCATTTAGTATCCTACATGCATGCACCAAACGACCCTATATAAGCCTACATGCATTCGACATGTCCATGCACACTAAAAACATTCACCTCCAAATATCTCTAAGTCCCAAAAACATGTTGAGCTCGCCTAGCATAGCCTAAACTTCGTAGTGATCGAGCAAAGCCAAGGACTTTAGCAAACTCGTTCCTATAACTTGGGAGGCTAAGAATCGAGCTACACTACCCTTCCGTCCTAACTCTGTCTCGTCATAGTGATACGCCCCACCTTCGAGGTGAAGTAAGCACGTCTCAACCCATTTTCATTTTATTATTTTCATTTCTATCGCATATCATGCTTTGCTTCGATGCAACATTTTGTTATTTATATTAACAACACACATAAGTAAATCGACATCTTAAATATTTGCTATATTAACTAACGAGAGCAACATTTACTCGAACCTTATATAAACATGCTAGCCTTAAACATCACACATTTTCATGTCACCTTGACAACTTTCAAAAACTCATAAAACACTTAGAATATTTCATGTTTTCAAAACTGTTTCAAACGAGCCAAGTCACCTTTACTTTAGTCTCGTATTTCTTTATCTAGGCGTACAAACACTATATTATATCACTTGACCTAATAGTCGAGCTGCTAAACTAACAAGTCATGCATTTCATTCGACCTATAAAACTCATTTTGAACATTATCGAACCCCAAAGTAAACCGCACTCACCACAGTTTTATAAAGATATAAAACTTACGAGTGGGCTTATAAGTCCACTAAGCTAATTATAAGCACATCGTATAAGCTAATCGTATAAGCTCATTTGATATATTTCTATAACCCATAAACCAGCCCGTAACCAAGCCCAACTCCCCTCTAAACCCAATGGATCACAAACCCATAATGGGCCTTGTTTATAACCCGTTAAAAGCCCATAAGATTCCAAATAAGCGGTCGACCGAATTAAACTATTTCTATAAGTTATAAAAGCTATTTTTAAACTTATTTATGAAATAAAATTTGTAAACTTTGATTTTATAAGTTTTGGACTCGATTTGCAAAGGTTTGCTAATCGAGGGACTAAAGTTGTCAAAATTGGAAACTTTTGGTAAAAGCTGTCATTTTAGTAACCTTGTGATGAAAACTGTAAATCTAGGAACTTTTGGGTATAACATGTAAATATTAAATGTTTTGGACCTAAAGTGTAATAAAAACTTAACCGAGGACTAACGGTGCAAATATTATGCCGTTAGGTTATAAAGTGTAACTTTGTGAAACCTAAAGGTTAATCTCATAAATAATTAGTTATAAGTTTATACAATTAGTTTTATAAACTCGTTAATTAAAGTTAATGACGCTATTTTCACTATAATTATATATATAAATATATATATATATATATATATATATATATATATATATATATATATATATATATATATATATATATATATATATATATATATATATATAAAATCACTTAACGAAATCGTTAACGTAGAATCTAACTTATCGTCAACCAACTTTAATTTATAAAACGACAATCCCTTTTGTCAACCATTACACTCCGACGAACGAGCTTGCATCCAAAAATGTTATATATATATCCATATATATAACTCTATACATTCCTTTTTATATATATATAAAATTCATATTTTTATATATAACTTTATAATCCTTTTATATATAACATTATAGTTTATATATAACTTTGATCATTTAAACGCGCACATTTTAATGTGGCAAACAAATCAATAAAATCTTAAACGTTATGATTCGCGATAAACCAAACTTAGACTATCAAACCACTAAAACTTGCCATATACTATATAGGTCGTGTGTTGAAGCCGTTTCCTTTCATCATTTGAATAACGATACTATTGCCACTACTGTACTACCAGGTGAGTTCATAGCCCACACTTAAACTTTAAATCTTTTGTGGGGAGATACATGCTACAAAACCTGAACACAAACTTTTTGTATGCTATGACTATTATTATTATTGCTTAAGTAGCTATTGCCAAAAGTCCCTCAATCATGAACCTTAATCACTTGCGAGTGAACGTAAATAATTGTGAATAGATCTATTAGGGACTGACAATCCCCGTTTGGGTCTGCTAGGATGAGCCACCCAGGCGCACTTTATTTGAACAAACTTATGGGTTATTGGCAAATACCCATCACGAGGGCCTTTATACTTTACATCATATTTGATGCCCATTAAGCGTTGCGTGTCATGAGCTTAATGCAATAATAACTTGATTTTAACTTGTTTAATTGTAATTCGATGCAATTAACACTTATACTTGTGTTCAAACTGTTAAACTTAAACCTATGAACATCACTCAACTTTTTTTGACTTTTAGCATGTTATCTCAGGAAACTAAAGGCTGGAACTCAAGGCGCGGAGTGGGCATTAAACCCTGTACGGGTGGTTTAAATAAATGTTTTATCATTCAAATTTAAATAAACATGTTCAGCTATGAAACATCTTTGTATTCTAAACACTTGTATTTTGAATGATAAACTTAAAACGTCTTTTAAAGTCGTTTTCTATGATTATGACGAAAGATCCTCTACGTAACACCCAATTAAGTCTTCCGCTGTTGCTATCCGAAATTGGGGGTGTTACAGATTGGCATCAGAGCTCATGGTTATAGAGAACCAGATGTATTTTAAACATTGGACTATAACTACATTTTTAAAACGGACCATTGTAAACCACCTTATGCCCTCCGTGCCTACACACTTCCAACATTTTAGATGTTGCTTACTATACGAGTTCTTAATAAAGTTTAACATAGTTATGATTATGTTAATAGCTTACATTTACTATTCGGGATTATTACAGTACTATGTCTTCGAAACCCCATCCCATCGCTGTATCATCTGATTCAGAGAATGAGGATCCTATGCCATTTACCTCAGACTTTGCTACGGCAGCTATACTGATGTCACCTGCTACTGACCGGTACATGGAAAGCCAGCAATTTCTACCGGCATCCGACTTGGAGATTTCCCCTCCAGTATCACCCATACCATCACCTGACCCGATTCGCTGGCATGGACGAGTACGACAACTCCAGCCGTACGAACCCGAACCCTTTGACCAACTTTACCGACGCCCTGGAGAAGGTTTTGTTCGCAAACACACTCCCCGAAAACGAGTACGTACACCACCAGCACTGATCGTACCACCACCTGCCCCACTCATACCAACTTCGACTCCTGTAACATCACCACCCCCAGCTCCTGAGCATACCAGGACACCACCGCTTACACCACTATCTTCAGTTCTACCACCTACTATTTTCTATCACCAGACCACCACTGTTCCATTACCATCTTCTATTCCACCCCTTGCTTCTCCACCCTCAGCTACTCTTAGCGAGCCTCTGCCACCTTGCAAGAGGACATACCGTTTGGTTCCATCTTTATCGGACCCCTATGCCCAGGTTAGAGATGAGACTACAGTTCGCACCGGGACCCACAGGAGGGTCGATGCACGCCGATGGTCTTACTTGCTACCTATCATCCGTCACTGGAGATCCCAGGAAGGAGCACCGAGAGCCATGGAACTAGGAGAGAGTTCGGCTACAGCTACTTCGAGGATTCTTTCGATTACCGGAGAACCCATCCATCACACCATACCTCTATTGGCAGCCAGATTAGTCAGACATGAGGATCGTCTGGATGACATTGCAGAGATTCTTGATGACTTACCACTAGAGCAGATTGACGCACTTGGAGAAGAAGTGGAAAACCTTGTGATTGGTCAGTTGGCGATGGAGACAGTCTTTGATCGAGTAGGTACTAGTTTAGAAGAAGCTATTGAGACTATTTCTATGCTAGGAGAGGCCACTACTTCGATGCAGACAGTGATTGAGACATTAGATTCAGAGCTTGACCGAGTTAGCTCTCAGGTTCTGATTCTTAGACTTATGGTTGAGGATTCCCAGGCTAGAGAAAGAGCTCGAGACCAGACTGTGAAGACCTTGATGGCAGCAATTGCAGATCTTCAGCGCCGCTTAGATGGTGCACCAGGAGGACCATAGATCAGAGACGTGTCAATATAACTAAGAGATGTCTTAGTCTACCAATGTTGTATTAATAAATAATCTTGTATCTTTATGTTTTGTAAAACAAATTGAACAAGTTATTAATCCTATGTTGTGTGGATGTATTATATTGATGTTGATTTATGTATTCCATGGTTGTTTCTTGCATATGCGTTATGATTTTGCCATATATTGTCTCGCGAAATTTTGGTTCATACAGTGCAATTCAATCATTTATGTTCTCATGTGTGTTGTGAATTGATTCAGACATATTGTGAATGAATTTATGATGTGACATTTGCTGTACCTACAGAGATAAACCAGAATTATTAAACTCAATTGTTATGGTTAAAATTATATTATTATAATCCATATTCAATTACCTTCCAAAGTAGCCTAACCTAACGTAATCATTATGAGATTCTAAAAATATGCTTTTGCAATATTGATAGAACTATGGTACGTACAAGGAAAGCAACCTCCGCCGCAAATCATGAAACTTCAACTGCTACGCCTACAATGACTCCAGAGGCTATCCGAAAAGCAATCGCTGACGGTGTAAATGCAGTCTTGACAGAACAGGCGGCAGCAAATGCTCGCAACAGTGGCACTAGTCTACCGACAGGAGAAAGTGTAACTGCTGCAAACCGCAAGTGTACCTACAAGGATTTCATAAGTTGTCAACCAACTTCTTACAAAGGTACTGAAGGAGTAACTGAACTTGCTCACTGGTTCGAACGATCTGAAACCGTTTTCCAGAGAAGCGGTTGTTCCGAGGAAAACAAAGTCACTTTCGCTACTAGAACTCTCATGCAAGATGCTTTGTCATGGTGGAATGCTACAGTTAAAGCCATGGGAATGACAGCAGCCTATCAGCTCACTTGGACTGAGTATAAGACCAAGATGCTAAAGAAATACTGTCCCCGTTCCGAACTAAGAAAATTGGAGGATGAATTCCATCTACTAGTAGTAAAAGGAATTGATCTTAAAACATACAACAGGAGATTCCAAGAGCTTAAAATATTATGCCCTACTGTTGTACCAACTTTCGAAAAAGAACTGGAGAAGTATATCGAAGGACTTCCCCGTAGTATTGAGGGAAATGTCACTTCATCAAATCCGTCAACTCTAGAGGCAGCCATCGAACTTGCTCAAAAACTACTGGACCGAGAGGTCAAGTACAACAATGAGCTCAAAAGAAAGCTCGATGACAAAAGAACCACTCACCACCACAGTAACAATAACCACCGCAACAACAACTCCAATAACAACAACCCTAGAAACAATAACCCGTATCATCAAAACCGAAACACTCGTCACCATCATCAAAACCAAAGACAAGAAACCGCCAAGGCTTATGCTGCTACTGAAGGCAAGGGATACCAAGGTCAGAAATCCCAGTGCAACAGATGCAAACTACACCACAGTGGACCTTGCACAATCAAATGTCTGAAATGCCAGAAGGTGGGCCATCAGACAAAGGATTGCAGGAATCCTGCTACTGGTAGCAACCTACAGCCTGTAACTCCGACTTGCTACTCATGCGGAGAAGTAGGTCACTTCAAGAGCCACTGTCCGAAAGGAAACGGTCAGCCAAATAACGCTCGAGGAAGAGCATATGTGTTAAAAGAGGAAGATGCCCCACTAAACTCTGACGTCGTCACGGGTACGTTCTTACTCAATCAACATAATGCTAGAGTATTATTTGATTCTGGAGCAGATAGAAGTTTTGTGTCAACTACGTTTGCTTCTTTGCTTAACATTACCCCTTCCAAACTAAACGCCACTTTTGAAATCGAAATGGCGGACGGAAACCTAATTGGCACCGACTCTGTAATTTGTGGTTGTACCATAATCCTACAAGACAACCCTTTTCCCATCGACCTCATGCCCATTCAGCTCGGTAGTTTTGACGTAGTCATTGGTATGGATTGGTTATCCAAACACCGCGCTAGAATACTCTGTGACGAGAAATTCGTGCACATTCCATGTAATGGTGAAACTCTTATTGTCCATGGTGACAAGAATAAAACGCGATACGGTATCATCTCATATATCAGATTGGTAAAGTACATGAACGAAGGATGCCAAGCATTCATGGTTCATGTAACGGAAAACAAATCAAAAGATAAATGAGTTGAAGACGTTCCGATCGTTAAAGAGTTTCCAGAAGTATTCCCCGAAGATCTACCCGGTCTTCCACCTCCACGTCAAGTAGAATTTCAGATTGAACTAGTGCCTGGAGCGGCACCTGTGGCGAAAGCACCTTATAGGTTAGCGCCGTCTGAAATGAAGGAATTATCAGAACAATTGGAAGAATTTTCTGATAAAGGATTTATCCGACCCAGCTCATCACCTTGGGGAGCTCCGGTTCTATTCGTTAAGAAGAAGGACGGATCTTTCCGAATGTGTATTGATTACCGGGATTTGAACAAACTCACTGTAAAGAATCGTTACCCACTACCTAGGATCGACGACTTGTTTGATCAACTACAAGGATCGAGTGTATACTCGAAGATCGACCTAAGGTCAGGGTACCATCAGTTGAGAGTTCGGGAGGAGGATATTCCTAAAAAAGCTTTTAGGACGCGTTACGGACATTACAAATTCCAAGTAATGCCATTTGGTTTAACCAATGCACCTGCAGTGTTCATGGACCTAATGAACCGAGTGTGCAAACCATATCTGGATAAGTTCGTGATTGTATTCATAGACGATATCCTAATCTACTCCCGCAACGAACAAGAACATGCCAAACATCTAAAGATTATTTTAGAGTTACTAAAAAAGGAACAGTTGTATGCTAAGTTCTCCAAATGCGACTTTTAGATTCGAACTGTACAATTACTTGGGCATGTTATCAACAGTCAAGGCATTCATGTAGATCCAGCTAAGATTGAGGCCGTTAAAAGTTGGACATCTCCTACAAACCCCACAGAGATACGCCAATTTTTGGGTCTAGCCGGTTACTACAGGAGATTTATTGAAGGTTTTTCAAAAATCTCAAAGCCTTTGACTGAATTAACTCAGAAGAACAAGAAGTTTATCTGGGGAAGAGAGGAAGAATCAGCTTTTCAGCTACTAAAGAAGAAGCTATGTGAAGCACCAATATTAGCACTACCCGAAGGAAGTGAAGACTTCGTAGTGTATTGTGATGCCTCATATCATGGTTTGGGAGCTGTGCTAATGCAACGAAACAAAGTGATAGCTTATGCCTCACGACAACTCAAACCACATGAAGCAAATTACACGACTCATGATTTGGAGTTAGGAGCAGTAGTATTCGCCCTTAAGTTATGGAGACACTACTTGTATGGTACTAAGTGTACAGTATTCACCGACCACAAAAGTCTTCAGCACATCTTAGATCAGAAAGATCTAAACATGAGACAACGTCGCTGGTTAGAGTTACTCAGCGATTATGATTGTGAAATCCGTTATCACCCAGGAAAAGCCAACGTTGTGGCAGACGCATTAAGTCGAAAGGAACGACTGAAACCTCTTAGAGTCAAATCGTTAGGAATAACCATTCGTTCACCCCTACCCTCACAAATACTCACCGCTCAATCCGAAGCTCTTAAGGAAGAGAACAGACCTAGTGAAAAGATTCATGGTATGCCAGAAAATAAGAATGGCTTTGTGCAGAGAGCAGACGGGATGCTCTGTTTCAAAGAAAGAAGTTGGATTCCTCTATACGGAGGTATACGTGATCTCATTATGAATGAGTCTCATAAATCCAAGTACTCCATTCATCCAGGTTTTGACAAAATGTACCAAGATCTCAAGAAGCTTTACTGGTGGCCAAACATGAAGGCCGACATAGCCGAGTATGTCGGAAAATGTTTGACTTGTTCAAGAGTAAAAGCGAAATATCAAAAGCCGTCCGGATTACTCATACAACCCGAAATTCCTGTATGGAAATGGGAACGTATTACAATGGACTTTATCACTAAGCTTCCTAAGACATCAACTGGACTTGACACCATCTGGGTCATCGTTGATCGTCTCACAAAATCCGCTCACTTCTTAACAATCAAAGAAACTGACGAGATGGACACACTCGCAACACTATATCTAAAAGAAATAGTTTCGCGACATGGAGTGCCGATCTCAATCATCTCAGATCGTGACAGTCGTTTCACATCTCATTTTTGGAAGTCTTTGCAAAAAGCCTTGGGAACCAAATTAGATATGAGCACTGCCTATCATCCACAAACCGATGGACAAAGCGAGAGGACAATCCAAACCTTAGAAGATATGCTCCGAGCATGTGTTATTGACTTCGGAAAAGGTTGGGATAAACACTTACCTCTAGCTGAGTTCTCCTACAACAACAGTTACCACGCCAGCATTAAGGCAACACCATTCGAAGCACTCTACAGTCAAAAGTGCAGATCGCCTGTTTGTTGGACCGAAGTTGGAGATATACAACTCACCGGACCCGATCTCATTCATGAGACAACAGAAAAGATAGTCAAAATTAAGCAACGACTGCAAGCGGCAAGAGATAGACAAAAGAGCTATGCCGATGTAAGGAGAAAACCTCTAGAATTCCAGATTGGAGACAAGGTTATGTTGAAAGTATCTCCCTGGAAGGGAATAGTACGTTTCGGAAAACGTGGAAAACTTAACCCGAGATACATTGGTCCATTCAAGATCCTAGAGAGGATAGGACCAGTGGCTTACAAACTCGAACTTCCAGAGGAACTTAGTCGAGTTCACGACACCTTTCACGTATCAAATCTTAAGAAATGTTTGTCAGATGAATCTCTTGTAATTCCTTTGAAAGAGATTCGACTCGACGACAAACTCGTCTTTACAGAAGAACCCGTGGAGATCATGGACAGAGAGGTCAAACAACTAAAACGAAACCGCATTCCCATTGTCAAAGTCCGATGGAACTCTAAACGAGGACCGGAATATACTTGGGAACGCGAAGACCAAATTCGAGCCGAATACCCACACCTATTCTCGTAGACACTTCTATTACCTATCTTAAACTAGAATTCCGGGATGGAATTCAGTGTAAGTGGTAGGTACTGTAACCTCCCGTAATTTTCCCTATGAATAGTAGATGCTAATAAATGATTAATAAATCATTACGTTATTTAATAACCCTTTTCTACTAGTAACAAAATTTCTTTTGTTATTTATGCTACACTATCTTAATCACAACGATACTTGTGATTACCGATTACCTAGAAACGATGCTTACACACGAGCCTTGATAGTCTAAAAATCGCGAATTACTTAAAACAATTAACGTTTAATACTTAACGTCTATACATTTCGACAATTAACCGAATGTGATCAAATACATTCCCGAACTCCTGAAAATTTCCACAAGCACTCAGTAACAACATTGGGCCTCGACCCAATACCCAAATGGACCACTAGAGTCATTGGGCCTCGGCCCAATATTTCGGCAAAACCCAACACAACAACCGGACCCTTAAGTATTTTCTTTTCTTTTCTTGCACTAGTCCACCAACGAGCCCAAACCACAACCCAATTTTATAAGTTTTAGTCTATAGAAATGCAACGAGGGACGATTACTTTGCCTCATTTTCTCTCGATTCGACACAACAACCATATCATCATTTTACTCAACTCGATTCCCAACCTAGCTGAGAATCGAGTATGACAAACCTCGTGTTACGAATCGAACATTTACTTGTTTAAAATTTGTCAAAGTTTAAACCTCGTAACATAAATAGGCAAAAAAAAAAAAAAAAAAAAAAAAAAAAAAAAAAAAAAAAAAACTCAAAGACTCATTCTTACCTATATTCGATACACAAACAACCCCACACAAGTTACAAACGACCTCGAACACGTTTTCCATATAACCACAATCGTTAGAAGTCACAAACGAACCCTACACTAACTTTTTGACCACGCCTAAATATGTTAAACACACGAAATAACCGAACCAAAATACAACATGTAAAAACTCACTTTGTCACCTTCCTTTTTGGTTCCATACACCGGCTAATAGCACCAAGGCAACCATCATTTGGTTGACTGCCACACTCTATCATTATGACAATTCCCTTGTAAAGATAATACAACAAATAGGGCCAAGACAAGGCACAATGATACTACCTTGTTTTCTTGCTTCTCGTCTAGACACCAAGGGCTAAAGAAACGTACGCCACTTCCTTGGTTACTCTTGGACTTCAATGGAAATCATAATACACATGTGCCTTAAAAGAAATTGACTTTCATGCACTTACAACAAGAGTTAACGCAAAACGTGGAAATTTTGGCTTCATTTCTTTGTTCGAACGCTAACAAGAATGCATCAATTCATTAACTTGCACACACCATTGACTTCACCCTTACCCATCTCATGATTTCGTCCCCCACTTGTGTCATTTAGTATCCTACATGCATGCACCAAACGACCCTATATAAGCCTACATGCATTCGACATGTCCATGCACACTAAAAACATTCACCTCCAAATATCTCTAAGTCCCAAAAACATGTTGAGCTCGCCTAGCATAGCCTAAGCTTCGTAGTGATCGAGCAAAGCCAAGGACTTTAGCAAACTCGTTCCTATAACTTGGGAGGCCAAGAATCGAGCTACACTACCCTTCCGTCCTAACTCTGTCTCGTCATAGTGATACGCCCCACCTTCAAGGTGAAGTAAGCACGTCTCAACCCATTTTCATTTTATTATTTTCATTTCTATCGCATATCACGCTTTGCTTCGATGCAACATTTTGTTATATATATTAACAACACACATAAGTAAATCGACATCTTAAATATTTGCTATATTAACTAACGAGAGCAACATTTACTCGAACCTTATATAAACATGCTAGCCTTAAACATCACACGTTTTCATGTCACCTTGACAACTTTCAAAAACTCATAAAACACTTAGAATATTTCATGTTTTCAAAACTGTTTCAAACGAGCCAAGTCACCTTTACTTTAGTCTCGTATTTCTTTATCTAGGTGTACAAACACTATATTATATCACTTGACCTAATAGTCGAGCTGCTAAACTAACAAGTCATGCATTTCATTCGACCTATAAAACTCATTTTGAACATTATCGAACCCCAAATTAAACCGCACTCACCACAGTTTTATAAAGATATAAAACTTACGAGTGGGCTTATAAGTCCACTAAGCTAATTATAAGCACATCGTATAAGCTAATCGTATAAGCTCATTTGATATATTTCTATAACCCATAAACCAGCCCGTAACCAAGCCCAACTCCCCTCTAAACCCAATGGATCACAAACCCATAATGGGCCTTGTTTATAACCCGTTAAAAGCCCATAAGATTCCAAATAAGCGGTTGACCGAATTAAACTATTTCTATAAGTTATAAAAGCTATTTTTAAACTTATTTATGAAATAAAATTTGTAAACTTTGATTTTTATAAGTTTTGGACTCGATTTGCAAAGGTTTGCTAATCGAGGGACTAAAGTTGTCAAAGTTGGAAACTTTCAGTAAAAGCTGTCATTTTAGTAACCTTGTGATGAAAACTGTAAATCTAGGAACTTTTGGGTATAACATGTAAATATTAAATGTTTTGGACCTAAAGTGTAATAAAAACTTAACCGAGGACTAACGGTGCAAATATTATGCCGTTAGGTTATAAAGTGTAACTTTGTGAAACCTAAAGGTTAATCTCATAAATAATTAGTTATAAGTTTATACAATTAGTTTTATAAACTCGTTAATTAAAGTTAATGACGCTATTTTCACTATAATTATATATACATATATATATTTACAAACCAATAAAACTTAAACTATGATTCGCGATAAACCAAACTTAGACTATCAAACCACTAAAACTTGTCATATACTATATAGGTCGTGTGTTGAAGCCGTTTCTTTTCATCGTTTGAATAACGATACTACTGCCACTACTGTACTACAAGGTGAGTTCATAGCCCACACTTTAACTTTAAATCTTTTGTGGGGAGATACATGCTACAAAACCTGAACACAAACTTTTTGTATGCTATGACTGTTATTATTATTACTTAAGTAGCTATTGCCAAAAGTCCCTCAATCATGAACCTTAATCACTTGCGAGTGAACGTAAATAATTGTGAATAGATCTATTAAGGACTGACAATCCCCGTTTGGGTCTGCTAGGATGAGCCACCCAGGCGCACTTTATTTGAACAAACTTATGGGTTATTGGCAAATACCCATCACGAGGGCCTTTATACTTTACATCATATTTGATGCCCGTTAAGCGTTGCGTGTCATGAGCTTAATGCAATAATAACTTGATTTTAACTTGTTTAATTGTAATTCGATGCAATTAACACTTATACTTGTGTTCAAACTGTTAAACTTAAACCTATGAACATCACTCAACTTTTGTTGACTTTTAGCATGTTATCTCAGGAAACTAAAGGCTGGAACTCAAGGCGCGGAGTGGGCATTAAACCCTGTACGGGTGGTTTAAATAAATGTTTTATCATTCAAATTTAAATAAACATGTTTAGCTATGAAACATCTTTGTATTCTAAACACTTGTATTTTGAATGATAAACTTAAAACGTCTTTTAAAGTCGTTTTCTATGATTATGACGAAAGATCCTCTACGTAACACCCAATTAAGTCTTCCGCTGTTGCTATCCGAAATTGGGGGTGTTACACCATTCATCTCCATAACATCCAATAACATTTTCGCATGATTCTCAATCAATCTTAGAACACATGAACACTACAAAATCAAAACCCTTATTTTATGTTCTAATCCACAATGCATCATCCTAGAAACACTAATTAACAACTAAACAACATGTGGGAATCATCAATTGCAACCTAAATCGATTCAAAGTTTTGACCCATTTAATCCGAAAATTCAATCAATCAATTCTTCTTCAAAACTTAATCAATCTATCTAATTCATTTTGCAATCTCTTCCTCAATCCTTTACCCATCTATTCTAGAAAAATTACATCTTAATTCGAACTATATCAAAAATACCCAAATTTTGACCTAATTCAAGAAATCCGAATTAAAACCTAATTAACACAAATTGATGATGTTACTTACTTGTTTAGGTGCCATGGATGATCCTTCAACACTCCTGCAACACTTAATAATCTTCTAATGGTCGAATTTTTGAAACCCAAGTTTGGTGGATTGTGTGTGTGTGTGTGTGTTTTTGTGATTTTCGAAATTCTCAGTTTATATATATTACTCCATCCGATCAGTATTTGATCCAACCGATTCGGATTAAGTTTTTGCAAGAACTTCACTTTTTCTTTTGTCAACACTTTGTGATACGTGTTAGAACGAGTGGAAGTGTTTTTACTTCTCACAAATGCTTCTTTTGTATGTAAAAATACTCGACACACTTAATTTCCCAACTTGTTTTCCAAGTCTACTCTACAACTTCTAAAACAAAACTTAACTCTTAAACTCAACTAAAAACATAACTTCATAACTTAATAAACCTTAATTAACCAAGAGAAACAAAGAGTCTTAACTTAAACTTGAACTTAAATGCAAACATTAAACTACTAGAAATGCATAAAAATGAAAAAGAAAACAAACAAACACTAGCACAAGCTTTGTGCTTTTATTCTTCAAACTCTTGTTTTTCATCCTTGGAAATACTCGTGCCTCAAGATATCTTCATTTTGAAACTTCCCGGACAACTTCCGGTTAGTCATTTGCGTTTTAAACTTCCTTGCAAAGTTTCTTCCATCCGGACAAACTACATCAAACTTCACATGCCAATCTCCGTCTCCTTCTTCCTTCTTGTAAACACTAGATCCTTCGGGTCCCCATTCCAAATTCTTTAGTTGAACCGGTAAAGATCCAAGAAAATATGTCAACTTATTAAGCACAAAAACATTTTTAAAGGGGTTATAGAACGCCTCCATCGCTAGAGCTCTTTCCATCTCATCTTCAATTTCAAAGTAACTCGGAGTAACCGGCCCATATTTAGGCCTCCCTTCTTCGTATCTACCCACTTCCAAACAACCCAAGCGGTCTTCTTTATCTTCTTCTTCATGAACTTCCTTAACAATCTTGCCTCTAGGTTTGGGATAATAAGTATGCTTCAAGATCCCATCATTAATAGTCATAGTACCTCGACCTATATCTATAATAGCTCCACACGTTCTCAAAAACGGTATTTCTAACAACAATGGTAACTCCTTATTCACCGGAATGTTAAGCACTAGAAAATCGGCCAAAAAGGCTTGATACCCTACTTGGACTCTAACATTCTTTACTTCTCCCATCGCCTTTGCTCATGAATTATCAGCCATAGTAAGATTATATTGACTTGGTTGAGGATTACCAAGTCCTAATCTCTTATATAATGGATACGGCATTACATTCACACTTGATCCCGTGTCGGCCAATGCATACATCGCATCTGTTTCATTTACTTTAATCGGCAACACAAAATTTCCCGGATCGCTCATCTTCTTAGGCAACCCATTCTCAACTATTCTCTCTCTTGCAATCTCATCAAAATTCTTATCTTCTAACCTAGCCCTTGCCATCATGACTGCATCCAACTTCTTACGATAGGTCATGTAATTGTTCAACACATCAATAACCGGCTTTTCCTCCATAAGCTCCTTAAACTTCATTTCCAAATTTTCCAAAATCGTTTCCTTTTGCTCTTGAGTTAACGGTTTAACAATTTGTGGTGATTTGGGTGGTGAACTAGATGAAGAACTTTCATTCTTAGGGGTGGAGGGTTGGGTAAGTTTGTTAAGTGGTGTTTTCTTTCTATTCGCTTTTCCCATTTTAACAATCTCTCCCTTTCCTACCTTCTCTTCTACCATATCATCCACATCAATCCTCATCTCTCCTAATGCAAAATCAATCCTACATTTAGTCTTAACCATAAAATCTCTACCAAACACAACTTCCGGTTTATCAGCATTCCCATATTCCAAAACAACAAAATCAACTTTGAAAACGTGACCATGAATGTTAACACGCACATCTCTCACCATCTTTCTTCCATAATCCTCATAGTCAAGTCGAACAAAACCAAGCTTACCAAGCATATCTTCCGTAATGTAGTTGTCACCATATTCCATATTAAGCTGAGCATCCCAAGCTTTTATACCTTCCACACCACAAGGTGTAGAGTACCTCATGAACGGTGCATCAAACTCTTTAGGTGGTGCTCGTGTGAACACAACAACTCTCTTCTCCTTAGGTAAACAAACACGGTTTTCTCCAACTTCTTCTTTCCTTTCAAAATCAACCTTAATTTCTTCCAAAATATTTTCCAAACACTCCAAAGAATCACCCGAGTCTTTGAACATCTCTTCCAAATTTCTCAAGCACTCCGAAATATTGCTCAAACTCTCCATTCTACTTAAAAACTAACTATAACATAACCACAAAAACAAAAATCCAAACTATTAGCATGAGGGTTAGTTATAATCGAAACATATTAAAAATGAAACCAAAGCAAGCAAGCAAACAACTTCAAACTCTCAAAACATCAAAACAACTAAAAATTAAAAATTTCAAAAACTTTTCCGAGGCATCCATCCGATCGGTATTGCACTCCATCCGATCGGATGGTTGAATCGTTAAAAATCAGTTTTACCCAACCGAATCGGATGCGGGCAACATCCGATCGGTTGGATCGAATTTTTTTTTAATTTTTTTTTTTTTATTAGAAAAAAACTGAATTAAAACTTTAATATAAAAACTAATAACTAAAATTAAACTAATTCATAAAAATGAAAAATAACACATAATTAATAACTTACTAACCATTAAACTAATAACTAATTATTAACTTTAATAATCATTAAACTAATTAACTAGCACAATTAATAAAAACTCTTAAGCTACTAATCATTAAACATAAAATTAACTATATTAACTAAGTTTAATAAAAACATTAAAAGCATTAAACTAGGCTAATTACCACTATTAATTATCTAATTAAACTAACACTTAATCTAACATTAAACTACCATTGAAACCTGAAAATAACAAAAATAATAAAAACTAAAAACTTTTTACCGAGGCCACCAACCGATCAGATGGGCATCCATCCGATTCGGTTGGCTCCGAACCAAACTTTTTTTTTTTTTTTTTTTTTTTTTTTTTTTTTTTTTTTTTTTACTACAAAACTTATAAACTACCAAACCAAACTACCAAGTAAATTAACCAATTCCCCGGCAGCGGCGCCAAAAACTTGATGTGTCGTGTTGTGTACAAGTTTTAAAAATTTATAAACACAATTTATCCAATTCTCTAATCAACACATACGAGCAAGTATACTCGTCCGTGGTAGTAAAGGTGGGTAAGTCGAGATCGTCCCAAGGGAATTGTTGTTTGTATTTAGTAAAATAAGTTTTTTAAAAAAGGGTTGTCAATCCAATTTGGTGTAAATTCTAAAGCAAGTAAAATCCAATCAATCGAAAACAAATATACTTGTGTGTAATTCCTTAACTAATTGTATAGAGTAATCTACCAAGTTTGGTGTAACTTGTAGTGATGCACAACTTAATATGAATGATTCACAATCAATGGTTTTTATCATGAAAAATCATCTCTAAGAATTCAATCTCCTAGTTAATTCCTTTCGGCCTTTTTAACTATTACGACAATTCTATTAAACTCCTTGCTGTTTGAAAAGCATTTCTTATCTTAAGAATTCTTACGAATCCTTTCGGCCCTTTCTCGTGATGAAATCGTTTCCAAATCCATTTTAATGAGCTAATATGGTGCTTGTCACACACCATAGCCCATACTAATTCGTGCACTAACATTTTGGAATAAAAACATAAAGAAAATCATTTCGGCCCTTTTTATTCTTTAAAATTGTTTTTACCAACATATTAAGCAAGATTAGATTGTATTTCAACAAACTCATAAAACAAGACATGTTTTCATGCATCACTCTAAAATAAGAATACTCCAACAGTTGTCACATCATACACACAAGTATACCCAAAAATCACTCCATAGCAAATATCATCAAACACAAGTAACAAACCATACTTTCATTCAACTTAAAGTAAAAGTAGTTCATAGTAACTCAAACAAGAAATACCTAATTGTGGAATTACAAGAACTAGAATTGGGGAACTATAGCAATCCACGCTCCTCCAATCGCCTATGATTACACGTAAACAACTCTCCACTCGAACACAACTCTTGAGACTCTAACTCAAAGTTCCCTGGACATTTTCACAGCAATTACAAGCTTTCGGGCAATGATAATAAGTTAGCAAGGACTTGGTGTAAGCCTTTACTAAGTTTTGGGTGTCACACTTTGTAAACTAGCCTAGGGTCCTATATATAAGTACAAGAACCCTTTCTCTTCAAGCAAAAACGTCCTCTATTAGTTATTATTCAGGAAATGATAAGCCACCATGATTATGGGGCTTAAATTCGTCATTAAATGGAACTTTGTAACAGCAGCATCATCCAACCGATCGGTATTAGGCTCCAACCGATCGGTTGGGCTTCTCGGTAAAATACCCTGACTTCCATCCGATCTAGATGCGGGCTCCATCCGATTGGATGGAGTCTTCTGCCACACACAACTTTTGATTTTTCTTTTCTTTTCTTGTCGCATACTTGTTCCTTTGTTGTGGCACTAATTTCTTTCATAGAACTTGATATTTTCTTGATATTTGAACATAGAAATCTCGACATTATCAAATCCTTGAGTTCTCGTGTGGTTTCTCTCTCGTTTTCGTCTCGGGAATCTTCAAATGTGCATAATCACTTCAATTCTTCATTTTTTTATCATTTTTTCCTGTACTTGGCTATATTTACTTGCATATACACTTTTTCACAATTTAGTAACAAATGCACACAAATATAACCAAATATGATGCACAAAACTAACGATAACGCGACTAAAAACATGTTCAATTTGAGTGTTATCACCATCCGTTCAGAAGGCAAACGAAGGCGTTTAATGGACAAGAAGAACCACGTCATGCTCCAAATCCATTGATCGGGGAACAAATATACAACGAGGTACAACATATTGAAAATAAGTGGGGAAAAGGAAAAACCTCGAAAAACCAAGAAGATACCAGAGGCAGAGGTGGGAAGATTAAAAAGCAGAAAAAGAAAACAACAGAAGAAGAGGGTAGTTCAAGCCAAGCAAATGAAGCATATTGGAAGAAATTCAACATTTGGTATCGAAAGCTAAGGTATTGGAGGCATTATTCTGTTCCGCATTGTATTGACTTCATGCATGTAGAAAAGAATGATGGTGAGAGTCTACTCGGAACTTTGCTGAATATTCCTGGAAAGACAAAAGATGGAATGAATGCTCGATTGGATATGGAAGAGTTGGGGGATAAAAGAAGAGTTGTTTGCTAGGCAAGAAGCAGACAAAACAACACTAGCTCCAGCAGGTTACACATTAACGAATGTTGAAAAAGACATTTTTTGTGAAACGTTAAGCAACATCAGGGTACCACAAGGCTATTGTTCAAATTTCTCTAGTTTGGTCAGCCTAAATGATAGGAAGCTCATTGGCCTTAAATCGCATGACTATCACATGCTAATGCAAGAGTTTTTGCCCATTGCTATACGTTCAGTCATGCACCCGTCCACACGATATGCTTTTATCAGGTTTTGCTTTTTCTTTAAATCTATATGTAGGAAAGAAATCAGCTTGCAAGAATTAGATAAGATGCAAGAAGAACTTGTTGTGACACTGTGCCTACTTGAGAAGTTCTTTCCTCCGTCAGTTTTTGATATTATGATACACTTGACTGTGCACCTAACTAGGGAGGTAAAATTATGTGGTCTCATATACTTTCGGTGGATGTATCCCTTCGAAAGATGTATGAAGGTTATTAAAGGACATGTGCGAAACAGAAATAGACCAGAGGGATGCTTTGCTGAGGAGTCTATCGCGGAAGAAACAATAGAGTTTTTTAGCGAATATCATAAAACCATGAAAACTATTGGTATCCCAGCTGATAAACATGTAACCAATGAAGATGAGGACGGAAAGCCATTGTCGGCCGGCAAATCAAGTGAAGTTTCAGGAGAATTCTTTCAGAAAGCACATTTGTATGTAATACAAAATACAGATGAAATTCAACCGTATATCGAGTAAGTATTACTAACACATGTCGATTTCGTTGCTTAAAATGTTCTATCAAATATAATAATCAAAGACATTTATTTGTTTCAGGCGACACAAGGAAGTTTTGAAAACAAAAAACCCGGGTAAAAAAATGGCATTACTGGAGAATGAGCACAGTAAATCTTTTGCTAAGTGGTTACGCGAAGAGGTAATTACTCATATGTTATTTATAATTGTTTGTTTGTTGCTAAAAAGAAGTGAGTTGAGATAAAATGTGAAGTGTGTTTTGTTGATAAGTCCTTAACTGGTGTTTGTGATAAGCTGTATAAACCATTAATTAGGTGTAGCATTCACCCAGAAAAACTCATAGCTACAAGCTCCAAAACCAATAGTAGTAGTCTATATTAAATAAGCACTTACCAATGATCTGCCCAGCAACTTTTTCAGTCATAGAACATATCATCATAATTGTCCCTCCTGTATATGACATTAGATAGAGGTCCACCAGCACACCATTTCATTATCCCAAACACTCATATTCTTTAATTGTTTGTTTGTTGTTCCTGCAATTTAAAGATAATATATACTTGTAATGAAATTCAGGTTGAGAGAGAGTTAGCGATATCCAAAGATAGTGTATCAGAAACTGTGAGGTGGATATCATTTGGACCACGCGCCAGCATAGTGAAATACGAGGCATATAACATCAATGGGTATACATTTCATACGAAAAGTAATGATGGCATAGTTTACCAGAACAGTGGGGTTAGTGTTGAGGCAGTAGATCTTCACATATCCAAAGAAGTTGCAACCACAAGAAAAGCATTTTATTATGGGGTTTTACAAGAGATATGGGTACTAGATTACCGTTTCAGGCAAATTCCTCTTTTCAAATGTGATTGGGTTAATCACAAAACTGGTGGGGTCAAACGCGATACTCTTGGTTATACGTTGGTAGACCTGAATAGTTTAAAGCCTCACAAGCAACACAAGTGTTTTATGTGAAAGACCAGGTACATAAAAATTTGTCTATTGTCTTTAAAACACCTACCAAGAATTACAAAGATACATATGACGAAGTCGATGAGGAGTTTAGTACAGTCATTCACGAGCACAATGAAAACATATTGCCACGTGTAAATAAAGAAGACTTGGGCAAGGAATCACGAAGTGACTACTATCGAACCGACTGTGAAGGTATTGTTATACGAAAATCCAAGTGAAGCATGTCATGCTGCAAGTTAAGACTGCTAGTGTAACAGTTAAGACTGCTGGTTGAAGTTAAGACTGCTGCTCAAGGCTAAGTGCAAGGTTACTGCTGGTATTGTTAAGTTAGTACTGTTAGATGATTAGCAGTTTTAGTATTAAATAGTTGTTTCTGTAATTTAGCCTGTTGTAATGGATTTTGACTCCAAAAGTCAAGCTTTTCAATGGCAATGAAAATTTTTGCAGTTTTCACTATTATATATCCACTTGCAGTCAAGCTTTATTGTATTTGCAGTTTCCATTTATCATGTATATGCACTTGCTGGCACTTTAGTAACATGTTACTTCATTAAAGTTGAAAATTGACTTTAGAAAGTCAAGTAACCAAGTTCCTAAGGGCAAGTAACATACTTACATACTACTGCATTAAACGAGATAGACTATAAAATCCCAGCATTGTAATGGGGCAAATGAAGAGTCATGACTAATAGTCTGAACTCAATTCAGTGAATATCAAATTAGACTCAAACTAGATAGACTATAAAATCCCATATCTAACCCCTCAAAATTACATAAGTTATCAGAAATGTGTGACCATATGTATCGAATTGTGACTACACATAAATAATGTGTGACAAAATATGACTCTAAGGTTTAGACACCTAAATATATACTTCATGTGATGACCATATGTAACATCTTGAATTTAGTCACACAAACACTCAATGTGACTAATATCAAGGTTAATGGTAACTGAGTTCACATTTTGCTATAAATAATAGTCACATGAATATTTCACAGTGTGACTATTTTGAATGTATTGGTCACATATAATACCCTTATAATGTGGCCATAAACATAATTTAGATACACATTTGTGGTATGGTGTGACTATTGTATAGCCTATAGTCACATGATTGTGCTACAATTAAATGTGACCATACACATTAGGATTAGGCAGGCAAACACACACTAAACTTTAGACACACATATTAACTTACGCGACCATATGTATCGAATTTTGGTTACACTTAATCATGTATGCTGATGCGTGCGTGTTATGCTCTAATTTTTATATCCACGGTATGTCGTTGTGGTTTTAGCAGTATTCAAGTTTTAAATTTATATTTAGCCGACTTATCAATAAAACACACACTTTAACGAGCAGTGTACCCGGTCAGTATGAATATAATGGTAAGTAGAGTGTCGATCACTAAGAGTGGAACGTATTATCTAGTTATTCTAATCAGTATTTTAATATCTTAAGTTAGCTGTACAACCTATTCTAACGCAAGGGGGTTCAGCCTGAGAGACTGGCACGGTTTGGTTATGATTAAATAATAAACTAAACTAATGAGCACGAATCAGCGATTAGCACACACGTACACAGATAGATGCTTGAGACAATAAGAAGACCTGTCCTGATAATTAAGTAGCTTGTCACTTGTTTTATTGCTAGTTTTATATGAAGTGTATGTAATTAACCCTTTCTCGTTGGCTCTAATCTTATCGGCGAGTAAACCCTTAATGATTACTTATGTCTATCCTATTTATTAAAGAGACGCTGAAACAAATAGGCGAGGAAGGGGCATGGCGACCCAAGCAATGCTCAGCTAGACACAGAGGTTATCAATGCACTAATAAAAGTCACCAAAGACATCAACATATAAACTTTAATTAATGGGAAAGCAATTTTAAGGGGTACCCATGGTTTTCCGTAGTCACATGGAATCGGCCCATCAATCTTGATGAATTAAAGTGTACTAATACAATAAAACAAAACTACTTAATGAATTGAATACATGCAGGACCTTCTTACAGCTCTTGTATCTTCGTTCAAGGTGTGTCTTGTGCTGCTAATACGCCTGACTTCGGCTAGGGTTTCTGTCTCTCTTCTGAGTTAAGCTTCGTACTCCGTATATTGCACACAAAATTCGTCTGACTTTGGGGTATTTATAGTTTCTGTCTGAGGGTTAGATGCAGCGCATAGAATAAGTAGATGCGGCGCATTGACTTAACTTCGCGTGGGGTCCAAGATTAATATATTCAGGAATATTCGTATACCGCCTTAAGATGCGGCGTAACTCCATTTCTCTATGCGGCGCATGTCCTTTGCTGTCTTGGATCGTAACTTGTGAAATCTTGATAGTGATGCGCCGTATGTAATAAGTAGGATGCGGCGTATCTGGAGCAGAATGATCTTGATCTTGTACATTTCAATAGACTCTTAACTTCTTGCTTGTTTTGCTCCATAATTAGTCCAAAATCGCCAAGTTTCACATAATACTTGTTTTTACCTGAGAATTACGAAAGTAAACATTAACGTATCAATTTTCACAGATAATATAATAAAACAAGTCAAATAAATAGGATAAATGATGGTAATAAAATGTACTTATTTGAGTTCATCATATGCCTATGGTTTAGTGTGACCATATATGACATTTGGTCACACTGTTCAAGTGTGTGACATATATTTGTCACTTTTAAATGCATATCGTGACTAATGCTTCAAACTTACATTTCAGTTGTCACACATTTCAAATTCATATGTGGCTAAATTTTCAACAAAAACTAGCAGTCACATTTAAATAATGTGTGACAAACTTGAGTATATGATTTAGCCACATACACAATTACTTCATGTGACCATATATGGATTTTGGACACACTGTTCAATTGTCTGACATATATTTGTCACATATGTATATATATAGTGTGACTAATGTTTCAAACTTATTTGTATCCGTCACACGTCCCAAATTATAAGTGACTAAATAATCAAAAAAAGTTTTACCAAATACCTCTAGTCACGAAAATATTCAAATGTGTGGCTGTAGCCTCAGATGTAATTCCGAAATGGTCACACAAGTCGGATCAAGTGTGGCTGTTTATCTTGATCTGGTACATTTAGTCACATAAAAAAGTTACTGTGTGGCCGTTCAAAAAACAGCATGTGTGACGAAATCCCAGTGTTGTACTAGTGGGAGAGGAGCTCCGTGACCGAACCACTATAAATCATCGTGTCCAGTTTGCAATTTCGTTTAGTTGCTGATTTACTTTTATACTTGCATTATATTATTGCTTGCGTTGTGACTTGATGGTTATGCTTGTGTGACAACTTGTTTTAGTGTATGCTTATATTAGTCATAGACTATAATTGGCATTTTTTATTTTACAACAAGCTTGATCGGATATTTGATACAGCAAGTTTTAAGATTTTAAAACGGTAACGTATTCACCCCCCTCTACGTTTTCACAGACGAGAAAATCAAGGAATTTGGTTTCCCTCAGAATCTTAATGAGCCATGTGTATACCATAAGGCTTGTGGGAGTAATGTTAGTTTCCTTATCCTATATGTCGATGACATATTGATCATAGGAAAAGATATTCCAAGTTTAAAAGATGTTAAGTCTTATCTTTGAAAGTGCTTTTCTATGAAGGATTTAGGAGAAGCAGCATACATCCTAGGAATCAAGATCTATAGGGATAGATCAAAGCGGTTAATTGGATTAAGTCAAAGTGGTTACATTGATAAAATATTGAAAAGATTCAATATGCAAAATTCCAAAAAAGGATATTTGCCGATGCAAGTAGACCATGGCTTAAGTAGCGAACTGTGTACTTCAACACCTGCGGAGGTGGCACACATGAGTAAAGTCCCTTATGCTTCGGCTGTAGGCTCTGTTGATCCCAAACACTTGAGCTTGTATTAGAAATTTTGAATGATATCAAAGAGTATGCGGAATCTACTCTTCAATATTTAGAAGAATTATAATGTAACAGTAAACAATGAAATAGTAAACTGTATTATATTAGCAAGAAAAACTCACCAAAACGCTTCAATATTATTAGCTCAATAATACGAGTACTCTTGTGTAGTACTAGGGTTTACAACCTTGAAGCTTAACAAAAACGTTTTCTAGAGATGTATGAGATGAGATTCCTAACAGCTTAACCTAGGACCTACTTTTATAGGCACAAGGAGTCTTTTACAAGATAACTACAAAAATACAATATTCATATCATTCTAAACATATAAGATATACACTAAATATCTTTTATACATATCATATTACGCGTCTTCATCTCTGGCAGTACCATCTTCATCAGCAGACTTCAGCAGTACTAAGTCTGATACTGGCAGTACCAATATTATAACTAACAGTATTAACTCAGTTAGTACTGTTAGTTATAATCTTCAGTAGTTCTAGCTGTTTAGCTTGGCAGGACAAAGTGTTTGGTCATTTAATTCCTAACAATCCTCCCCTAAACTTGTGATTTACTTCCAAATCATCAAGTTTCTGAATTAAATCTTTACCATGAGAGGATGCTTCCAAACACTTATCTTCTTTCAGACTGCATGAAGATTTTCCTTAGCAGTTCTCTTGCCATTTCTGTCTCCTCTTCCACTGTAAGCTTTGTACTCAGCATCAAAGTAAGTGTACCTCTTGATAATGGATATTCCTTCTCTACCAGCATGTAAATATCTTTTCCAGCATTTGTATACACATGATGAACAGCACATGTGTCATACAATCTCCATGTCAATTTATGAGTTCTAGGTTGAAATTTCCATAAAGTATCATCAGCATCTGGCTCAAACAATCTCTTCAACTCTACCCATAACATTCTTTCTTTGTTATCTGTTGGTTCTGATGACTTGAACTTTTCTTTAACTAAACTCCATAGCTAGACTAAATCCTCCCTGTCAAAGGCCTTGATCATGTCATCAAAGTGTTGATACACTTCAGTGTGATTACCAACCCTGATGATCTTCCAACTTTTTATCCTTCCATCATCTTAAACTTCCCAATCAATAATGGGATATTTGGCCTTTAGAGCTTCCACATTCATTGCTTCGTCTTGAACTATACTAATCATCTACTTTAGTTGTTCTTCAGTCAAATCATCTTCTTCTTCTTGTTCTTCATTGATCTTTTGTCTTTTAGAAGACTCTGAATCCAATGAAATTTCAACCCTCTTTGTACTTCTGGTTTCTTCTTCAATATCCATAGGGATAAAATCTTTTACCTTCTTGTAAGCCTTGAAGTATAATCCTTAAATTTCATCAAATGGTCTGCCTTTTAGTTGACTGGCAGTTCAATGATCTTGGTTCTTCAAGTACTCCTTCATGTATTTCATCATCTGTGCTTGAGTTGGAGGTTTTCTTGCAGCAGCCTTTTTAGCACTCTGTGATTTTCTAATAACTTCAAGCAGCTCATTCAAGGCATTTTCCCTTTCTTCTTCATTAAGATTTGCTCTTTCTTCTTCCTGCATATTCAGAGCTCGTTCTCTATCTGCTTGTTCTTGTGCTAACCTCTCATCTTCTTCACTTGCAAGTTTTTGTTCCACCATAAACCTTGCAATCTTCTATTCTTCATCAACCTTAGCTTGCTCTTCATCCTTTGCTTTCTTTGCCACTTCCTCATCAAGACTTAATTGCACTTGAACTCTCTTCTTGATCTTCTTTGGTGGCTCAGACTCTTGCATAATTTCTTTACCTTTGTCTGCAGCACTGGCAGTACTAACTGTTACATCAGCAGTACTAATTTCAACTCTGCCACTTGTCAGTTCTGTATCTTTTTGAACATTTTCATCCATACCAGCATCAAAGTTACCACCCATATCCTGGTCAAACCTCCCCTGAAGTTCAGCATCATCATGTACCAAAGTAATATTTGGATCTTGATCTATATCAACAATTTTCCTCCCCTGTTTGGAAGGATCCTCCAAATCATCAGTTGAACTATCTGAATCTTCATCAGTAGACTCCACAATGTTTGCCCTTCTTTTAGCTTTACTAGACTTGACCATTTTCTCCAACTTTCTTACTTTCTGTATAAGCTTTGTATAAGCAGCTCCATAGATCTGCTTTGTTTGCTTCAACTCCAGTTCCAAGCTAGTAACTCTGTTAGATAATGTGGTACACACTTCCATCAATTCATTTAGTTTCTGACTGCCCTCATCACTTCCAAGTGTGTTAACTCTTGGGAGAGGTGAATCATGGGGCATGTCCCCCATTGTATCCTGGTGGCTGGGGAGTCCATCACCTGTACCAAGTTCATAAGAACTTGACACATTAGATGTTGCCATGGGTTGGGTCTTACTTATGTTACCACTGGCCTGCCCAACTTCTAAGCCAGAAACAGTGTGGTAGTCCTCACCATTCTGTCTAGGACAGCCTCATCTGCTACATTGGTTTGAGGAGGAGATCTGGGCTGATGTACCATAGATTCCTGTCTGTTTCTTCTCCAATAGTTTTGTGTGATTGGTGGTTGTGAAGAAGATGGAGCACTTATAGGTGTGTGTTGGGACTCAACTGGGATTCTTGATCCTTCACCCTGAATGTTTTGCACAAGCATTATATCAAATAATGGTACTTCTACGCCTGAAATACCTTGAGTTGGCCTCCTCATGTTATTAAAAAGTTTTGAAGTAAGAGTGGAGTTGGATAAACATTTTTGTGGGGCTAAAGTAAACGTTTGTGCATATTCAAAAACACTTGGATAAATCTTGGATACATTAAAAACTTTTATTTTGTATTTACATTTTTCACCATACCATCAAAAATCAGTTTTGAAATTTTGAAAGTCCTGTTTGTGGCTAAGCAAATGAGAGCAGTTGCAATATTACTACTGAATTGCTCCCAAGAGGTTTTCTTTGGACTTAAACAATGTAGAATGGTATGAATGAAGAATCTCCATTGAGGGGCAAAGTGTCCTTTTTGAAAAGTAAGTTTATCATCAGTTGACTCATATCCCATTCTAGAAATAATTTGAAGAATCTCAGTGTTAGGCAAAGTACTAATACCATTATCATCTGCTAAATGGAGATGTCTCCTAACAGATGACTCAGTAATAGTTATTGTTTTGCCAACAACTGTTGCAATTAACTCTTTGTTTCTATTATCAAGTGTATTGGCAGTAATAGTCTGCCAAAACTGATTGAGTTGAGAGACATAGATAGTAGGATTAACTGTTAGAGCATACCTGATATGGCAACCATTGAGAAAATCCACTATCTGATGAAAACCATGACTGCCCTCTGTTTTCTCCAAGAATGCAACCTGGTTATGTTTGTCGCAAAACTCCAAATTAGCCATAATGATCAATGAAAGTTTGATTAGGGTTCTGGGTTATGGTCGTTCATGAGTGAAAGTGTGTTTGGTAAAGCCAATTGAGATTTAATAGATAATGCTTAGGGTTTCGATTTGACCGACTTAATAAATCTTTTCCTTATCGTGAAGAAATCTTTTAATTAAAGAAAAGATAAGTATTATCCACTTTTAAGAAACCTATAAGCGAAGTAAGTGCCAAAAATATCTCAACGGCTATATTTGAAAAACGGTTACGACCAAACAGTACAAACGGCTACCTAGCAGTACTAAGTTTTGGCCTAGCAGTATTAAGTTTTACCAGTACAAATTTTGCCCTGCAATATTTACCCAAATTTTCATAAAAACAATACTGCACCCAAACTTTTTGAAGGGATTAAGTGTAAAGGAAGACACTCAATCAATTTCGGTTGCACTTAACCTCTGGTTGTGTGAGAACCAATAATTTTCAGTATAAATACTGCCTGTGATCAGATAGACTCATTAAAAGAGCTTTCTTGACAGGATTTCCAGCTCGTGGTAGGTGTTACCTCTAATAAAAATGTATTAGATTCAGTTTTGCTCGATGTTCTCAATACCAGATGTCCTTAGACTAACACACTATCAAATGATAGAATGGTAAAGAGTGAGTTAGCTCAGTTACTATCTGACTAACTATGACCATCAATTCATGTTCAATAATACCACCTGATAGGCATAAGTTGATTTCAAGAGAAAGATGTTAAAGAATCTCACAACTCAGTGTAAAACCCTTGTCAAGTGATTCCCAAATCCCCCATATCATGAATCAAAATCATGGAACAACAGCACTACAAACATTCCTCCACTTTAACTTCTCACACAACATCAATACCAATCATACTGCTTGCATAACCTGCAAATGTTAGTCCATAACCAAGAAAACACAATGCAGAGCAATTTCTATATAACAGTATCAATTTTGACTAACAGTTTTAACTTAGCAGTACTAATTTGCACTTAGCAGTAATTCTACCTCCTCTAGCTCCTCCCCCAAATGCAACATATCCTCCATCAAATTCCTTGAAATCTGAGAGATAAGACATGTTCCCAGTCATGTTCCTGGAACATCCACTATCAACATATCCCTGATCTTCTTGTTGTGAATGATCCTGCACATAAAAATAAGGAAATTAGATTCCTTTGGGGACCCAAGCCATTACTGACTTGGATCTGCCTCGTGCATCAATATAGTTATATTTCTTCAATATGATTGATGCACTCTCAGGTTTGGTAGGTCTCTAAACCCAACATGCTGAGGCCTTAACAACATTAGCCCCATTTGCCCTGACAGCATTTACCACTGCTGAATTTGGCCTAGCAGTACTAACTACTGGCCTAGCAGTATTAACTCTTGGTCTAGCAGTATGAACTGTTTGGCTAAACCTTTTGTTTGTTAATGTTGTTTTCTTATAAAAGGGCCTAATAACAGTTTGTTGTGCTGAATTAGAAAAATATGATGTTGTTTTAGCACCAAAAACTGTTGATTTGGGGTGAGCAGTACTAACAGGCCTAACAATATTAAATGGTCTAAGGCCAGTTCTCATTAACACTGCTCTGGGAACCATGTTTCTTTGAGCATTAGGGTGATCCCTTTTAATAAAACAATTGTTATTCACCCTAGAATTCACATTCCCATATATTACCCTTTTCCCTTTGGTGGTAATTGCAGTTAGCCTGAACATGATAAAAACTTCCACAAGTGTAACATGCTTTATTATACATGACAAAATCACTTCCTAGCTGTTTGGACTTTAGATTATTCCAATTTCTCTGGTTTCCTCTAGGACTTTGTGACCTACTTTGTGACCTATACATCTTTGCATATCTAACTTGTTTCCTAACTGGTTTTTCAACTTCTATTTTAGCCACATTAGGAACAACCGTTTTCTTTTCTACTTTAACTTCTAACACATTTTCCTCAACCAATGAGGTGTCACTAGCACTCTCAAAAGATTTCTTAACCTCTTCAGGCTTATCTATACTAGTACTCTCACTGGCCTTAGGTCCATATTCAAACTTAGGTTCTTGAAATTCCTCCATACGAGTATGTGACAAATCAATACCTAGGGGTGGATGTACCCCTTTATATGAAGGTGCAACAGACTTGTATCCTAGACCAGACTTAGCTTTGTTAACAATCAGACACTTTATAATCTTGTGAACCCTTTTAGATGCATATTCAAGAGTGACTACACTTAGCTATACGTTTTCTTTTTGTTGCTTAATCTTGTCTAGTTCATTTTTAAGCACACTAATCTCGGCATCTTTGTATGAGATGTCTCTTTTAAGCACAACAATGTCCTCAGTAAAGATAGTCTCATTTTTCTTGTAAAATACTAGTTGTTATTCTAAAATAGCTAAACCTCTTTTATAATTTGAAAGATTAAATTCAGATTGGTTAAGCTCTATTCTTAAGTCATCATAATGCTTTTTAAGAGATTTATAGCTTTTTAAAGCTACACAATATTTTGAACAAGCATTGTTTGAATGTACCTCAGAGTCAGAAAATGCCATCAGTGCCATGTTGGTAGGAGCTTCCTCTGATATATTTCTTCTAGATCAAAGTTTCAGAACCTAAGCTCTGATACCACTTGTTGATCCCAAACACTTGTGCTTGTATTAGAAACTTTGAATGATATCAAAAAGTATGCGGAATCTACTCTTCAATATTTAGAAGAATTATAATGTAACAATAAACAATTAAACAGTAAACTGTATTATATTAACAAGAACAATTCATCAAAATGCTTCAATATTGTTAGCTCAATAATACGAGTACTCTTGTGTAGTGCTAGGGTTTACAACCTTGAAGCATAGCAAAAATGTATTCTAGAGATGTATGAGATGAGATTCCTAACAGCTGAACCTAGGACCTCCTTTTATAGGCACAAGGAGTCCTTTACAAGATAACTACAAATATACAATATTCGTATCATTCTAAACATATAAGATATACACTAAATATCTTCTATACATATCACATTACGCGTCTTCATCTCTGGCAGTACCATCTTTATCAGCAGACTTCAGTAGTACTAAGTCGGATATTGGCAGTACCAATATTATAACTAGCAGTACTAACTCAGTTAGTACTGTTAGTTATAATCTTCAGCAGTTCTAACTGTTTAGCTTGGTAGGACAAAGTGTTTGATCATTTAATTCCCAACAGGCTCTATCATGTATGCAGTAAGATGCACAAGGCCAGATGTGGCATTCGCACAAAATATCACCAGTCGATATTAACAGAACCCAGGTGGAAAGCACTGGCATGTTGTTAAGAACATTCTCAAGTACTTAAGGGCTACTCGAGAGATGTTTCTAGTGTATGGGGGAAATCTAGATGCAGAACTTGATGTTACAGGTTTCTGCGATGCGTCCTGGAACTGTGATAAAGATGATATGAAGTCACAGACGGGATATGTATTTGCCACTAATGGAGGAGCAGTGGACTGGAAAAGCAAGAAGCAGAGTACAATCGCGAAGTCTGCAACAGAAGCTGAGTACATAGCTACTTCAGAAGCTGCAATGGAAGCTGTTTGGATTAGGAAATTCATTTCATGGCTCAGAGTTATGCCTTCAATTGAATTACCTATTAATATGTATTGTGACAATTCTGCTGCAATTACATTCGCCAATGAACCTGGAGTCATGAAGGGCGCCAGACATTCCTAACGGAAATATCACTATGCTCGAGAACAAGTCGACATAGGTGAAATTAATCTACTCAAAGTTCACACAGATGACAATCTAGCTGATCCCTTCACAAAGGCTTTACCTAAGGAAAAACTTACTCAACTTGCCGATGGCATTGGACTTTGTTTAGCTAGTAGTTTCATGTAAATCTGTGGTTATGTATGTGGATAAAGAATGTTATGAACAATTATTATTTTAATGAAATAAAATATTTGTTATGTTTATTTTTCGTTTATAATATTGTATCCTATATTTGCATGTTTAATCCATGAATAATTTAGTTATTCTAAATAGTTCGTTGTCAATTAATGATATGGGAATATCATTGAATTAAGACAAATTTGAGTTTTGGTAGAATATACTTATGTATATTGATGCTTGGACATGCCAAATCCACATGTTATTCAATGAATTGAATATAGGACAGATCTCAACCGCATGGAGATTGTACTTTATGGATCTATGTCATTAAGTAAATCATGGTTATTTATCCTCAGACTTGAGATACCAGAAAATTGTCATGGATGTAGCACATTTTCTGTAAAATAGTCTAACGCTATCCGTAACTGGTAGTTATAAGGGCTGTTTTCAGGGGTGTTGTAAAATTCATGGGTTTGCTTGTAGTCAAGAGAGAATTTGTTACTTCGAATTTGTTTCAAAGTATAATATTGCTAGGCCACTCGTAGGGTTGACAAGATGTTTGCATGGCCATGCCCAAGATCTATCTGGAATACGTTCAGATGATTTGGTAATCTTACTCAATCAGATATAACGAGAAAGAGAAAGTTAATTATGGAATGACTAAGATCCATATCCATATTAACATGGTATTAGTAACAAAAGGATAAGTATAATGATGAATCATTAAAAGGTTTTCCAGGGAAACCACACTCAGGGTCGTTCTGGGGGCATTGGCGTGTTATGCTAGAGTAACCAATGTCATTAGTATATTAAGATATATCCAAGTGGGAGCTGTAAGTTTTGTGGATATAATTAATATGTGTATGTCCGGATTTGAACACGAGCCTATGAAATTGCACACTTTACATATGAGAGTCGATGTTAAAATAATTAATATATAAACGTTATATTTAATTATTAATCACAAATTAATACTTAACGGTCGTTAATACTTAACGGGAATTGACTAATGGTCGTTAAATGTGTAGAGATACGAATATATGGAAACAAGTCAAGAATGATCTGGAATCCCTCTTGGACTCCATAAATCGGCCGAACAAAGGGTATAGGGTATTCCTACCCTAACTTGGAATCCAAGATTTCATTAGTATAAATACAAACACATTATATTCATTCTTTTCTAATCTTGGATCACCAAAGAACCCTAACTTCTCTTCTCTCCCCTCTCTAGCTCATAAACGATCGTACAAACCTCCCGCTTAGGTTTTATGATTTTTTGTGACCTAACAAAAGTGTTTTGGTTATTTTGTGATTCAAGAACCTAGTTTTTCGCATCGAATCTGTGGAAAACTAGAAGGGGGTTGAATAGTTTTACCGGTTTTTAAGTTCTTTTAAAATCTTCTTAAAAGTTTACTTATTAAAAACCTTGATTCGAATCTTATGTGTAATCAATCAACACCAATATGAACTACACACTAAACTAACTAATAAAAAGTAAAATAAGTAAAGAGAAAAGATGGAAAGATCAAACCGAGACAAAGGATTTATAGTGGTTCGGCTACGATGCACCTCTTCGCCCTACTCCACTCCCCAAGTACCACACTCGAGAGTTTCAAGCACTATGTCAACAATCTCCCTTAAGGCGGAGAAAACCGTACACGTCGCTTATCCTATTTCCGACACTAAGCTAGATGTCGAATGCTAATCTTAGCTAGCACCAATCTACCACGATCCACTTGATCAAACACTCAAGCCCAATGGCTTCAAGAGATCACCAAGATCTCAACACGATCACAATGATCAACACTAACTTAACTAACACTATCCTAATGACCCTTGATCTTCTTGATCAATCACACATGCCCAATGGCTTCAAGAGATGTTCACTATCTCTTATAAGATCACAATGATCTTCACTAACACTCTCACAAAAGAAAAATGATCTTGATGTATGCTATGATACAATCAAGTATGTAAAAAATGTTACAAACAACCTAACAACTATAACTCTTGTATCTTCTTGGATACCTTGAGTTCTTCTCTTGCACTTGAAGAGGAATGACAACACCTTGTATCAACTTGGATACTTTGTGTTCTTCTCTTACTATTGAAGAGGAATGAAGAGGATCTCTAAGTTGGATGATTGGATCACTCTTGAACAAAAGAAAAACTAAACTAAATGATCAAGAAAAGAAAATGGTGTGAGGGATTTAAACTCTGAAGTTTCTGTGTGTGAAAGGGTGCCTAAAATCTGTGAAGCGGGTTGGTATTTATAGGCAGAAAAAATACGAACGTTACAGGTGGACGGCTCCACTAAATTACCCACGGCTCCACTAAATTTAGTGGAACCGTGGAGCCGTCCCAGACAAAGACGCTCCAAATTTTGTCTTTTCTGGTGAAAACTTATTTGGGGAAGTTTGGAGCTGATTTTGGGGGGAAAAATAGCTGTTATGAATTTTAAACTTATTTTTCTATTAAAACATTTCTTAATTATTCAAAAATAATTTGTCACGTATATTTTTGAAAAAATATTTTGTCACATTAAAATGTGAAGTCTTAAAACCCAAAATCACTTCTTTGATCATTTGTCAAGTTGTAAGTTTGTTCTAGAGTGATTTGCGTAGAAACGGAATCTTCCGATTAAAAACTTGTTTACGTTAACTTTAACGTAACGTGATTTCACATTTTGTCATCCTCAAAATGTGAAGTAATCGAAAGATATAAATAACGTTTTTAGAACATTATTTGCATCAACAATCTCCCCCTTTTTGAGGATGACAAAACATAAACTCATTTTTAAGTTAAAATTAGTTTTAACAAGTTTTTAATGAGTTTACTCCCATTTCTCCCCATTTTTGTCGAAGTAAAAAGGTTGCAAGGCTCCCCCTTGATATATACTCCCCCTCATTTGGAGAACACCAAGGAATTAAGCAATGATTCATGCTACAACACAATGTTAGATAACATATATACAAGATCTAACACGTAGCATTTAAGACAAATATCCAACCACAAAAAAAATAGCTAAGTAGCCAAAATAAACATGAAACAACCACATTAAAGCCCATTTCATAAACATAAAATAAATGTCATACATGAGTATGACTACAACAATGAAGCAAATTAAATAACAAGAAGACACATAAACATCAATAGTAGTATGAGGCTTCAAGATTTGCTTCCAACTTCAAAAGGTTCCTAAGTATTTATTGGAACAACTAAACATAAGTATGTTTAGTTTGGGCTATTGTGTGGTGGTGGAGGTGGAAGGATGATGGGGCCTATTGGTGGTGTGAGGAGATGCTCAAGGTATGAGAACCTAAAGCTTAACTCATCTCTAAGGCTCATGATGAGATTTTGGTTGTGGTGATGGTGATAAAGAATGGGATAACCCATTAAAGGTTGTGGTGATGGTGATAGTGATGAGGATGATGTGTTAGTGTCAAGTTCAAAGGGTGATGTAGGTGATAGGGTTAGTGTGAGAGCCAAAGGTTGTGGTGATGGTGATGGTGAAGTGGATGATGTGTTAGTACCAAGTCCAAAAGAGTTTGATGGTGATTGGGTGAAGGTTAAAGCTAGTGGTTGAGGAGGACTTGGTTGAGATAAAGGTGTGTTGGTTCTAATGGTGGTGGAGGATGAAGATGTTGGTTTGGTTGAGGTTGCCTTGGATGGAGCTTGGGGTGTAGATATGGAGGATGTTGATTTGGTTGAGGTTATGGGTGTGTGTATATCATCTTCATCATCCAAGGTGAGATCAATGAAAGTTATCTCTTTGGTGGTTGGTTTGGTTGAGGCTTGTGGTGTGTGAACACTTTTGATCCATTGATCAATAAGAGTGGTTTCATTGGTTGGTTTGATGTTAAGCCTTGGCTTTTTGTTTTTGTGTGAAGTGGTAGCAATGGTGGAAGCCATGATAGTTGTATGATGAGTGTGAAGTGGTAAGGGTGAAAATGTATGATGTTAGCTTATATAGCCAAATCAAAACATGCAAGGTTGAAGAGGATGTTGGATTTGGGGATTTGGGTGCATGGAAATCAGGTTATGTTTGCAGATTTCCAGGAAAAAGAAAGTCAAAAAGTGGAAGAGAACAGTTAATTTCGTCTTCCAAGGGCACGGTACCACTAAAGGTACCACGGCACCACTAAATTTAGTGGAGTCGTCCCCTATTTAGTGGAGCCGTGGCCTCCAGTTGACCCTTTTTCCAGGTCTGCAGATTCTAGGCTGCCTAAATGGGGAAATTCTGGGGAATCCATTTTCTGCAAATCTCAAAGCCTCAATCTACTAAAGAAGAAATCACATAAATTTCCTAACACTAGTCTAAACTAGCAACTAACATTATCATGTGATCTTCTAAGTTTAGGCAACTAGCAAGCATGCATCATTCCAAGCATTTTTATCATCTAGTGCATGCAATAAAAAATTTATGAACTAAACAAAGCTCATAAAATATCAAGATTGATTAACTAATAAAAGTAACCAATTTCAAGTAGTGAATGTTAAGGCAATTCAAGATAGTTTATGTTAAATGGACATTGCCATGACCTTATTTATAATAGCTTAATAATACTTAAGTTAATAGTACTACTTAAGCTAATCCTAACTAGTCTCTTCTTTTCCCCATCTTCTTTATCTTATTCCCGAGTCCTTTGATTGCCTTGCCAATGGACTTGAACCCCCCAATTGTTTGCTCATGCATTGAAACTTGTCAATTGTACATTGTAGTTTGTCTTCTCATTGCAGTGGCTAAGTTGATTAGGTCAGGGTCGGTTGTTTGAGTGAACGATGATGTGTCAAGGTTACGAAGGAAGGTGTCGGGAGAGGGAGTACGAGGACGAGACGTTCCTTCTTCGTTCGCCTCATCATCGTCCTCATCCATAGGTTGAGAAGATGATTCATGACCAAAGGAGGAAGAAGAAAGAGGGATATCGGAAGTGGATTTACGACCACGTTTGGTGTAACACCCCAACCCGACAAGGGTAAAGATATCACAATGATGGTTTCATATCAGATCAAAACAAAGCATACATCTATAGTAATACAAGAATTCTCAAAGGTTACAAATGAAATACAGATACTACAAGGTTACAAATGAACTTCCAATAAATACTAATTCCGAAATAATAATAACTTCTAATCACTTCTAAGTCCAAAAGTAGCTATCAAGTCTTCTAAGTCCAAGGTACTCTCCACTCATTCCCAGCTTCCTACTAAAACCTGCGGCAGGAAAAGAAATGCGGCTGAGCTACGAGAGCTCAGTGAACAGATATAACGATAACAAACAGTAATAGAGAATAGTACAGCAAAACAGAAATAAAGGTCAACAGATGTAATATGGTTCAAGGGATAAGTCAATGAATAAGTATAAAGGAAAGATAGAAAGGGATAGTAATCCACCACGAGCCCAGAAACAGATCATATCATATCATAACCACAAATCTTCATAATCATATAGAGGAGAGACCTCTCAGATAATAAGATAATATGAGGGGTGTCCTCATTCTTCAAATGGAGTAGCTAACTCCCAGATATATGTGAAAGGCGTGTATTGCACACAAGCACCAGTCACCAGACAAATCATATCAAATCATGTTAAATCCACTAAACAGAACAGATCTAGGATGCATCCATACGCCCCCGCAGATAAATAGTGGCCAAAATAATATAATGCGCATATCAGATAACAGATAAGGGGACGTGGCGGAACATCACTCTACCGCCCTAGAGTCATGCCATTGGTGCATCAATGACACGGCCATGTTACCTTCATGGCTAGGAAACAGATTTTGGCTCGGGTATCAAACTAAGAGTCAGATATCATATCAAATCAGAGTGTCATAACAGATGGCTCATAACAAATAGTTCATATCAAATATCTCAGAAGTAATATCAAATGTCCAAATCAGAGTTTATCAGATCAAGGTTCATATTCAATAATCAAGTCATGGTTCAGATCAAAAGTCCGTTTCAGAAGTTTCTATCAAAAGTCCATTTTAAACAATCCTTTAATTCATGATTTTCATAAAACGATCCTTTAAAGTAGTTTTCATAAAAATAGTCTTTCAAAACGGTTTTTCATAAAGCAAGTCTTCAAAATATAGTGTTCACAAAAGTTAGTAACCTTTCATATAAAAGTAGTTTCGCATCATTTATAAACATCTTTTTAAATTGGTTTTTCTCAAAACATTTCCATGGTATAATTAAAAAGGTTTTCATAACATAGGTTCATAACAGAGGTCATATCAAATGGGATCAACAGAGAAGGTTCAAGCAAAGGGAATCATAGCAATGGCATCAGTTCAGAAACTAACGGATCAGAATATGAAAGAGATCATGAGAAACCTTATAAGGAAGGTCAGAATATCTGTACCTCAAACCGGAAATGCAAAACACACCAGAAGACACAAGGATTAGAAGCTACTCCTTCTTCATCGAATCTACACGAATTAATAATCGCGCATTACTTATAAGCTCATTTTAGTACTTATAGTTATCCAGATTAGGGTTTCTTTCTATTTGTAGTAACTCTCCATTTTTAGTAACTTTTCTGTATTAGTAACTTTGATACTTTAGGGTTACAAATGACAATTAAATAAACTTAAAGGTTTAATATAATCAATTTCATAGTTTAGGGTTTATTATGGCAACTTATCATAGTTTAGGATTGAAATGTAAATTACCCAAATTTAAGGTTTATTTATGTCAAATGTTTAAGCTTAGGGTTTATATTGAATTTTAATTTCATAAATGACAATTTAGGCTTAGCCGATTTAATGAACATTTTAAAACGCATTTTCAATAAGTTAAGCTTGAAGCGAAAACATACACACGGTCGCACACACTTATACATTCCTAGGTATGCACACCATTCATTACTTCACGACTCCAAAATAACACCGAGACACTCCCCATAAAACCTAGTCGAGACACCTCTTTATAACTTAACAATATATTCCCACGAGACATCACCTTTTTAAAATTAGTTTGTACATGCTTATTCACAAGCACATGCACATGCATATTGCAAAACATTCACATGCCAACACACCCTCAACAGAAATTAACATTTAACCATTCATGTGACACACAACACTTATGCAAACACACCCTTTCTTGACAGCAACCCCACGACACAAAATGCTAAAAATAACTAACCCAACTCAGTCCATAATTAACCCACTCCGGCTAAGATAACTCCAAGCTCTCATCAATCTCGATCCCGACATAACACACTTACATACTCTCGACACACACATGTATATTTCAGTATGGTAACACATCGAGACACACTTAAATTCCAATGCAATCGTGACCCACTTTTACATTTCATACATACACATGCAATCTTATTCTTAACTCACACGTACAGTCATGACCACACACCACAATTATACTTCTTATACCATACATTGGTGACCCACTTTTATTTATCCTTTGGTTCATTTCCAGGTACGACACATATAAGACCCATGCATGCGTTTCACATATTGAAATCATATATCACCCTCGATCAGTATATATATATAAACACCACGTGAGAGAAAAGAAAGCATGCGAGGTATAAATAAACCACAATCGATCTCCAACACCATTCGATCAAGAATCCAAAACTTGACAACTCGCGACTCATAAATGAACTATATACTAAACCGTCTGTGACTTGAACTGAAACTTAAACACACCGCAACCTTAACCAAAACTCGACCATTACTTACTCGAACACATGACATGACACGACTCCAGGTTATAGAGTAAAACCCCACGCAAAGGTCGTTGTTTAGCGAGCCCACAAACAAACACAAACATCACATAAAATCATGCATGATCAGCCCTCGATCCCACGTCTTTAATAAGCCCGACCCTTGCTTTATTACTTAGATAAATTCCAGATTCTTAGGTCGTGTAATAGAGATTGTATAAATGTTTAGATGACCAAAAATAGATGCGTAACAGCCACATCAAATGACAAACAGAAAACAAAGTCGATACACCCATGGTTTATATATTCATTATTTCATGTGGTCAAAACGAAATTTAAAGCTCATTCCTTTAGGTCGATTTGGATTAGTTTAGTTTTAACTTATCATGATACGTGTATACATATCGAAGGAACAAGGATGGAGTGTACCTTGGGTCGAATAGAAAAAAGAGGACACGAATAACAGGCTCCAAACTAGTGCCTGATCGAACCAACACCAGCACTCCATTCGAACTGGAATTTACCCACTTCAACACAAGTAGAACTACGATCAACACCACCTCCTGCTGGACCTTCGCACACTTCCTTTGAGTCACCCTCTTTAATCGGATCAAAGAAGGAGAAAGCGGCTGCTACTAGATTATTATTTAGGGTTTGTGTGGTGTCATTATTAGGAGGTGTATTCGGTATAAAATAAAAAGGTAATATAAGGAAGTTGGGGCTGATTTGTGGGCCGAGAATTAAATGTAAAATGAGACCAAATCTCATTCACATTATTAACATATTTGGTTATTATTTTAAAATCATAGGTTGTGCTCATTTCCAAAAGTTTGGGGCTCATTTGGTACTTTATATGCTTATTAATACATTTTTAAGATTATGAGGGCCTTTTTGGTCTTTTTACATGTTTCAGATTTTAGGGTTTTACAACTCTTCCCCTCTAACAAAAAAATTTCGTCCTCGAAATTTGAACTCGCAAAGTGAAACGAAATCGTAACAAGTCGCAACAGATCATCGTAATATTCTCATGCCCGAGGAGGCTCTTCCAAAAGATCTTCAGACCAAAAGTTTCTCATGACTCAATCAAAAACAAAGTGGGTTCAGATTTCCCCAGAAAGAGACAAATTGGGTTGATTCGGATTCAAAGAACCATAAATCATAATTGGATGATAGGTGGATCTTCTGAAAAGCTTACATGGAATATGAACAGAATTTCAAATCAGATTAACTGTATTACTAGTGGAGAGTTCTACAGAGGTCAACAGGAAGCAATACGAGAGTTCAACTCATTCCAGATATTTAATGAACGGAAACAGAATATAGAATGAACCAAACACGGATAATCCTATGGAGATTCAGATTCTAAACTTCTTAGGTACTCCCCAAGATATCCTATGGCCACAATGAGTGCACGTTATATGGTGTAAGTATTATCACGTTGATCAGGCGTCATAATACTAGCACCACATAAATATGCCTTCATGATGATCATACTTTATCTCAAGTCCTAAACAAAACCACCTATCTTAATCCACCTAGTACTTCTACAGTCTCAGAGGTCATCAAAATCAAACACCATAACTAAGAGGAAAACGAACTACTCGAAAGAGTTAACGGAAGTCCCAGAATGTCTATCAGAATTTGGTACATCATTAAAAGCATCAAATCGTCCATCATTCGTCAAATTTCTCATAACAAAACCATCGTCCAGCATACGCAGAATGAACACCGAGCGGAATTACTAACAGGGAACATAAATCATTCAAGGGATCCTATCATCAGGTAACGGAAATTTTAGTAGGTCAAGAGGAAATGAATTACGTCACCCCTAGCTTCATTCTTCACAGGATCAACTCTTCCAAATACGAACGTTCGCTTCAGAATTATCGTCCATTCAAATACATGATCTTAAACTTCTTCCAAGTCCATGCAGTCTATCGTATGATCATAGGGTGTAGAGGAATTATAAACTTGAGTCTGGCTCCTCAAGCCTTCGGCACTTCTTCTTGGAACTGTGGTGTAGTAACGTGAATCTCCGGCATGGTCACTGTGCCTTCTTCCATTCGCGAGTCTGCTTCTGCTCTCAATTCATCTTAGTACAACTAAAATGGATAGAGAAGCAAGCCTGCGTGCCTTAGACAGGTCTTCAGCACGGTTCGAAATTCGCCAACTCCAACTGCCGTCATTGCCGGATGCATGGTAGTGTTGTCTGCTATAATCTCTGGACGCCAATCAAATTTGCTTCTTCCAGAATAAAGGGTTATTCTACAAGATGGTCTACATGTTCCCTTTCGTGCATACAACTGAAATACTTCTCGGAGGTTACTCTCAGTTTGTCATCTCTTTTCTTTAGAAGTCCTTGGGGTTGCTTCTTCAGTCCTTCAATCATTTAAAAGAGGCCATCTGGTACGGAGTTTACAAAGATAGAATCGATCATTGATACGTTGAATTTAAAAGATGGTCATGGTAGTGATACGATTAGGTTTACGATAGTCGATACTCCAAAGTTTTCTCTTTCTTCTTCACAACTAACAGGGTATTCAAAGGGAACACTGAGGTGAACAAAATCATATTCCATCAGTTTCTTCAATCTCTCAACTTCGATAACATTTTGGTTCGTCAACTGAGGTCGGTTCAAATTTCATTCTAATTCTCAACCAGGAGGGGAACCCAAGAGTTACATCAGAGGACACCAGAAAATTTTGCACAACAAAACTTCCAATGCCAAAGTTTTTTGAGAGTGGATAATAGGTGTCAGGAGACAATCGACAATCAAATGAGATCGAGGTAGAAGTTTCCATAGCAGCGTTAACAGATTCGAGCGGTTACCGGTTATCATAACGAAAGTGGGATAAAACATATTACTAAAGGTTACAAATCAGATACGGTAGTCCCTGGCAGGTTATGAGGGCCAGCCAATACATAACCTAAGGTCCTCAAGGTCGAATATATCAAAAGTAAACGGATTCATAGGATAATTACAGTCACCAAGCTAGACGGATAGTTCATATATCCAGGTCAAGTACATGGTTCATCAAAGTGTCGAGGCAGATGAGTGAATAGTTCAAGGTGTTGGATTCTTGTTTGGCTAAATAGCATAAGTGGCAGGTAGGTTGTGAATCATCGGTAATACAAAGATCGTATAACTATCAAAAGTGAGACATATAGAATATCAGTAATCAGCATCATCATGCTCAGCTAACAATTTCACATCGAGACAAAATTATCGTCGTATCCCTGGCTAATAATCACTAGAGTTCTCATAGGAGTAGTAATGGGCTTTGCAAGGACAGAGTAATATCAGATGATACATTTATATCCAGCACAGAAATGAATTTATAAAATGTGTCAACACATTAGAATTAAATGACTGTCGGGATGGTTAGAGGAGTACCAAACTGCTTATCTAACAGGTCGGAAGTGAAGAACAAAATCAGGTGGTGATGGCAAAAGCTTAACAATCAGAAATCATGGTAGGGAGTTCAAAATGGTTTTCAAACACCGAAGGTGAAACATAGGAGGGTAATCGTCAATGATCAATCAACCTATCCTTTATCAGAATACAAATCAAAGCAAACTATTCAATGAAAACATATCGGCAACGCAAGTCTTATCGTTCAAAAGTGAGAGGAAAGCATTCTTATACTCATGGGAATAGAGATGTTTAAGACGAACTTAGATAGGGTCAGAAGATTCATAGATTATCAAAAGCATATAACAGAATGCATCAAGTAAGTCATCGTCATAGAGATTCTCAGAATACCCGAAAAGACATCAAAATGATTAACAAAAGAATCAGAGGTCGGAGTCGGAATCTTAGGTGGTGCAAAGCGTGAGCTTAACAAGCAGGGCATAAATCAGAGTGATGCGGAAGCAATGCTACTTAAACAAAAGCCTTATAGTCTACCCATTCCTCACTGGTCAAAACTTAAGTTCCTATAGGAAAATCCTAAAGCAATTCTTAAAGGTTATCTTATGAGCGCATACAGTGGAAACTTAGTGGTCTAACTTACACAGGTCAAGGGTAAATGTATTACGAGTCGCAGCCTGTCTCTGATACCATAAATTGTAACACCCCAACCCGACAAGGGTAAAGATATCACAATAATGGTTTCATATCAGATCAAAATAAAGCATACATCTATAGTAATACAAGAATTCTCAAAGGTTACAAATGAAATACAGATACTACAAGGTTACAAATGAACTTCCAATAAATACTAATTCCGAAATAATAATAACTTCTAATCACTTCTAAGTCCAAAAGTAGCTATCAAGTCTTCTAAGTCCAAGGTACTCTCCACTCATTCCCAGCTTCCTACTAAAACCTGCCGCAGGAAAAGAAATGCGGCTGAGCTACGAGAGCTCAGTGAACAGATATAACGATAACAAACAGTAATAGAGAATAGTACAGCAAAACAGAAATAAAGGTCAACAGATGTAATATGGTTCAAGGGATAAGTCAATGAATAAGTATAAAGGAAAGATAGAAAGGGATAGTAATCCATGATGAACTCAAATAAGTACATTTTATTACTATCATTTATCCTATTAATTTGACTTGTTTTACTATATTATGTGTGAGGATTGATACTTAATTGTTTACTTTTGTAATTCTCAGGTAAAAACAAGCATTTGGTGAAACTTAGCGATTTTGGACTAATAATGGAGCAAAACATGCATAATGTGAAGAGCCTGCTGAAATGGACAAGATCAAGACTAATCTGCTCCAGATGCGCCGCATCTCACTCTCGACATGCGCCGCATCTCTATCAAGATATCACCAGATACGATCCAAGATACAAGAGGACATGCGCCGCATCTAATCAAGGGTTACGCCGCATCTTCTGGCGGTGTACGAATATTCCTGAATATTATAATCTTGGACCCCACGCGAAGTTAAGTACATACGCCGCATCTACTTAAGTAGATGCGCCGCATCTTCCCTCAGACAGAAACTATAAATACCCCGTAGACCAGACGTGAAAAAGAGTTCGAGTTCGGAAAACCTAAAACCGAAGTTCGCACAGCAGAGCAAAAGGACGAATTCAGTCAAGGAGGCAGCACAAGACACACCCAAATCGAAGATACAAGAGCTGTAAGAAGGTGCTGCATGTATTTAATTCATTAAGTAGTTTTGTTTTATTGTGTTAGCAAACTTTAATTCATCAGGATTGGTGGCTTGTGTAATGTGACAACGAAAGATTGCACTCCCTTTAATACTTGCTTTCCCATCAATTAAAGTTTATATGTTGAGGTCTTTGGTTACTACTTATTAGTGCATTGATAACCTCTGTGTTTATTAGTGGCTTGCGGGCATCCGACTGCGGGACAAGATGTGGCTCCCACGGTTGTTTCTAAATTGATCACTTAGGAATAACTTTTAGACATAAGTAATCATTAAGGGTTTACTCGCCGATGAGAATAGGACCAACGAGAAAGGGTTAATTACATACACTTCATATAAAGCTATCAATAAAACAAGTGACAATCTACTTAATCATAAGGACAGCCCTCTTATTGTCTCGAGTATCTATCTGTGTACGTGTGTGCTACTTGCTGATTCGTGCCTATTTGTTTATTTTATCATTTAATTACTACAAAACCGTGCCAGTCTCTCAGGCTGAAACCCCCTTGCGTTAGGATATTAAAATACTGATTAGAATAACTAGATAATACGTTCCACTCTTAGTGATCGACACTCTACTTACCATTATCTTCATACTGACCGGGTACACTGCTCGTTAAGTGTGTGTGTTATTGATAAGTCGGCTAAATATAAATTTAAAACTTGAGTAGGCATTAAAACTGCTAAACCGCAACGACACATCACGCGCATCAAGTTTTTGGCGCCGCTGCCGGGGAGTGAATTGTTATTATCTGTTAATTTGATTAGTATTTTAATTAGTTTTTTCTTTTTATTAGATTAATTGCATCATTGTACTATTTTGCATATTTGTTGTATTGTGTGTTAATTGTTTTCTTTTTATTTTTGTGTGTTTATTTTTATTTGTGTGTTTAAATTTTTGTTTTTATTTTTCGTACTTTTCTGTTCTGCTATCGTTGTACTGTGCTAAATCAAACGATACGGCGCATCTGATTTCTCAGATACGGCGTATTGCGTTTAATTTTTTTTATATACAACGCGTTTAATTAATTCGATACGACGCATCTTTTCCACAAGATACGGCGTATCTGTTTTTAATAAGAAAATTTTTCTAAGCGATAAAGTAATACGACGCATCTGCTTTTGCAGATACGGCGTATCTGTTTTTAATAAAAAAAATTTCTAAAACGTTAACGCTATACGACGCATCTTCTTTTGAAGATACGGCGTATCTATTATTTTAATTAAAAACAGTTTGCGAATTATTAAACAGATACGGCGTATCGATCTCTGTCGATACGGCGCATCTTACTGAATCAAAAATCTTTTATTTTCAAACGTAACGAAAATACGGCGCATTAACTTTCGTTAATACGACGCATTTAATTTTAATTAGATAAGTTGATTTTTGATTAATTAATTCGATACGGCGCATTCATAAATTCAAAGCGGCGTATCTATTTTCTGAATAAGTCTGATTTAATTTTAACGATTATAAGATACGGCGTATCCAACTTTTTGGATACGGCGCATCGTCTGCAGATATCAGTAACTTTAATTTTTCATATTCCGTTTTCGTTATTAATTATCTGATATATTACTTTCTCGAGCATACCCTACTGATGCTTTTCGTGATTGTTTCAGAAGGATAATGGAAGGATACGGAGAACTAATTGACTTCGACTTCGAAGCGAATTTTATGAATGAAGTATTAGTGCATGAAAAAACACCCGAACATCACGATGGGTACTGAGTTCGTATATATTGAAGACATGAATGCCTATTGTGACAACAATATGGGTGACGTGATTGTTGGAAAACCATTTTGTAGGGAGATCACTATTAATGCAAAACGATTTGAAGGAAAGATCACCTTTCAATGTGGAAGCGACATTATCACTTATATGATGCCCCGAACTCACCCTGGATTTAAACATGCTACTAATAGGGTCTGCTACAAATTCTCTCCATTCCTTTTTATTAGTAATGATGACATGAAAAAAGGAATTGAGTACCCATATCAATTAATGGGAGGATTCTACAAAGGAGTTTTGAATTTGGGACCTGAATATATACGAGACGATTCGGTTGCTAGATGGATCCTACGTGGCCATGTAGGAATCAATGATCGATACTAAAGAGCTGAACGTGAGTCTAACTTGAAGACTCTGGAATAAAGACAAGTGCTTACCGGGAGACAACCCGGATTTATCTTTTATTATTCTGTTTTCTGTGTCGAGTCAGTCCAGGCCGCACGAAGATACGGCGCATCTCAGTCCTGAGATGCGACGCATCCTCTGCAATGGTCATATCTTATTTTATTTTTTCTGCATTTTTATTTTTCGACTTTAAAACTTTTTATCAGTTTATTTTAATGCGGCGCATCCCTGGTTAAGGATGCGGCGCATCTTTATTCTGATCCGTATTTATTCCAGGCTCGATACGGCGTATCTTCTTCAATAAGATACGGCGCATCGATTAACCTGATGATTTTCAGTTTTAATTTTTAAGTTTTATTTTTATCTAACTACTAATGTGTTATGCAAGTTTGAACCTTTCTTATCTTAGGTGTGTTTTTAAAGTGTTGGTGGTATTATAGTTTCCTGGATTTCCTGTGGATACATCAAGTATGAAGTTTTAACGTTCTAATCCACATGGAAGATGATTTTTGCTCTTATACTAATGGAGGATCATACCGAGCAAATCTCAGGGGAGTTTTTCCTGTTCTAATTCTTTTATTTTCCAGTTTTTAACCTTTTATACAAACAACGAGGACGTTGTTTAACTTAAGTGGGGGGATTGGAGAATTAGAACACTTAACAATTACTTGTCCTACTTTTTCAAAAATTATGCTTAAAATGTGCTTAATATATCAAACTTAAAATTTTTTTTTAGCATGTTTTTGTTTAAGATCTAAGTTACATAACTGCACACATGACGTTATTTTCAAAAAATTGTGATTTATCAAAATTCACAAATCTATGAGTGTGCCGGTGACTTGTAAACTTTAGAACTTGGCTTGTATACTATTCGAGACCACCATAATGAGTATTATTTATATAATTGGAATGACTTGTCTAACTTGGTAAAATTCTAGGATTACACCAAATAGCCTTTATATGTTATGTGTTATTAGCTAACTACACTGGTTAGTTAACCCCCGTATAAACCCTTTTGTTACTCTCATTTTTAGAGTAAGATACCCCTAGAAAAACCCTCAGAGCCATTCCTTTCGTTTCTTACACCTATGTTTAAAATGTTTCGTTACACCCTTACACCTTAGCCTACCCTGTAGATTAGAATCCGTGGTTGGTTAATTGCTATAGGCAGAGTGTGTTTCCTTACATTACCTGTGTTCGCGTGCGTAATTCATTATCTATGGTTAGGTCGGGAAATTGCACAATGCAAATTGGAGTGAAAGTAAATATTGTATATTTTTGAGTTTATTTTTCGTGTGTTTACTACTTTCACTATTACCGTTATTTCTGAAAGTATGAAAAGTATTAAAAAAATTATCCGAAAAGAAAGTTGTAGTGATATGGTGAAATTTTACACATCTATGTTTATGTTTCAAGTAAAAAAAAAAAAAAAAAAAAAAAAAAAAAAAAAAAAAAAAAAAAAAAAATCGAAAAAATGAGAAAAGAAAAAGAAAGAAAAAAGAGTTGGATGTTTATTTTAAGCCAACAATGTAGAGTTATGTAAGTGGTCGATATCACCACTATTTGTTGTATTATATCTATGGATTGAATGGGAATTGGCAGTTATGGGAATGCCAATTAAGGTTTATTCTTTGATTAAGATTTTGTTGAGTATAATTCGTGTCTACCTAAAGCGTGTGTTTCAAGTGTTAAAGCGTGAGTTATTCAATGATATGAGTCTTATTCATGGGATGGTTGGGATAGTGATTAACCACACTTAGGATTTTAATTTATTTGTTTTGTTTTGTTTATTTTTATTTTTACACCAATTTATATCCCAAATATTATCCATACCCTGTATTGTTCTTTATCCAACCAAACCTTTGATTTATTGAGATTAGGGATTTGAGCAATCTTAAGTATCGTAGTCGTGGATTCGGCCATGTATTTGTGATTTTGTCGCCTTTTCTGGAATTTGAGATCGATAGTGTAAATAAGAATAATTAACCCTTAAGCCTAAAAACCCTTTTTACCGCTTTAGACTTGTTATTCCTTAGCTTTAGTGGTGGAGATGTGTATACTTGCCAAGCTTATGATAGAATATTCGTCGCGACTGGACAGTTAAACGATTAGATTTGCTTTTATCGACTTATTTTATTTTACTTCTAATTCGTTAAGTGTTTAGTTGTGTGATTATGAAATAAACGAATACATGCTTAAATATAAAAATAAATCCTAACATCTTTTAGGATACATTTTCATAAATGAAATTCTAAGGTTTACTTGGGGACAAGTAAAGTTCAAGTGGGGGGATATTTGATGAACTCAAATAAGTACATTTTATTACTATCATTTATCCTATTAATTTGACTTGTTTTACTATATTATGTGTGAGGATTGATACTTAATTGTTTACTTTTGTAATTCTCAGGTAAAAACAAGCATTTGGTGAAACTTAGCGATTTTGGACTAATAATGGAGCAAAACATGCATAATGTGAAGAGCCTGCTGAAATGGACAAGATCAAGACTAATCTGCTCCAGATGCGCCGCATCTCACTCTCAACATGCGCCGCATCTCTATCAAGATATCACCAGATACGATCCAAGATACAAGAGGACATGCGCCGCATCTAATCAAGGGTTACGCCGCATCTTCTGGCGGTGTACGAATATTCCTGAATATTATAATCTTGGACCCCACGCGAAGTTAAGTACATACGCCGCATCTACTTAAGTAGATGCGCCGCATCTTCCCTCAGACAGAAACTATAAATACCCCGTAGACCAGACGTGAAAAAGAGTTCGAGTTCGGAAAACCTAAAACCGAAGTTCGCACAGCAGAGCAAAAGGACGAATTCAGTCAAGGAGGCAGCACAAGACACACCCAAATCGAAGATACAAGAGCTGTAAGAAGGTGCTGCATGTATTTAATTCATTAAGTATTTTGTTTTATTGTGTTAGCAAACTTTAATTCATCAGGATTGGTGGCTTGTGTAATGTGACAACGAAAGATTGCACTCCCTTTAATACTTGCTTTCCCATCAATTAAAGTTTATATGTTGATGTCTTTGGTTACTACTTATTAGTGCATTGATAACCTCTGTGTTTATTAGTGGCTTGCGGGCATCCGACTGCGGGACAAGATGTGGCTCCCACGGTTGTTTCTAAATTGATCACTTAGGAATAACTTTTAGACATAAGTAATCATTAAGGGTTTACTCGCCGATGAGAATAGGACCAACGAGAAAGGGTTAATTACATACACTTCATATAAAGCTATCAATAAAACAAGTGACAATCTACTTAATCATAAGGACAGCCCTCTTATTGTCTCGAGTATCTATCTGTGTACGTGTGTGCTACTTGCTGATTCGTGCCTATTTGTTTATTTTATCATTTAATTACTACAAAACCGTGCCAGTCTCTCAGGCTGAAACCCCCTTGCGTTAGGATATTAAAATACTGATTAGAATAACTAGATAATACGTTCCACTCTTAGTGATCGACACTCTACTTACCATTATCTTCATACTGACCGGGTACACTGCTCGTTAAGTGTGTGTGTTATTGATAAGTCGGCTAAATATAAATTTAAAACTTGAGTAGGCATTAAAACTGCTAAACCGCAACGACACATCACGCGCATCAATCCACCACGAGCCCAGAAACAAATCATATCATATCATAACCATAAATCTTCATAATCATATAGAGGGGAGACCTCTCAGATAATAAGATAATATGAGGGGTGTCCTCATTCTTCAAATGGAGTAGCTAACTCCCAGATATATGTGAAAGGCGTGTATTGCACACAAGCACCAGTCACCAGACAAATCATATCAAATCATGTTAAATCCACTAAACAGAACAGATCTAGGATGCATCCATACGCCCCCGCAGATAAATAGTGGCCAAAATAATATAATGCGCATATCAGATAACAGATAAGGGGACGTGGCGGAACATCACTCTACCGCCCTAGAGTCATGCCATTGGTGTATCAATGACACGGCCATGTTACCTTCATGGCTAGGAAACAGATTTTGGCTCGGGTATCAAACTAAGAGTCAGATATCATATCAAATCAGAGTGTCATAACAGATGGCTCATAATAGATAGTTCATATCAAATATCTCAGAAGTAATATCAAATGTCCAAATCAGAGTTTATCAGATCAAGGTTCATATTCAATAATCAAGTCATGGTTCAGATCAAAAGTCCGTTTCAGAAGTTTCTATCAAAAGTCCATTTTAAACAATCCTTTAATTCATGATTTTCATAAAACGATCCTTTAAAGTAGTTTTCATAAAAATAGTCTTTCAAAACGGTTTTTCATAAAGCTAGTCTTCAAAATATAGTGTTCACAAAAGTTAGTAACCTTTCATATAAAAGTAGTTTCGCATCATTTATAAACATCTTTTTAAATTGGTTTTTCTCAAAACATTTCCATGGTATAATTAAAAAGGTTTTCATAACATAGATTCATAACAGAGGTCATATCAAATGGGATCAACAGAGAAGGTTCAAGCAAAGGGAATCATAGCAATGGCATCAGTTCAGAAACTAACGGATCAGAATATGAAAGAGATCATGAGAAACCTTATAAGGAAGGTCAGAATATCTGTACCTCAAACCGCAAATGCAAAACACACCAGAAGACACAAGGATTAGAAGCTACTCCTTCTTCATCGAATCTACACGAATTAATAATCGCGCATTACTTATAAGCTCATTTTAGTACTTATAGTTATCCAGATTAGGGTTTCTTTCTATTTGTAGTAACTCTCCATTTTTAGTAACTTTTCTATATTAGTAACTTTGATACTTTAGGGTTACAAATGACAATTAAATAAACTTAAAGGTTTAATATAATCAATTTCATAGTTTAGGGTTTATTATGGAAACTTATCATAGTTTAGGATTTAAAATGTAAATTACCCAAATTTAAGGTTTATTTATGTCAAATGTTTAAGCTTAGGGTTTATATTGAATTTTAATTTCATAAATGACAATTTAGGCTTAGCCGATTTAATGAACATTTTTAACGCATTTTCAATAAGTTAAGCTTGAAACGAAAACATACACACGGTCGCACACACTTATACATTCCTAGGTATGCACACCATTCATTACTTCACGACTCCAAAATAACACCGAGACACTCCCTATAAAACCTAGTCGAGACACCTCTTTATAACTTAACAATATATTCCCACGAGACATCACCTTTTCAAAATTAGTTTGTACATGCTTATTCACAAGCACATGCACATGCATATTGCAAAACATTCACATGCCAACACACCCTCAACAGAAATTAACATTTAACCATTCATGTGACAAACAACACTTATGCAAACACACCCTTTCTTGACAGCAACCCCACGACACAAAATGCTAAAAATAACTAACCCAACTCAGTCCATAATTAACCCACTCCGGCTAAGATAACTCCAAGCTCTCATCAATCTCGATCCCGACATAACACACTTACATACTCTCGACACACACATGTATATTTCAGTATGGTAACACATCGAGACACACTTAAATTCCAATGCAATCGTGACCCACTTTTACATTTCATACATACACATGCAATCTTATTCTTAACTCACACGTACAGTCATGACCACACACCACAATTATACTTCTTATACCATACATTGGTGACCCACTTTTATTTATCCTTTGGTTCATTTCCAGGTACGACACATATAAGACCCATGCATGCGTTTCACATATTGAAATCACATATCATCCTCGATCAGTATATATATAAAAACACCACGTGAGAGAAAAGAAAGCATGCGAGATATAAATAAACCACAATCGATCTCCAACACCAGTCGATCAAGAATCCGAAACTTGACAACTCGCGACTCATAAATGAACTATATACTAAACCGTATGTGACTCGAACTGAAACTTAAACACACCGCAACCTTAACCAAAACTCGACCATTACTTACTCGAACACATGACATGACACGACTCCAGGTTATAGAGTAAAACCCCATGCAAAGGTCATTGTTTAGCGAGCCCACAAACAAACACAAACATCACATAAAATCATGCATGATCAGCCCTTGATCCCACGTCTTTAATAAGCCCGACCCTTGCTTTATTACTTAGATAAATTCCAGATTCTTAGGTCGTGTAATAGAGATTGTATAAATGTTTAGATGACCAAAAATAGATGCGTAACAGCCACATCAAATGACAAACAGAAAACAAAGTCGATACACCCATGGTTTATATATTCATTATTTCATGTGGTCAAAACGACATTTAAAGCTCATTCCTTTAGGTCGATTTGGATTAGTTTAGTTATAACTTATCATGATACGTGTATACATGTCGAAGGAACAAGGATGGAGTGTACCTTGGGTCGAATAGAAAAGAGAGGACACGAATAACAGGCTCCAAACTAGTGCCTGATCGAACTAACACCAGCACTCCATTCGAACTGGAATTTACCCTCTTCAACACAAGTAGAACTACAATCAACACCACCTCCTGCTGGACCTTCGCACACTTCCTTTGAGTCACCCTCTTTAATCGGATCAAAGAAGGAGAAAGCGGCTGCTACTAGATTATTATTTAGGGTTTGTGTGGTGTCATTATTAGGAGGTGTATTCGGTATAAAATAAAAAGGTAATATAAGGAAGTTGGGGCTGATTTGTGGGCCGAGAATTAAATGTAAAATGAGACCAAATCTCATTCACATTATTAACATATTTGGTTATTATTTTAAAATCATAGGTTGTGCTCATTTCCAAAAGTTTGGGGCTCATTTGGTACTTTATATGCTTATTAATACATTTTTAAGATTATGAGGGCCTTTTTGGTCTTTTTACATGTTTCAGATTTTAGGGTTTTACATTTGGACCCTTTGTCCTTACGTTGCTTTGTGCGACGTTGTGGTCCACCAAGTGGTTTCATGATGGGATTGACTAGGACATAGTCGACATCAGTGAGATGTGGGAAATTTTCCATAACCCACTTGAAGAGACGAGTAAGCAACATGCCATATGGCATGAGCTTATCGGAACGACTATGGATGTTGGCCATCCTTTTGGCCATATAGTATGCGAGGTTGTATGGTTCCTCGATACTAAGACAATAGAGCATGTGGGCGAGACTCGCCGAAACGTGATCACGATTGCCAGAAAGGCTCAACACGTTCTCACGTAGAAGAAGTTCCCAACTTCTGAGGTCGGGAAGGAGTTCTTTGAGGTAGATTTTGTTGGGGTCAAGAAGGACAATGGAACCATCACGTTTTTTATACGTGTTGGCGACTCAAGGAGTTTGGATGACTTGTTTGATGGTTTCGATGTTGGGGATTTCGGTACGATAAGTACCTTGACTCTCAAGATTATAGAAAAGAGACTCTAGGGAATGGTCTTCAGTGTATGCACACTGACCATACGAAGGAACACCGAGTATTTCACCAAGCTCGGAGACGGACAAGATAATATTTTTGTTTTGGATCCAAAAGTCAAGGAAGACATTACCTTCAAGGTCATTGAAGGTGCGGACTCGACTATAAAATTCGAGAACAAAACGAGGACAAATTTGATCGTTTATTTGGTATAAACAATCAAATTCGATAGTAGGGAAGCAAACTTGGATGTTATCCAAGAGAACGTAATGAGCATCGACTACACGTCCTTTGTGTATGTATCGATCTTGGACTTTGGCAAGATAAGCTTTTTGCTCATCAGGGATGGTAGGATCGTCTAATAGACGGGGAATGTAGGGTTTGGTATCTTGATAATCATTACGAGGCATTGTCACCTACAAAAATATAATATTTTGCATGTTAATTTGTTGCATTTTAGTGATCACATTTTGAGTGTGTGTGTGTGTGTGTGTCTAAATGCAAACGATGTGGAGGTGCGGTAATCTCAACTCTAAAATAAACCTAATAAGATTACCCAAACACTCCTAACTTCACTTTTGCTCAATCAAATATGTCGAATAATACATATTAATTATGTAGGTCGATCCATATTTGAGAGTTCATGTATGCATGCCCAAAACGTTTTTAATTTGCATCAACAATGCACGAAAAAATGTTTCATGATCCTAGACTTGTGAACTTTTTCGAAAACAATGGAATTGGGGTGTTTGGCAAATGCCTCAACTTGGCGCCAAAAATCTTAAAATTGGAAAGCCTCAATATTAATCAGTCCGAATCCAATTTTAATCATCCTAGACATGATTCCACCAAAAGTAATTAATCCTCATCCAATTTTAAATGGAAAAATTCAGACTAGATTATGCAATACAAGTGGGTTTATGAAAATTCTAGGTTTAGAGAATCATGTAAGTACTACATTGTCTAATCCTAGTCCTAATTTCACAAAAGTTCATCAAAAGTTGAAAATCCCCAATTCGAATTTATGCATATGAACAAACCCTAGACTCAAATTGAAAAGAAATTAAAGATAATTGACTTACAATTTGTGTTGAATTGATTAGGATTTGTTGATTCCAATGCCTTGAATTTGATTAGCAAGTGTGTAATGGGATTTTGGTTGTGGTTTCGGTTTGTGACAGCAGCAGGGAATGAGTTTATTTGTTTGAAATGAGTGTGTAGAGGAAAGTGGAAGAAAAACAGGCATTTTCACAGATGCACAATACCACTAAACATTAGTTGTGCCGTGCCACTTTAGTAGAGCCGTGGGTCTGTAAGGCCCATTTTTGTTCTGTTTCGACTCTTGACTGATTAATCTTACTTATTTAGTAAGACTTTTTGACGCGAGAAAAAAGTTTATACCTAATAAACTCTTTGACGAAAATGATTAGGCAAGATGACAAGAAATGACCTTAGTATTTCCAAGGAAATGACCAAGATGTCATTGGAGGAAAATAGGATTGACTTTCAGTATTTCCCGTGAAATAAGTAAAAGTCGTGAGTTGAGATTTGGAGAATGACTACAATATTTCAAATGAAATATTTAATCAGTCGGGATACAAGACGTAAGGAATGACTTAATATTTCCAGTGAAATATTCAAAAGTCATGTGACGAGACGTGGGGAAATGACTTAGAATTTCAAGTGAAATGTCTAATAGTCGTGAGAGGAGTGAAAGAGATGACTTGAAAAGTCATGAAGCGATACGTCGGGAATGACTTCAATATTTCCAATGAAATATTTGAGTGGTCATTAGAAGGACGAGATGAGTGACTTAATATTGATTAAGTCACGAGATAAGATGTAAGGGATGACTTTAATATTTCCAGTGAAATATTGAACTAGTCATGAGTGAGATGAGACGGATGACTTAAGAAGTCATGAGACGAGACGCAAGAAATGACTTTAATATTTCTAGTGAAACATTTACAAAGTCATAAGATGAGATATGAGGGATGAATTCAATACTTCCAAAGAAATATTCGAATAGTCATGAGCGGGATGTGAAGGATGTGTTGGTTAGAATATCAACGATATTGTCCTTAGAGGAAAACTTTTCCAAAGAGAAGATTCCTTTTTGGACATTGTCGTGACGGAGGAGATGACGTACTTTGATGAGCTTCGTTCATGAGCAAACCACGGGGTTCTCGGTCAAGTCTATTTGCATCTCGGCTGTTACTCTTCACAGGAGTGTTGTTGGGATGGACGCCTCATTTGATTGGAGCTTGTCTCATCCATAGTGCTTGTTGTCATGCCTTTTCGGTGCTTACGTATTCGACTTCGGTTGTGGAGATAACAAGAGTTGTTTGTTCTTGAAGAATCAAGAAGTTAGGCAACAACCTATGAAGGTGAAAACTCCACTCTTTTTCATTCCACATTCTTTCCTGCATTATCATGGTTGATATAGACAACAATTTATACATCAATCCCCTTGAGATATCATAATCTCAAGTGTATAGTGCCATTAATGCATCGGAAGATACATCAAACACTTTAAGGTAAGAAGTTTTAGGATCCTTCTTACAAGTGGGCACAAAGCCAGACACTAGACATGACAATGGGCCTACTTACCGTTAGGTAAACCAATTTACCTATCATGCCCCTTAACCTAGTGATATCCGCGTATTCACCTTCATCGTCTCTTGTGAGATTCATTTTTGCGGATATGGGCGTTAATGTTAATTAGGATTTTTCTAAGCTATGTATCTTATACATATAGTATACTTAAGTTTATGGGGATACTTTCTTCAGGTAGTATTATATACGGGCTATGGATGAAACTTGATTCACTCATCATTGCTCATCTCAAACTTGTCACGCATGATCTTTGAGCGATTATTGTACATTTCTGGGCAAGTTGAGTTTGTCATGATAATCTTTGACAAATATTTGAGTCATGATGATATGTGAATTTCGTTTCTTTGTGATAGTGCCTACTAAGTTAGATTCTAACTACACTATATGTCTAGCATTTCTACCAACAAATGGTGTTTTAAGAAAGCGTACCTGAGCCTGAGGTGTTGCCCTTAAAACTTGAAAACTAGACTACCTTTGTTTGAAAGCTAGGCACATGAGACATGACTTTACTTTTGCGTCACAAGATTTGTTTGATCACAAATCATTCTCCATTTGTTAGACTTCAAATTTATTTACAACCATGTTTATCTAGCAAAACAGAAGTTCAAACATCTGGTCCCCAATATCTCATGGGTCTAAAGTTGTTAGAGTTAAACATCCTACGCATTCGTTGCATTTGTTTAGGATGTGAGAATGGAGGACACATTTCCCATGGTAGGTAACTTTGAGATTGACGGTTACTCCAAGTTACGGGAAAGTCACTTGGATGATTTTGTCTTCTAAGGTTACCTCTCGGTAGAGGAGTTCTAGACCGAGGTTTGGGTGAATTTATTTTTCTAGGTGGAGGAGTCGTTGACCTAGTGTCGGGCTTTACAAATCCAAGTTCAGGAGTTGACGGGGATTTGTAAAGGCTTTTGACTTCCTCTATGCTAGCAATAGGTACTTTAGTACCATCTACAATTATGTGACTTGGTTTAGACTTAAGTTATTTTTCAAGATTGACCCAGTTCTGACTTCAGCACCAGACGGTACCACGGTACCACTAAATTTAGTGGTGCCGTCTGTACCTTTAGTGGTGCCGTCACCTTCAGACTCAGAAACTTCAGGTTTTACAAATTTTACTTGTTTAGTACTACTTGTAGAGGCCTGATTTGGGTCAAATCCTAAACCCGCACGGTCATGTTCATTATATCTAATGTTTTCAAGCATCTCATTAAGTGCTTTAGTTCCTTCTTCAAACTTAATGATTCTCAAAGCATTTTCTTTGAGTTTTTCGTTTTCTACTTGAAGACTTATGCATGACCCACATCCTAAGTCTACTTCTTTATTTTTCTCAAGTCTTTTGACTTGATCCTTTAGTTCTAAAATTAGCAATTCAAGTTCTTGCAATTTTAATTTTAGTTTTGTGTTTCTACCTAAAATCTTAGAGCTAACCTCGCATAGTTTATCGTATTTGTCATTTAACCTAGTGTCATCTATTGACGAATTATCATCACTATAGTAAGAAGAGTCGGAATGTACCTCATTAGAAGCTTGAGCCATTAGGCATGTTTCATCCTTGGGCTTCTTCTCTTCTTCTTCACCACTATCACTCCAAGAGCCTCCTATGAAAGCTCGTTGGTTGTTGGATTTCGGTGGTTTGGGACATTCTCCTATGAGATGATTAGAATCTCCGCATCTAAAGCATCTCCTATCACTTGTCCCATTCTTTTCAACTCGGTTCTTTTGTGATGTCTTCTTTTCATCACGAGGTTGCCTAACGAACCTACCTCTTCTCCTAAAGAACTTCTTAAAGTCCCTAACCGCTAATGCATATTCTTCATCTTCACTATCGGAACTCGAACATTCCTCATCACTAGACTCCTTCTTGGCCTTTAATGCTAGAGATCTAACTCTCTCACTTTTTCCTCTAACTATATCGGAGTCTTTCTTGATTATCATCTCATGAACTTTCAAGTTTCCTATTAGTTCATCGAGTGACAATGTCGCCAAGTCCTTTGACTCTTCAATGGCGGTGACCTTTGCTCTCCATTTAGGATGTAGAGCCCTAAGAAACTTCCTAACATAATTCTTGCTAGAGTAACCTTCATCAAGAGCTTTAAGACTAGTGATAATAGTATTAAATCTAGCAAAAGCATTATCTATTAACTCATCTTCCGAAATGGAAAATTGTTCATATTGTTGAACAAGAAGATCAATCTTGTTCTCTTTGACTTGATTATTACCTTGGTGAGTGACTAACAAAGTTTTCCAAATGTCTTTTTCCGTATTACACATAAAAATTCTTTCAAATTCCTTTTTAGGCAAAGCATTGTAAATCGTCATTTTAGCCTCATTATTTTTGGCTAGTTTTCTTTTAAGTTCATCACTTTGTTTATCATAAGAAACTATTTCTTCCTTTTTAGTTTCTGGATTCATTTGAATCGGTTTAAAGTCACCCTCGGTAATAACATGCCAAAGATCAATGTCTTTTGATTTCACATACGTTTCGAATCTTGTTTTCCAATAAATAAAACAATCGATTTCGAAAAGTGGTGGTCTTTGCATAGATTGCCCTTCTAGATATTTGTCGGAATCCATTGATCGATTCAAGTTTTAAAATACAATATACTTTAAAATCTTGACTGACGTGACTTCTGATACCAATTGTGGAAAACTAGAAGGGGGGGGGGGGGGTTGAATAGTTTTACCGGTTTTTAAGTTCTTTTAAAATCTTCTTAAAAGTTTACTTATTAAAAACCTTGATTCGAATCTTATGTGTAATCAATCAACACCAATATGAACTACACACTAAACTAACTAATAATAAGTAAAGTAAGTAAAAAGAAAAGATGGAAAGATCAAACCAGGACAAAGGATTTATAGTGGTTCGGCTACGAAGCACCTCTTCGCCCTACTCCACTCCCCGAGTACCACACTCGAGAGTTTCAAGCACTATGTCAACAACCTCCCTTAAGGCGAAGAAAATCGTACACGTCGCTTATCCTATTTCCGATACTAAGCTAGATGTCGAGTGCTAATCTTAGCTAGCACCAATCTACCACAATCCACTTGATCAAATACTCAAGCCCAATGGCTTCAAGAGATCACCAAGATCTCGACACGATCACAATGATCAACACTCACTTAACTAACACTATCCTAATGACCCTTGATCTTCTTGATCAATCACACAAGCCCAATGGCTTCATGAGATGTTCACTATCTCTTATAAGATCACAATGATCTTCACTAACACTCTCACAAAAGAAAAATGATCTTGATGTATGCTATGATACAATCAAGTATGTAACAAATGTTACAAACAACCTAACAACTATAACTCTTGTATCTTCTTGGATACCTTGAGTTCTTATCTTGCACTTCAAGAGGAATGACAACACCTTGTATCAACTTGGATACTTTGTGTTCTTCTCTTGCTATTGAAGAGGAATGAAGAGGATCTCTAAGTTGGATGATTGGATCACTCTTGAACAAAAGAAAAACTAAACTAAATGATCAAGAAAAGAAAATGGTGTGAGGGATTTAAACTCAGAAGTTTATGTGTGTGAAAGGGTGCCTAAAATCTGTGAAGTGGGTTGGTATTTATAGGCAGAGAAAATATGAACGTTACAGGTGGACGGCTCCACTAAATTACCCACGGCTCCACTAAATTTAGTGGAACCGTGGAGCCGTCCCAGACAAAGACGCTCCAAATTTTGTCTTTTCTGGTGAAAACTTATTTGGGGAAGTTTGGAGCTGATTTTCGGGGGAAAATAGCTGTTATGAATTTTAAACTTATTTTTCCATTAAAACATTTCTTAATTATTCAAAAATAATTTGTCATGTATATTTTTGAAAAAAATGTTTTGTCACATTAAAATGTGAAGTCTTAAAACCCAAAATCACTTCTTTGATCATTTGTCAAGTTGTAAGTTTGTTCTAGAGTGATTTGCGTAGAAACGGGATCTTCCGATTAAAAACTTGCTTACGTTAACTTTAACGTAACGTGATTTTACATTTTGTCATCCTCAAAACATGAAGTAATCGAAAGATATAAATAACGTTTTTAGAACATTATTTGCATCAACAGAATCGCTACCAATATGTGTGTACAAGAACGTAGAGCAAACACACTTGTGTTTGATATGTTATCCCTAATATCAATCCTATCATACACTACCACAATCAATAAAGAATCAAGAGAGAAGTGAGGCTTTAGATCTAGTGAGAAAAAACTAGAGAGAGAAATATATTAATCACACACTTACACTCTTAAAACAACCTTAAAGCACCACCATTTACAAATGGGGAGGAGGTGCTATTTATAGATTTTCTACACAAAAGGCTTGTGGGCTTACATATAACATATTAGATTAAACTTAAAAGCCCATCGACTATTCTAATTAATAAACAACGACACATTTACAAAAATATAATAACGATAAATGACCATCACTTTTTATAAAAGTTAACATGATAATCCCTTGGTCGACTTTTGTAAGAAGTCAAAATTCATAAACCCTAAATTATTAGGGTTTTGGTTCTTGATAATTGTTTTTCTTGGATTTGCTAAAAGGTACGCATTTCTTTTAGTTTCGGTTAATTACATTACAAGTATTATTGTCTTACGCTTCCGCTACGTGCTTCTTGATGTTTTATATTAAATTATATGCTTGCCATGATACTTAAATTCCAACAATTCGTAGGTAACACGAAACCCAAAATGCATCTCTATAAATACCAGGTCATCTCCATGAAATGAATCACATCACTTGGCTCGCTTTGGGAGGAAGGCTACTGACGATAGCGAATATCAGAATAAGAATAAGTCTAATTTTTTTAGTTCTTTTTCTACCAACCAAAAAAGGGTGTTACAACTACATTGTTAAATAAACAAGTCTTGTCGGGTTCGCGCTCCACTGCGGGCATAAGCTATTTGCATGATTGTGATACATTTACGACAACACCAATGCTCATTAATGGTTCAAACATACAATAAAAATGCACCAAAAAGACCTTGTCCAATTTCGAGCCTATACTAAACCAGAACATAACATAGCAACAAAATAAAATAATAACCCTCTAAAAACCAAATCCTAACCCTAAACAACTTCCAACGTAGCACATTTCCATCTGACTGCATTGTCTTATAATTGTTCAAAAGAAGAATAAGAACGACCCACTTGTTGCTCTAGTCCAGAGTTTTCCTCCCCGGTTCATTCACAAGGTAAACACATTAGATATATTACCTTGTAGTCCAGAGTTTTTGCTCATCTAAATCTGTTTGTATCTCTTTTGTAGATCCGTGAAAAGAGCGTGGCAAAAGACCCAAGCTGTAGTCCCGAGTTATTCTCTTTGGCATGTGGACCTTCATCTCGTGCATTTACATACCCCGCTTGCATAGTTAACGGTGTGAAGTTTTTGGTGCATGAGCGCGATATACTTCATACTACTTAATGCAGTGGAGTTTCAACACCCGGGCCTGATGGAGAAATGTATTATGGTCAACTGGAGGAAATTCTAGAGCTCGCTTATTTGGGCAACCAAAAGGTTGTGTTGTTCCTATGTTTACGGTTCGACACCCGTAACCCTAATAACCCTACGGCACGCTCTAGGCGTTCTTACATTGAACGTGGCATACGTCATATTTTGACTGATAAGGATGCTTTTAGAAATCAACAATACATTCTTGCGATACAAGCAACCTAAGTCTTCTACCTTGAAGACCCTGCTAGACGACCACCTCATTGGAAGGTCATCGAAGATGTTCATCATCGGAAGATCTGGCATTGGGATGTGGTAGATTCTGATCAAGATGTTATACATGGCAGCAGTTCATCAGATGTTGCATTGTCTGTTGGTTTGCCTGGTTTGGAGTCTGCAAATTTGAGTGTAAATGATGAATCAACAGAAGTGGACGCCCCACCAGATGATGCTGAAGAAGATGCTGATTTTATTAATAATGAAGATGATGTCGTTGCTCATGTCCTTGATGATGATGATGTTGACGTGTCTGATGATGATGAAGTGAACCCCACGACTGTTGTTGAAGAAGTTTTATCTAGCGATGATTCGGATGATGACAATTGTTCTTAATTTGTAATTTGAATGAAATTGTTACTATATGTTTAAACGTGTAACTTTTATTTGAATGAAATTGTTATGTTATGTTTAAATGTGTATATTTATATGAATGTGTGTATTAGTATTAATTGGTCCACGAAATTGTGTGTTCTTGTACTTGTAATTTTACAGATGGCGTGTGTAGCTCCCAGATGGCGTGTGTAGCTCCCAGATCATACGGCGAGGATGCTGGTGGTGATCCACCACACCAGCCCTATTTTACTACGCTGGGCTACTGCTCAGGTAAGAAATTGTGATTTTTATTTTAAGTTTTTTATTGATAAAACTAAATTTTTTTACTTGTATTTTCACGACTCAATAACTTATATTTGTAGGTTCGATGATTGCGGGTGAGACCTCAAATCGGGCCTTAAGGAGGGCGTTTAAACAGAATGGTAATCAGCCTTTGCCGATCAGCTTTGACACCGATGATCAAGGCACCTTTTCACCTTTAGGCACGTATGCACCGCAGTTGAGTAGTCTTATGGGGGAACAAGTTAGGTCACTTCCCCTTGACTGCGAGTGGGAGCAGATTCCAGAGCCTTTTAAGGCTCATATATTTCCCGCACTCAAGGTATTAATTGTTTATTTTATTTGTATTCTTATTGTTATCGACCGTTTAGATATGCGTGTTATATTTAAATTGTTTGTTTATTTAAATGCGTATATTTATTTGCAGAGTTATTTCCTCCTTGCGCCTTGGTTTAACGACCAGCGCCCAGTGACGCTTGGGGAGTGTGTGTATACGGTGGGGGAAAGGGTAACTCTTGGGCTTAGACTTCAGCTGCGGTTACTATATCGGAAAAATAAATACAGGATCAAGTCTAAGTACTTTGACATACATCGGGACCCCGAGACGGCAAAGGAACATCCGCCGCCGCCGAGAGTGTGGCATAACAGAAGCCGAGAGGAGTGGGAGTCGTTGGTCGGCTGGTGGTCGAGACCGGAATGGATGAAGAGATCTGCAAAAAATGCAAAAAACCGGGCACAAAACAAGATATTAACCCACCAAGGGAGACAGTCGTTCGTACAAGGACGAAACGGTTACGTAAGACTCATTATAATTTTTTGATTTTTAAAGGTCTATATAATGTTTATATATAGCTCGTTATTAATTTATTTTATGTTGTATGTATAGCGGGTTAGGAATGCGGGGAAGAATGAAGAACTCATCGAAACGTGGAGGAGGAGCCATTCAACAAAAGGGGGCGTGTTTAAAACTAAAGAAAACGAGACGGCTTATGTAAGTAATTTATCTCTTAACATGCGTCATTAAGATCAAGTTACTTGTTTTTTTTTAACTTACATGTTTTTAACATACTTTTTTTTTTTTTTTTTTTTTTTTTACTTACACAGTTGGCGATGAAATCACTATGGGATCAAGTTAAAGCCGGTACGGCCCCGTTGATGACCGAGCAGGAAGTACTGGATGAAATAGTTCATAGTGAGAACCGTCAAAATATGCCGGGCAAGGGCAGGCTGATGCCGGGCATCGGCAAAGCTTCATCCAGATCCGCACATCGGCCGGTTGCACAAGAATATGTTACTCGGCAGCATATGTCGGATGTGTTGAGGCGAGAGGCGGAAGAGAATGAGTTGTTGAGGAGGGAAACGCAGGAGGTGCAACAACGGGCTCGAGTGGCCCAACTACAGAATCAACAGCTTTTTGCTCGACAAACTGCCTACGAATCTTTCTTGGGGCAGTTTGTCAGCCACTACTACAACAGCCAAGGTAATCCGTTTCCCGTTAACTTTCCCACATTTCCCCAACCTCCTTTATTTCCCGCCCCTTATCCCGGCCCTATTCCCTTTCCCAACCCTAATAATTCTTCCTTTGACAATTGTTATCATCCCACCTTTCCCGACTCTACTACATGCCCGGGTTCTAGTTCTAACCCGGGTTCTAGTCCTAATTATGCAATGCCGCCACCCGACCTTAACAAATACATAAGACAAACTAATCCTCATTTGAGCCGCATTCCCGAGAATAATAATGCTAGTAGTGGTGAGGAGGAGGCGGGTTCTTACGAGGAGTGATGAAGCGAAAAGTGTACCGCTTTTAGGGGGTCATTTAAGCCCTAAATCGTATTTATTTGATCAAATATTACCCTAAATCGTTCCTTTTGTCATTTTAGGTACTTTGTAGAAGAAATCTGGAAAAGGAAGCATTTTGGACGTTTTTGGAGCATAAAAGTGAAGAAAACGACAAAGTCTCCAAAGCTGCTGGAAAAGTACACGTGACGGCGTCAAGGATTGCTCCTGACGGCGTCACGTCTTGGCAAAAGAGGTGGATATGACAAATATACACATGACGCGCCAGAAAGTTTTACAATGGAAGTCTGACGGCGTTACCCTTTAAGGTGATCAAGGCCGTCACGGTTTAAGTTAAAGAGAGACGGCGTTAAGCACAATTGTGACGGCGTCAACCCTTGACGGGCCAGAGAGGATTTTGGAGGATTAAAGGGGGACGGCGTCAAGAAGGCCATCCGGGAACCCTAGCCGCGGCGAGGTGACGGCGTCACCTCCTACAACGTGACGCCGTCAGCCCCTAAATTCTATATATAGTTTTGCAATCTTTAGTCATTAGTGTGCAACTTTGTGAGGAGAAACCCTAAGACGAATTTTCTGCCATTTTTAAGGGTTTTATACCCTTGGATCTCCCATGTTTAATTGAAGATAAGTAATCAATTAATCATTTAATATGTCTATGTGTTGTTTGATTATATCTTGTTTTTGTCTTTTAATTAACATGCTAGGCTAGATTTATCTTGTGTTTGCTTAGATCTAATGAAACCTAACTATTGATTATTGGTTGTTGGTGTGTTATTAATTGTATTGGATGATTTTTTATCGATGTTAGGCTTAAGAAAACTGGCTAACCTCCTATACGGTAACTTGCTTGAACGTCTTAAGAAACATGAACCAATGCGTACTAAGGTTATTATGGTTGTATTTAATGCATGAGCGAATTCTAGTGATCCCATGTTAGGAGCTTCTTATCCGGCTCGACATAGGAGTAAAGTAGGAGCTTGTGGAGTTGGGGAAGTATGTACGCCACCCCACGATTGGTATTAAGGAATACACCCGTCATCCACGCAATTAATACACACTAATCAACCGGTAAAAGATAGTTAGGGAGTAAGGAAATCTAAGTATAGGTTTTTCCAGAAATTTTCCGGAAACTTAACATGAGAATTCTGTCAGATCATTTCTGACGGCGTCAGGCCTTACAACCTGACGGCGTCAGGTTTTAATTTTCTGAAATTTTTGAAAGTTTTGTTTTTCTACCGGAATCATAAAAAGTTTTTATTAAATCTCTAACTTATAAACTCCAGGAATCTGCAAAATAATCATTCCACAAGCATTATATCCTTATATAGATTTATCCCGCCGATGTTATGCAGGTTTTCGTGTTTGTTTTCTCAGGTTTAACAGGTTATTTTGGACAAGGAGATGTATGTGAAATCTTGCTTTTGGCGATGCATTAGTCTTGAAGCTTCAACATTACCTTGGAAGAAGATCTAACCATGTTACCTCTTTATCCACCAAACGAATCAAGGGAGTATTTGATTTCATTCTTTTACCTTATTTACTTTTACATCTTGTTATTTGAACATTGGGGACAATGTTCATCTTAAGTGTAAGGGGGGGGGGGGTAAAAGTACGATACTTTAGAGAATGCTATTACGCTTGATTTTTGTTTGTTTAATGGTAGATGTGTAATAAAACTGAGAGAAATACCTGTTAAGGCAATTTTAGTGCCAAATTTAAAATTTTTTACAGCATATAGGAGTGAAACTTTGGTCTTAATGAGCGTCTCATGGATAGGAGTTATATGACTAGCACAAAACCGTACCACTAAAAAATTTTCCACCCCCAAATATGTGAGGTTCGCCCCTAGAATTGGTAGGAAAAGCATTTATGCTATGATGTGTGTACCGGTAGCACTTAAATTCTAGAACTTGCGTTAGGACCATTCCGAGGCCACAAGTGAGACTACATTCGTGTAGTTAGATTTACTACATGATAAGAGGCATTAGGATTAACCCATTGTTTTACACCTGTGTTTTTGTTATAATTACATTGGCTACATTGGTCAAGTAATTCTCCCACACCCTTTGCGTTGTACTCATTTTAAGTACACGATACCCCTAGTACACCCCTCAGAGCCTATCTTTTCGTTTCTAACTTTAAGTATTTTACTTAAAGGAAGAATTTGTTACACCCCACTTAAATGTACACCCAAATCGCCTTAGCCTACCTTGTATGCACTCATTTTTAGTGCATTATTGTGACAACATTTGTTTAAACCCCAAGTTAATTATCTAATTGATTACATGGTTGCTAAGTCGAGTCATATCCTTGTACATATTGTTTTGGGACGATTGGGACTCATGGGTAAAGTACTAGTGTAATGGAGTAATGGGGAAGAACAACATTATTACCCCCATATGTGCTAAATATTTTAAAAGTACTCCAAGTGTTTCGATTATCTTAATTCGAGTCATTAGAATAGTTATTTGTGAAGTTATGTAAAAGTTCAAGTGTAAGGGGAATGCGACGCCCCTGTGATGTATTATTTTGGATGGTAGGGCAAGAGTGTATGAAAAAAAAAAAAAAAAAAAAAAAAAAAATCGAAAAAATCAAGAAAAATACAAAAAAAAATGAGAAAAAGAAAAGTAGAAAAAACATACGGACTACCATCCCGTTTCATTTTATGTTTATTTTATGTTTTTGTTATTTTGTTTTTAGCTTAAGTCGAGTCTAGTCTTGGCTTAGCAACGCCATATTGTACATGTAATTAATCAAGATCTTTAACTCGCCACCAGTAAAATATCCCTTATCCAACAAAACCGTGTTTATCATATCCCTACACCTAACGTTATAACCCGTTTAAAAGCCCTCTTTGATAGTTTATCTTAGGTGCTTACGCCTAGTGGAGGAGGTTTTGATCCTTTCCCAAGCCTATGGTAATCTATTTGCTATGACAGGTAGTGAGAGATATTATCCGTTTTCATTTATGAGATATACTTTTATGACACCTGAGAGATGTGAGTATCTAAACACTACTTGTGAGGTGCTAGTTTGTAATCTCCGTGCTTATTATGATTAGAGTGGAACGACTATTTGTTGTAATTACTTTTATATTAGCGTTAAATGACCCCTAACTTGTATTTTGATTAGAATAAAAGCGCATTTGCTTGAGGACAAGCAAATCTCAAGTGTAAGGGTATTTGATGAAGCGAAAAGTGTACCGCTTTTAGGGGGTCATTTAAGCCCTAAATCGTATTTATTTGATCAAATATTGCCCTAAATCGTTCCTTTTGTCATTTTAGGTACTTTGGAGAAGAAATATGGGAAAGGAAGCATTTTGGACGTTTTTGGAGCATAAAAGTGAAGAAAACGACAAAGTCTCCAAAGCTGCTGGAAAAGTACACGTGACGGCGTCAAGGATTGCTCCTGACGGCGTCACGTCTTGGCAAAAGAGGTGGATATGACAAATATACACATGACGCGCCAGAAAGTTTTACAATGGAAGTCTGACGGCGTCACCCTTTAAGGTGATCAAGGCCGTCACGGTTTAAGTTAAAGAGAGACGGCGTCAAGCACAATTGTGACGGCGTCAACCCTTGATGGGACAGAGAGGATTTTGGAGGATTAAAGGGGGACGGCGTCAAGAAGGCCATCCGGGAACCCTAGCCGCGGCGAGGTGACGGCGTCACCTCCTACAACGTGACGCCGTCAGCCCTAAATTCTATATATAGTTTTGTAATCTTTAGTCATTAGTGTGCAACTTTGTGAGGAGAAACCCTAAGACGAATTTTCTGCCATTTTTAAGGGTTTTATACCCTTGGATCTCCCATGTTTAATTGAAGATAAGTAATCAATTAATCATTCAATATGTCTATGTGTTGTTTGATTATATCTTGTTTTTGTCTTTTAATTAACATGCTAGGCTAGATTTATCTTGTGTTTGCTTAGATCTAATAAAACCTAACTATTGATTATTGGTTGTTGGTGTGTTATTAATTGTATTGGATGATTTTTTATCGATGTTAGGCTTAAGAAAACTGGCTAACCTCCTATACGGTAACTTGCTTGAACGTCTTATGAAACATGAACCAATGCATACTAAGGTTATTATGGTTGTATTTAATGCATGAGCGAATTCTAGTGATCCCATGTTAGGAGCTTCTTAGCCGGCTCGACATAGGAGTGAAGTAGGAGCTTGTAGAGTTGGGGAAGTACGTACGCCACCCCACGATTGGTATTAAGGAATACACTCGTCATCCACGCAATTAATACACACTAATCAACCGGTAAAAGATAGTTAGGGAGTAAGGAAATCTAAGTAAACACATTTCTCCCCATATAAGTTCCACAACCTTTTCATTTTTAGTTATTTTATTTTAATTGCAATTGTAGTTATTTGGGTTAGTTGACTAGCAACTAATTCCGCCCACTCCTTCAAACCCGAGATTTTACTTGCTTTCCATAAAATATAAAAAATACAAAAAGAATCTTCCCTCACCCTTAGACCTATTAGAGTAGTTTTTCAATCCTAACGACACTATTCCTCTAGAGAACGATCAATCCTCCGGTACTTGCCACTACACTATACTACATCGGTCAGGTACACTGCCTGGTGGGGATTGCAAGCCTCTTGAGATCCCTCGAGAGGTAAAACCTGTTGTAAGGTCGCAAAACCACGCATCAAGGAGTCGGACTAAGAGTAGGCGTAGCCGCGTAGGGATGATGTAAGATATTATTATATGTGTTAACTTTGTGAATTGTTAGTAACTTTGTCGAATGGTGTATATTGTTGAATGTTATAACTTTGTGAATTGTTAGTAACTTTGAGGAATGGTATAAGTTTGTGAATTGTTAGCAACTTTGAGGAGTAGTTTAATTTGTATCGTATTTGTTAGTTTAATTTGTATCGTATTTGTCGAATGCAATCGTGGATGAGTAATTTGGTATTGTATCATATTGCCGAATTGGTATTGCGGATATTGGTTGATTTACAGGTTGTGTATTGGTAGATTTTTTCCCTAAAAAATTTCGGAAAAAATCTGAAAATGCAGGTTTCTGCTGCATTTTTTTTTTTTGCATACAGGACAGAATGGGACGACATTGTCGTCCCAAAATTTCAAAACAAATGTCGTCCCATTTTGCTTTGGCTGCCACATCAGCAGTCCTGCTGGGTCTGATTTTAATTAATTCAAACAATTTGGTACTACAATCTCGTGCCATTTTGTCCTAAATGTCGTCCCATTTTGCATTTCTAAAAACATTTTTTGTATTTAAATAAATGCGGTACAGAAAGTAAAAAAAAGGGAAAAAGATTTGGGACGAGAATCTCGTCCCAAATATGCAAATAAAATGTCGACCCAATTTGTAATTCGGGAGTTGACTGGGTGGTGGGCCCTTATAACATGTCGTCCCATTTTGCTTTGTATATGTCGACCCAAATTTTTTTGGGACAAAAGAAAAGTTCGAGCAGAATGGAACGAGATATCGTCCTATTATGCTTTTGTCTCGACACGTCTTCAATATTTGGGACGAGAGTGTAGTCCCAAATCGCTTCTATTTTTGTAGTGTTACCGTATCGCATCAAATGATAAACCTTTGCAATCACAAAATGGAAAAAGACATTACCAATATATATGTTACGAAGGAAATTACCTCAGATTTTTGTTCACCTACTTCAATATCGTCAAAATGGTTTATTTGGTTTTTAAATGAAGCATTGTATCAGACTCAAACTCCCACAATATTTACTAATGGCATCCATATTAAGTTATTAACTACAATGTTCACATTATGATAACATATAATGATCAGTTGTTTTCTTAGTGAAATAATAAGAACCTTAAATTTTCCTCAGAGGGGCTAGCTCCATCACGTATGAACACAATTGCACGTTCTCTATTCTAACCATATAATCTTAAAACCATATAATCTAACCATATAATCTTGTGGGGTAAAGACCATAAAATAACAACCTACTTTTTCCAATTTACCAAGATGAAACACGTACTTTTTTATCAACATTTAAGCCAACGAAACTATCTAAGTATTGTTCCGAGATGAAACAGCTACTTTTTTATTAACGTTTAAGCCAACGTAACTATCAAGTATTGTTCCGATATCAACAAAAAGTTGTTTAAGAAGACAAGGGTAATATAGTCATTTCAAGTATTATTTAATTATTTTATACAACTTTTTGTTGATATCGGAACAATACTTGATAGTTTCGTTGGCTTAAATGTTAATAAAAAAGTAGGTGTTGCATCTCGGTAAAATGAAGAAAGTAAGTTGTTATTTTATGGTCTTTACCCAATCTTGTGTGGGACGATGATCGTAAATGTCTTGGAAGTTTTTCAAACGCGGCTTTAGCTAGCTGGCAGCAACTTTTACTCATGACGTACAGGTTTATCACTCAAGATTGGGCTAGCGAATCTCATTTAAGTTAACCTGCAAAAGTAAATTACATTGGAGGTATGTCATGGCGCTCATAACATTATCTGTGAGAATGAAGCAACATTCACGTTTTTTTTTTTTTTTTTTTTCCAAATAATATCCACTTCCTTATGTTTTAAATCCCAGTTGGTTCATACCCATCTCCGAGGTTAATATTCGCTCTCGTCTTGGATGCCATATTTTATCTGAAGTATAAATAGTTAGTCACTGGAAATACCATGGTCCTATACATTGTACATCACAATAATTAAACCACATGAATGCAACCCCCAACTCGAAAAATCGAACTTCATGAGTCCTCTTAGCCTTGATATTTAATTATTTATAAAACATGTTTTTTATAGCAAATTATTTGAATTTTCTACCTCTTATTAAACACAATACATGTCATTACCTACTCATATAGCATTTCATTTGTTGTTTTGACAAACAATTTGGGCAAGAAGATTATGGTGTCGTTTTGTTTTTTCAGAGCTTTTACCTCTTCATCTGCAAACCATGCCTGCAGAAGAAGAGGTACATCTGAAGCTCTTCATCTGCAAGAAGAAGACCGTTTGTTTTTTTGCGCTATTTAAGTACTTCTTTCCTTTTTCTTTTCATTTTTTTATTTTTCACTAGTATTTTTTTGTGCTATTGAAGTACTTTTTTTTTTTCATTTCCTTTTTCTTTTTCACTAGATTTTTGTGCTATTTAAGTTTTCGCCTGTTTTTTTACGTTTTCATCTGCTTGTTTAAGTTTTCGTCCGTTTTTTACGTTTTCGTTTGTTTTTTTACGTTTTCATCCATTTTTTACGTTTTCGTATTACTTTTCAACGTTTTCATCCGTTTTTTACATTTTCGACCATTTTTTTATGTTTTTCGTCAGTTTTTACGTTTTTTTACGTTTTCGTTTGTTTTTTATGTTTTTGTATGTTTTTTCACGTTTTTGTCCGTTTTCTTACGTTTTTTTACGTTACGTCCGTTTTTGTACGTTTTTGTATTTTTTTTACATTTTCGTCCGTTTTCATATGATTTCGTAAGTTTTTGTACGTTATCTTACATAAGAAAATGGACAAAAACGAAAATAAGACCGCAAACGTAAAAAAATAGACGAAAACGTAAAAAATGGACAAAAACGTAAAAAAAGGGTCGAAAACGTTAAAAAATGGTCGAAAACGTAAAAAACGGACAAAACCGTAAAAAATGGACGAAAACGTGAAAAACCGGACGAAAACGTAAAAAAATGGACAAAAACGTAAAAAATGAACGAAAACGTAAGAAAACGGATGAAAAAGTAAAAAAACTGTCGAAAACGTAAAAAAACGGACAAAAACGTAAAAAACGAATGAAAACGTAAAAAAACGGTCGAAAACGTAAAAAAATAGACGAAAACGTAAAAAACACGAAAACATAAAATAATGGTCGAAAACGTAAAAAACGGACGAAAACGTAAGAAGACGGACTAAAACGTAAAAAAACGGACGAAAACATAAAAAAACGATCAAAAACGTATAAAAAATGATATTGAGAAAGAGATGTAGGGTTTGTAAAAGAAGAGGTAAGAAGTGAAAGATAATGTCTGAAATTTAGAAGGGGAAAGAAGTGAAAAGAAGCACTTATGTCTGCAAAAAAACAAACATAAACCTCTGCCCTCCCGCAGACAAAAGAAGTGAAAAGAGGGAAAAAGTGCTTATTGGGAAAAAAACAAACGACACCTATGTTAGTCACGTCCAGTATGACTTTGTTGCGAGCCCTTTGAGTTTCTTCTGGTCGACTCTTGATTTTGTCTGGTAATTAGACTTTATTTAAGTAGTTTGTTTACATAAGTGAACTAATAGTACCAACCAATCGAAGTAAAAGCCTTAATAAACACAAACCCAATGTAGTTTGTTTAATAAACAAACTGACTTACACACCCAAAACATATTTGTAGTCTCTCAAGCTAAAACTCCACTTTTGAGACCCATCATAATAAATTAAAACACAAACCCAATACAAAAAATCAATATGGCTTTGACTCAAGCCAAAAGAATGCCACCTTGATTTGACATGGCTTTACACCATTATACCCAATGCTCTTATAAGAAAATGTAACATTATCAATAACAACATAAACCTAAAACACTAAATTCATAAAAAAATATAACTCAACACTAATCACCAACATTTAAAGCTTACCTTGGCTGCCATAAACCTATATCAATGTTAATATAGTGTGTGTATAAAAGAATCAGAGATACAAAACGAACATTATTCAAAATATAGCTTATATGTGAGGTTACAAATGTTGGTATTTTAGTGTAAAATAGATTGCGTTTAATATGCAAATAAGAGTCGACGCTTATTTGGATATTAACGGGACTAACGGGGGTTCCAAGGGGGCGTAGCCCCCTTGGCGGGGGTTCGGGGGCAGCGCCCCCGAGAGAAGCGGGGTCCAGGGGCGGTAGCCCCTAGCAGGGTCCAAGGGGCAGCGCCCCTGGCTAGGGTCGAGCTGATGTAACATTGCTATGTTAAAAAAATTCATTAGAATTTGTTTTTCCACCAAATAATGCATATTAGTTGATATGGATTCTGCTGCTAGATGATGCTGTTTCTGCTGCTAGTTGGTGCGGTTTCTCTTGGTTGATTCTGCTGCTAGTTAGTGCTGATTCTGCTGCTAGTTGATGTATATCAAAATAACTGTTTTACAGTTATTAGGCCCTAATAACCGCTTTTGGACCTCATAAACCGTTCTATATATTCTCAATTTCGGATAGAGAATACAGAGGCTGATAAAAACATCTTTTGATCACGATTTTCTGCAAACATACTAACATATATAATCTTGAATCAAATTCAATTTTATCCGATCATAAATTGGTATCCAATCCATTTTATTGATCTGAAAGTGTACTCACACGACTTCGGATTTCTATCGGGTTACAACAAATAACAACAACAAATCTAACGTTGACTCTTCTTCTTCGCATGCAATCTTAAACCGGTTAAAAACTAAATATATAAGGTCCATTTTTTCCTTTCTCTAAGAAAATGAAAACTTACGTTCAAATCAAATGTTTCTTATTAAATTCTTTACAAAACATAAAATTTGCATTTTTTACTTAACAAGAGAAACTACAAAAAAGATAAATATTTGTATCTTCCTTGTTTTATTGAGAATAGAAAACAATATTATATGAACACGTTTTGTGCGTTTTGTGTAAAATTAAATACACACTTTTTTTTTTTACAAATCTGATAATATAAAATCAAGAAATTTTTATCTAGCTAAACGCACATAAGATTTTGGTTTTCAATCATTCTCTTGATATTGAGTCTGTAGAAAATAATAATAATAATAATAATAATAATAATAATAATAATAATAATAATAATAATAAAAATTGTCATGTGAGACTGAAGAATGAGATGAGTGAATCATGGATGAGGGGCATTGGTTTGTAGGTACTCGATAGAAGAAAGCGGGATTATGTTAAACGGGTTAATTTTTTCCAATAAACTGTAATTTGAGGTTGATGATTGTATTAAAGATATAATGTCATGATAATAATTCGGTAACAATGTCTTATAAAATCAAAAGTCAAGAAATCAAGCTTGATAATGTATTGTCAAATCAAATATAGCAAGTTAAAATGAGTCATAAACGCAAAATTTTTGGTAAAACCTATTTCCGCGTCAAACATCTTTTTTCGTCACGGAAAGCATGAAAATTTGGTTTGTAAAAAAAAAATAACTAAAAATTTTGCGTTTGTGACATCTGATAGTCATTGGTTAGGCAACGTCAGTTTCACAGCTGATCAGTTATTTCTGGCTCAGAAGTTTATGTCTGATTTACTGATTAGCCAATTTAAAAAAAGGAACGAAAAGTATAACCATTTACCAGAATATCAAAGTTAAAACACGTATGATTAAACATTTTTTCTCGCCGTCCAAGGTTTATTTATTTACTTTTTAATTTTTTTAACAATTCATATAAGGTGTATTTACCATTCAAATTTAAAATTAATCTGTAGCTAATTTCATTTTTATTTCCAATTTAGTAGCTAAAGTGTGATTAAAAAACTACTACTTCAAAACCCCAATATAAACTCACCCAAATCAAAATCCACACACATTTCCTTCTCCAATAACCCTCACTTTCTTGATCATTCCAAAAAACAAACACCATTTTCATAACCATTACATAATCAAGAAACAAACAATGTGGAATAACAAAGACTCAGAAACAACACCATTCTCAACACCTCAACCGGACAGACGCCGGAGCACCTTTTTCCGGCAACCATTGTCTGAAAGAAAGTGGGCCCCACCACAACACTCAAATAACTTTCATGTCATTCATAAAGTTCCTTCTGGTGATTCACCTTATGTCAGAGCTAAACATGTTCAGGTTATATTAACTTCATTTTCTTGAATTTCTTTTTTTATTCTTGTTTTGGTCAAAGTCAAACTTTGGCGTTTTGAAGTTGGAAGGTGTAATTATTTGATAAAATTTGGTTTCTTGGGTTCAGTTTTTTATAATGTGAAATGGGTTATCAAGATTCTTGAAAAATAATGAATAATTGAAATGGGTTTTGAATGTCAATTTTGGTATGTTTGACTTAAAAAGTCAAACTATGATGACCACAGTCTGTTTGTTAAAAGTGTCAACTGGGTTGTTTTGGGTAATATTATTTATGGATTTTATTAGGTTTTCATATATTAAAAGAAGGATAAAGATTTGAAATGGGTTTTGAAAATTGAAGTTTAGTGATGGTTAGTTTGACCTGAAAAGTCAAACTATGATGATCATGACCATGTGTTTGTTAACATGTCTAACTAGTTTTTTTGGGTGATTTTTGTTGATAGTTGGTGGATAATAATCCGAGTAAAGCGGTTTCGTTGTTTTGGGCTGCGATAAATTCGGGTGATCGGGTTGATAGTGCATTGAAAGATATGGCTGTAGTGATGAAACAATTGAATAGATCTGAAGAGGCGATTGAAGCGATTAAGTCTTTTCGCCATCTTTGTGAACAAGAAGCACAAGAGTCCCTTGACAACATTCTTCTTGAATTGTACAAGGTACATTACTACATCATGTGTCTACATAATCGTTCTTGTGGAAAATTTCAAAAAAAGTAGTAATTTTAAATACAAATGAGAAATGTAGGAATCCTTGGTTTGTTTGTAACGAATAACCGTATGTTTTGGTGTGCGTTTACAGAGATCAGGACGGGTCGAGGAGCAGGTAGAATTGCTTCAAGCAAAACTTAAGAATATTGAGGAAGTTAATGGCGTAGATGGAAATCGACTGAAGCTTGCTAGATCACAAGGGAAGAAGATTCAAATTACTGTAGGACAAGAGTATTCAAGGTATAAATGTACAATCACTATAAAATTTAGCTTCTGCATTTAGCACATCTATCATAATCTCATTATGTTATGCCGTGTCTCTTGCAACAATCAGGTTATTGGGAAACTTGGCATGGGCTCACTTGCAGATGGACAAGTACAAAACAGCAGAAGAAATATATAGGTATTTCTGCGATTTATTCACATAATGGTTAACATTTAGAACCCATAATACTTGGCTATTTTGATAAGCTACCGTTATGTTTTAAAAAAAGAAAAAGATACTGCCCTTGTCAATAGTGAGTAGTTTAAAATTAGACAAACGAATGTGCAAATTAGAATGGTGGTTTTTACAGTTTTACGTTTACATTTACATTTCCGTATAGAGTTCAAAAAGCAGGTCATTACTTATCAAAACTGATGCAAATTTTCTCACATGAAATTTGAATCTTTTTGATTCAGAAAAGCGCTTTCTTTGGAACAGGATAAGAATAAAAAGTGTAATCTTGCAATTTGCTTGATGTATATGGACAAGATGACAGAAGCCAAGTTTCTACTGAGTACGGTTAAAAATTCAAACAGAAGTCGTGATCCGGATGAAGAATCATATGCAAAGTCTTATGAGCGTGCGAAACATGTGATGGATGAATTGGAAATGGAGAAGAGGTGTAACACTGGTAACCAAGTATCATTCTCATCGTTTCTTAGTAGATACAAAGAAACAGATTGCATTGAAAATGAGACAAAAGGGAAACGAAGCGACTCTGATCTTGGATTTAGGAGGCCATTTGTTTCTCCTTCTCCGGTTAATGGTACACCACGGGTCCCATACACACAGCCTAGAAGACGTGACATGGAAAGAGTGGATTCTGCTGGAGGGTGTTACAGGAAATTACATTTCGAAAAGGCTGCAGAAGTTAAGAGGGTACCAACAGTGAAATTAGCAGACAGGGGTAGTGAAATATCAGTAACACCCTTACCAGAAGAGAAAAACAAGAAGAAGAGTTGGGCGGATATGGTGGAAGAAGATGAACAGAATATGAACAGTGGGAACGATTATGGTGATGAAAATGCTGATACAGAGAATCAACCGATTCTGTCTGAATCTACTGAGAGTTGTTATGGTGATGAAAATGAGGATTGTCATAATGAGAAGAAAAGTAAGTCTTTGAGCATACAGGATGGATATCAAACTCAACCAGGGACTGCTACACGTTGTACAAATCAAATGGTGAAGCGATCTTTGACTTTTGACAGGAGTCAAAATCCAATTGAAGATGAAAATTACTGGCGTTCTTTGCCTGTAGAGTGAAAACACTGGCTTTGAAAGCCCTGGTTTTTAATATAGTTAGGTCTTCTATAATACTGGATCCCTGCAATGACTCCTTTGGTATAGGCATGAGTCATTGAGTCAATTGATGGCTGTTTAGTGTTTTAGTCTCCGCTAATATAGCACCATTTTCTGTAAGATAGTAAGCCAAAGCTGTACACAAAATATGAAATATACCAGTCTTTTGTTGAGCATATTGTTTTGTTAAAAGTTGGTTTGGCATTAGCTTTCTGTATTAGCTCCATGACTGGAAAAATCTGATATATCAAACTGGGGACCTGTTGAACTGAACTTAGCCTAAGCTTGCTTGGCTCATCAAAAAATAGATTGGCCCCTGGCTTAAGAGTGGAAGCTTGTGCTACTCTTACCTAAGAATAAATGTCAAATAATTAAGATTGAGTAGATTTAGCTATTCTTAGGTAAGGTAATGATTAAGAATAAAGTTCTTCATAAGCTAAATTAAGATTTACTAGTTGCTGAAACTGGTGCTGTTCTTTTCTTTTTAAAAGTAAGATAAATGATTACTATTGATCGATTTATATTTACAAATTTGGGCATTTTAACAACCGAGTTTAATTATTACTGTTAATTTAGGGCTGTTTTATGGATTTATAGATAAATAGTCCATTGAGATAGATGAATAACTTACTATAAACAGCAAACCGGATATATATTTTAAATTTTAACTTATGGAATACTCACTCAGGCTGTCCTAAATTTTGTGTCACATGTTGTTTAGTTTGTCCATTGTAATATAGTAAAAAAAATTTCGCTCCTTGTCCTAGTTATATTACGATTTGTTAATAAACATAATGGTTAAGCTCTCTGCATGTCAATGGATCTAGGGAGAGGCAAGCAGCAATAAGAAACTTAAGTTATGATAAATTTGTATATATGGCCATTTCGTACCGGAAGTCCTTCCTCTTTTGCGCAAATGAAGTTCACACATGATTGCCGTCTGCATTGGTCCTGTCACTGACTCACTGCATAGCCTAAACCAAAATGTCATGTTTAGTACGATTTGAAAGATTTTTGCATTTTCCGTTTTTTAGTTTTGCTTCTTTCTTTTAACCATGCCAGGGAGGTCCTCGGTCGAGGCTATCCACCTCTTCAGAAGTCTTATGAAGAAGTATAGAGAAAGACAGAGAGATTTGCATATGGCTTTCCTTGACCTAGAAAAGGCATACGATAGTGTCCCACGAGAGTTGATTTGGAGGACTCTAATAGAAAAAGAGACCCCAAGGAGATACTTAAGAGTCATTAGGGATATGTACGAGGGGGCGAAGACATGCGTACAGTGCATGGTGGGGTTCACTGAGTTTTTTCCAGTGGAAGTTGGACTTCACCAAGGATCAGCCATTAGCCCTTACCTCTTTGCCTTGATTCTCGATGAGATATCACGAGGGATACAAGAGTGCATCCCTTGGAGCATGATATTCACAGACAATATTGTATTTGTTGCAGAATCGGCCGAAGGGTTAAACTACAGACTGGAGCACTGGCGAGAGGCATTGGAAGACAATGGTCTTCGGGTAAGCAGAGAGAAGACTGAATACATGAGATGTGATTTCGGTAGCAACGAGATCGGCCACAACGAGGAGGAAGTTCGTATCGGCGACCAAATTCTTCAACCAAAGGAGTCTTTTAGATATTTGAGTTCGGTGATACACAAATCAGGAAGGATAGACGATGACGTTACCCACCGTATTAGAGCAGGATGGGCGAAATGGAGGGCATCTTCAGGAGTACTCTGTGATAAGAAAGTCCCCTTTAAGCTTGAGGGAAAATTTTATAAGGTGGCGATTAGATCAACTATCTTGTACGGGTCAGAATGTTGGCCTATCACGAAAGCTCAAGCTAACAGAGTAGAAGGGGCAGAACTGAGAATGCTAAGGTGGATTTGTGGTAAGATCATGCTTGACATGATCCCGAACGGAGTTTTCATAGCAGAACTTGAAGTTGAAACTATAATCTCGAAGATGCGAGAAGGAAGGTTGAGGTGGTTCGGTCATGTCAAGAGGAGGCTACAAACAGCGCCAATAAGGAGAGTCGAAGCGCTGATGGTCGACGTTTTGAGAAGGAGGGGAAGACCTAAGCTTAGGTGGGAGGATAGACTTAGGCTAGACATGAAGGAGCTTCTCTTGTCCGAGGATATGATCTCAGATAGGAATGCGTGGAGAACTAGGATAAGAACTTGCGGGTAGTTTCGGGCGGGTGGTAGGAGGTTGTCTTTGCGTCTGGGTCTTTTCACTTCTCTTTGTTGCCTTGCCCCTTTGCTTTCTAGGTTTAGTATGCCCCTTTGCTTTTTAGGTTTAGTGGTTCCTTTGCTCTTCCCCTTTTAGGTTTTTAGGAGGCTAGTGGCTTTTCTTTTCCCTTTGCTTTGCCTTAGCTTTAGCCCTTCTTGCGTTGCCCTGCTTTGTTTTGTATTGTTCTCCTTGCCTTTTGCCCGCTTTCCTTTGCGTTCTTGCTTGTGTTTGTTTGTTTTGCCTTTTCTTTCTTTGTTTCTCCTGCGTTATTTTGCTCCTTGGTTTATGTCCCCTTTGTCTTTTGTTCCTCTTATTGGTTTCATGCCTTTCTATATTTTTCCCTCTATGCGTTGTATGCTTGCTTTGCTTGTCTTGCCTCTTGTTTTTTGATTGGTGCTCTGTTTTTAAATGTTTGTCATTTTTCCTAGGCCCCTTGTTTGATGGTTCCATGCGTTTCTTCTTGGTTTGCTTGGCTTTCCCATTTTGTCTTTTATTTGCTTTTACTTGTTGCTCTCTTGTTCCTTGCACTTATTTCGGTTCTCTATCACTCGCACATGTACACGTGCCGGAGGTCTCCCTGGAAGCAGTCTCTCTACTCCCAGGTTTTGCGTGGAGTAGGGGTAGGATCTGTCTACATTTCTACCTCCCCCATATCTCGCTCTTACGGGATTGGGTATGTTGTTATTGTTGTTGGTCTTGTTTCAGATGGTATGTTGATATAAATGTTTGAATAATTTGATGAAAGAATTAAAAATGGTATTATTAAGCAAAAGATCAGCAGTTTATAGTATCTAAATAAGTTCAGTGTAGTTTCTCCGAAGAAAAATGACCAAAATAGCTGTAATATATTCAGTCCTTATTCTCTTTTCCGTCTATAAATTTTAGAGCGACTACAAGACCAATTATCATATCATGTGTTTTCTCATTTTTCAAGTTCTTTTCTATGAACAAAGTCCCTTCTCTATTGTAGAACCCTTGTTTCTTTATTGCACAACAGCAATATTCGTACGTTAATAAAGTCTGAACAGTTGTGTGACTTGTGTCTCTTTTTATTCTTGTTACTGCCTGAGCTTTCAATAGAGAGATCAATTAATTTGTCATATTAAACCTATGGCTTTTGTTTATTCAAGATTCAGATGGGCTATTTTCTGTATTGAACAACCGTAAACTATCTGTTAAAATTTTGCTAAGTAATAAGTCTACCTCTTTTTCTAATATATATAAGGTTTTTATTGTTTATTTATAATTTTCTTGTAATCTCCCATGGACGTGCTTAACTATCTCGGTTAACTAGTATTCTAAGGATTGTTTTGGATAGAATCTTACTCTCAGTGATATAAGTGAAGTTTGACTTATGCAACTGTTATACACTTACAGTTTATCTATCTATTCATTTCAGTTTTTCGAAATCATTGATATTATCGATTATTGTCCACATGACTCTGCTATTTTGAACAAAAAGTTAATGGAAGGGAGATTGGTCTAATTTGGTAATATATGAATGGATTTTAAGTTAAATATACATATGAAAGTGTAATGTTGGATACTATTGGATCGATTCCATAGTTCCATCGGTATTCTTACTAAAAAGTTGATCAAAGAAATTGTATCCATTTGAGAAAAGTCGATATAGGAGCACAGATTGAGAAAAAAAAAGACAGTTCTTTGCTGAGTATATTTCTGGATGGCTTAATGTCTTAATTGAAAAGACTATGACCATATAAAGCCTAAGTAACAATTAAGAGGCAGTAACTACTCATATTCTATTTGGATAACTCACAGACCGTATGCTTATTGAATTGGTGCAGTTTGAGGGAAACAATGGCAAGAGTTATAGAGAAGTTTTTTATAGCATGAATGTTGATGTGGGCGATTCTATTGCAATTTTTGTTAATTCTGAAGATAAAAAAGTAGCTCATTATGTGGAAAACTAGAAGGGGGGGGGGGTTGAATAGTTTTATGTCTTTTTAATTTTATTATGAAAACCTTTGTTTATTTTTAAAACACTTAGATTCAAGTTTGTATGAAAAATAAAACTTGAACCTTATTATTAGTTATATATGTATTCTTTTAAATTGATTGTAAAAGTTTTGGTTTCTTGAATGGATTTTCAATTTGATCTTTATGTGAAGTCGACCTCTAATTAATACTAGCAATTATATAAGTGATGTGCTGCGTGTGTCGTTGCGGTTTAGCAGTTTTAATGCCTACTCAAGTTTTAAATTTATATTTAGCCGACTTATCAATAACACACACACTTAACGAGCAGTGTACCCGGTCAGTATGAATATAATGGTAAGTAGAGTGTCGATCACTAAAAGTGGAACGTATTATCTAGTTATTCTAATCAGTATTTTAATATATTAAGTTAGCTATACAACCTATTCTAACGCAAGGGGGTTCAGCCTGAGAGACTGGCACGATTTTGTTGCAATTAAATAATAAAATAAACCAATAGGCACGAATCAGCAAGTAGCACACACGTACACAGATAAATACTTGAGACAATAAGAGGGCTGTCCTTATGATAAGTAGTTTGTCACTTGTTTTATTGCTAGTGTTATATGAAGTGTATAGTTCGATGCAACGCACCGAGATTAAGTCCTTTCTCATTGGTTCTAATCTTATCGGCGAGTAAACCCTTAATGATTACTTATGACTATGCTATTTATCTTTCTCCTACTTTTCTACAGACCATAGAATGCATAGGCATCTAATAAATAGGCGAGGGCAGAGGCATGGCGACCCAATCAACGCTCAGCTAGCCACAGAGGTTATCAATGCACTAATAAAAGTCACCAATGACATCAACATATAAACTTTAATTAATGAGAAAGCAGTTTTAAGGGAGTGCAATCTTTCCGTTGTCACATTACACAAGCCACCAATCTTGATGAATTAAAGTTTACTAACACAATAAAACAAAACTACTTAATGAATTAAACACATGCAGCACCTTCTTACAGCTCTTGTATCTTTGATTTGGGTGTGTCTTGTGCTGCTACCTTGACTGAATTCGTCCTAGGTTTCTGGTCTTCGGTCTTCTGTTAAAACTTCGGAACTCTTAATTCGTCTGGTCTTTGGGATATTTATAGTTTCTGTCTGAGGGTGAGATGCGGCGCATCTAGTAAGTAGATGTGGCGCATTTACTTAACTTCGCGTGGGGTCCAAGATTATAATATTCAAGAATATTCGTACACCGCCAGAAGATGCGGCGTATCTTCATCTTTGGATGTGGCGCATGTCCTCTTGTATCTTGGATCGTATCTGGTGAAATATTGATAGTGATGCGGCGCATGTGATAAGCAAGATGCGGCGCATCTGGAGCAGATTAGTCTTGATCTTGTCCATTTCAGTAGACTCTTAACTTCTTGCATGTTTTGCTCCATAATTAGTCCAAAATCGCCAAGTTTCACCAAATGCTTGTTTTCAACTGAGAATTACAAAAGTAAACGATTAAGTATCAATCCTCATACATAATATAGTAAAACAAGTCAAATTAATAGGATAAATGATAGTAATAAAATGTACTTATTTGAGTTCATCAAATATCCCCCCACTTGAACTTTACTTGTCCCCAAGTAAACCTTAGAATTAATCTTATGAAAATGTATCCTAAAAATGTTAGGATTTATTTTTATATTTAAGCATGTATTCGTCTTTTGTCATAATCACACAACTAAACACTTAACGAATTAGAAGTAAAATAAAATAATTCGATAAAAGCAAATCTAATCGTTTAACTGTCCAGTCGCGACGAATATTCTATCATAAGCTTGGCAAGTATACACATCTCCACCACTAAAGCAAAGGAATAACAAGTCTAAAGCGGTAAAAAGGGTTTTTAGGCTTAAGGGTTAATTATTCTTAATCACTATCGATCTCAAATTTCAGAAAAGGCGACAAAATCACAAATACATGATTGAATCCACGAACACGATACTTGCAATTGCTCAAATCCTTAACTCGAATAGGCTAAAGATAGGTCCAAATTTTACCAATAATAATATATCAAAAAGGGCGACAAAATCATAAATACATAACCGAATCCACGACTACGATACTTAAGATTGCTCAAATCCCTAATCTCAATAAATCAAAGGTTTGGTTGGATAAAGAATAATAGGGTATGGATAATATTTGGGATATAAATTGGTGTAAAATGAAAAACAAACAAAACAAACAAATAAATTAAAATCCTAAGTGTGGTTAATCACTATCCCAACCATCCCATGAATAAGACTCATATCATTGAATAACTCACGCTTTAACACTTGAAACACACGCTTTAGGTAGACACGAATTATACTCAACAAGATCTTAATCAAAGAATAAACCTTAGTTGACGTTCCCATAACTGCCAACTCCCATTCAATCCATAGATATATAACAACTAGTGGTGATATCGACCACTTACATAACTTTACATCGTTGGTTTAATCAAACATCCAACTTTTCTTTTTCTTTTCTCATTTTTTCGAATTTTTTTTTTTAAACATAAACATAGATGTGTAAAATTTCACCACATCACTATAACAATAATTCTGGATAATTTTTCCATACTTTTCATGACTTCAGAAATAACGGTAATAGTGAAAGTAGTAAACACACGAAAAAAAAAAAAAAAAAAAAAAAAAAAACTCAAAGATATACAATATTTACTTTCACTCCAATTGCATTGTGCAATTTCCCGACCTAACCATAGATAATGAATTACGCACACGAACACAGGTAATGTAAGGAAACACACTTTGCCTATAGCAATTAACCAACCACGGATTCTAATCTACAGGGTAGGCTAAGGTGTAAGGGTGTAACGAAACATTTTAACAAAGGTGTAAGAAACGAAAGGAATGACTCTGAGTGTTTTTCTAGGGGTATCTTACTCTAAAAGAGAGAGTAACAAAAGGGTTTATACGGGGGTTAACTAACCAGTGTAGTTAGCTAATAACACATAACATATAAGGCTATTTGGGTGTAATCATAGAAATTTACCAATTTAGACAAGTCATTCCAATTATATAAAATAATACTTATTATGGTGGTCTCGAATAGTATACAAGCCAAGTTCTAAAGTTTACAAGTCACCGGCACACTCATAGATTTGTGAATTTTGAAAAATCACAATTTTTGAAAATAACGTCATGTGTGCAGCTATGCAACTTAGACTTTAAACAAAAACATGCTAAAAATTTTAAATTTTGATATATTAAGCACATTTTAAGCATATTTTGAAAAGTTTAGGACAAGTAAATGTTAAGTGTTCTAATTCTCCAATCCCCCCACTTAAGTTAAACAACGTCCTCGTTGTTTGTATAAAAGGTTAAAAACTGGAAAATAAAAGAATTAGAACAGAAAAACTCCCCTGAGATTTGCTCGGTATGATCCTCCATTTGTATAAGAGCAAAAATCATCTTTCTTGTGGATTAGAACGTTTAAGCTTAATATTCGATGTATTCACAGGAAATGCAGGAATCTATAATACCACCAAGCCTTCAAAACACACCTAAGATAAGAAAGGTTCAACTTGCATAACACATTAGTAGTTAGGTAAAAATAAAACATAAAAATTAAAAATGAAAATCATCAGGTCAGTCGATGCGCCGTATCTTATGGAAGAAGATACGCCGTATCGAGCCTGGAATAAATACGGATCAGAATAAAAGATGCGCCGCATCCTTAACCAGGGATGCGCTGCATTAAAATAAACTGATAAAAAGTTTTAAAGTCGAAAATAAAAAATGCAGAAAAATAAAATAAGATATGACCATCTGCAGGAGATGCGTCGCATCTCAGGATTGAGATGCGCCGTATCCTCAGCGGCCTGACTGACTCGACACAAAAACAGAATAATAAAAAGATAAATCCGGGTTGTCTCCCGGTAAGCACTTGTCTTTATTCCAGAGTCTTCAAGTTAGACTCACGTTCAGCTCTTTATTCCAACACGTCAGGTTCAAATTCCACCACCTCGTTCTCATTATCCTCAATTTTATTATCAAAGTATTTCTTCACACGTTGCCCGTTTACTTTGAATATATAACCATTTTTATCACATATTTCAATAGTTCCATATGGATACACTTTCTTGACAACGAACGGACCCGTCCATCTTGATTTAAGTTTACCAGGATACATCTTTAATCTAGAATTAAATAGTAGCACTTTCTCTCCAATAGTAAACGTTTTATCCCCACGTAACCTCGAGTCATGCCATCTTTTAGTTCTTTCTTTGTAGATCTTAGTATTTTTGTAGGCCTCATCTCTTAGTTCGTAGAGTTCATTAAGTTCCATGAAACGGTTCTTCGTTGCAGCTTCCATATCCATATTACAATTAGTCAAAGCCCAATATGCACTTTGTTCAATTTCGACCGGTAGGTGGCATGCTTTCCCGTATACAAGACGAAACGGAGTACTTCCCGTTGGTGTCTTATATGCTGTACGGAATGCCCACAAAGCATCATTTAACTTGTCAGACCACCCTTTCGGATTATATCCAGTCGTTTTTTCAAGAATTCGCTTAATAGCCCTATTGGTTACTTCAGTTTGCCCATTGGATTGAGGATGGTATGCGGTGGAAACCCTATGATATACTCCATATTTTTGCAAGGCTCTTCCCAGATGATGATTACAAAAGTGTGTTCCCCTATCACTAATCAATGCTTTAGGAATTCCAAACCTAGAGAACAAACTTTGCAAAAATTTGAGTACTACCTTGCTGTCGTTTGTCGGCAATGCTTGCGCTTCGACCCATTTTGATACGTAATCAACAGCAACCAAAATATATTTATTACCTCTAGATTCAGGAAACGGTCCCATGAAGTCCAATCCCCATATGTCGAAAACTTCACACACATGGATATAATTTTGTGGCATTTCGTTTCTTGATGTTATATTCCCGGATCGTTGACACGCATCACATCCTTTTATATAATCTTTTGCATCATCCAACATAGTGGGCCAATAAAATCCCGCATCAAGGATCTTTCTTCTTGTGACTACTGCACCGTGATGTCCCCCCGTTGGCCCTGAATGGCAATGTGCCAATATTGCTGGGATGTCATCACCATCTACGCATCTTCATAAAATATTGTCAGGACATAATTTAAAGGCATAAGGTTCATCCCAAATATACTCGCTAGCGCGAGTTAGAAACCTTCTTTTCTCATCGGATGTTAGCCCTTTTGGAATTTCATTTGCAACAATAAAGTTTATATAGTCGGCATACCATGGTCCATTATTATTGCTCTTAATTCCTACCATCATAAGGTGTTCATCAGGAAAGTCATCAGCTATTTCCCTTTCGTCAAGCACCTCCATGTCAGGGTTTTCAAGTCTAGATAAGTGGTCAGCAACTAGATTCTCGGCACCCTTTTTATCTTTAATTTCAATATCGAATCCTTGGAGCAATAAAACCCACCTAATAAGCCTTGGCTTGGCATCCTGTTTATTGAACAAATACTTCAAAGCAGAATGGTCAGTGTAAACCATAGTTTTTGACAATATAAGATATGATCTAAATTTATCGAATGCAAAAACTACTGCTAAAAGTTCTTTTTCCGTGGTGGTGTAGTGTTCTTGGGCATTATTCAATGTTTTGCTAGCATAATAAATTGGCTTAAATTTCTTATCTATCTTTTGGCCAAGTACAGCTCCAATAGCATAATCACTAGCATCACACATTAGTTCAAAAGGCAGATTCCAATCCGGCGAAATTATAATAGGTGCGGTGGTTAGTTTTTCTTTAAGTATATTAAATGCCTTTTTGCAATCTTCAGAAAAATCAAACTTCGCATCTTTTAGCAATAATTGGGTCATAGGCCTAGATATCATTGAAAAATCCTTTATGAACCTACGATAAAATCCAGCATGCCCTAAAAAACTTCTAACACCTTTTACATTAGTGGGGTAAGGTAGTTTAGCAATTACATCAATTTTAGCTTTATCGACTTCTATACCTTTCCCAGAAATCTTATGTCCTAACACAATTCCCTCTCTAACCATAAAGTGACATTTTTCCCAATTAAGAACAAGGTTAGTTTCTTCACACCTAGCAAGCATTTTATCAAGTTTAAATAGACAATCACTAAATGAGTTACCGAACACCGAGAAGTCGTCCATGAAGACTTCCATAAAGTCTTCTACCATATCATGGAAGATAGCCGTCATACAGCATTGGAAAGTAGCAGGGGCGTTGCATAGTCCGAACGGCATTCTCCTATAGGCGAAGGTTCCATAAGGGCAGGTGAAAGTCGTCTTCTCTTGATCCTCAGGGGCAATTGGTATTTGGAAGAAACCTGAAAAACCATCTAAAAAACAATAATAATCATGACCTGATAGTCTTTCTAACATTTGATCAATAAATGGAAGAGGGAAGTGATCTTTTCGCGTAGCATCATTGAGTTTGCGGTAGTCGATGCAAACTCTCCATCCGGTAACAGTTCTTGAAGGGATTAGCTCATTGTCGTCATTGAGTACAACCGTCATTCCTCCTTTTTTTGGTACGACGTGGATAGGACTGACCCACGAGCTATCGGAAATTGGGTATGTGGAAAACTAGAAGGGGGGTTGAATAGTTTTTTACCGTTTTAAAGTTTTATTTAATTTGTTACTATATGTTAAGTCAAAGGAAACAATCACAAATAAATAATCACACAATATAAATAAAAGATAAAGAGAGGAAAGATCAAACCACACGACACAGTTGTTTATAGTGGTTCGGCTACAAGAACTCTATTCCTTGCCCTACTCCACTCCCCGAGTTTCCTACTCGAGAGTTTATCTTTCACTAAGAAACAAACTCCTTTCCTAGGCGGAGAAAACCTTTACACGTCGCTTACTTCCTTTTCCGGTACTAAGCTAAACACCGGGTTCTTTCACAAGGTAGAACCAACCTGACGTCGCCTAATTACTTTACCGACACTAAGCTAGATGTCGAGTTCTTTACAAGGGTACAACCACTCCCTACACTCTTTGTACTTTAAGGACTAAAGTACTAACCACACTCACTGATTACAAATGATAGATATGATGTGTGAAACAAACTACTAGATCACACAGTAATGCAACTAAAGGATTACGGTTCTGTAGATCCTTGAATGCTTGATCTCCTTTCTACAAAATGAAGATCAAAGTGAAATGCAACTATGAATGATGTTAGTAAGATATGTACTGAATGAATATATGTGTTTAAGCTATATGAGTGATGAGAGAGCCAAATGATCAGCTTCCTATTTATAGGCAAGCTGATCTTCAGCTCACGGATCCGGCGGATCCCTCAAAAGGGATCCGTCCCTTATAACACTTGGATCCGTGGGATGTGACAGCTATGTAATAGTTGTCTCTTACCATATCTTAGTTGTATCTTACCATATCATCCAAGATCTTCAAATGTCAACTATGTTGCTTGCATATCTAACCAAGATATATCAAAGATATTGTATGTGATGCATACAATGATGTCATGGCATAGTTTATGAATTAAAGTTTCCTTTTAAGGAAACAAGTTACTAAACTTGTAATTCTAAGTTAATATGTGAAGTGTAAAGTGTGTACTTAAGAGACTAAGCTAGTATTTATTATTTGCTAAAAGATATTCCTTATACTTGTCATTAACAAAACTAATGAAAGATCAAAGAATATAAATAACGTTTTTGGGACGCTATTTGTATTAACAATCTCCCCCTTTTTGTTGATGACAAAACATAAAGTATATTTTTGAGCAAGAGAATAAATATAGCATGAGTTCTTAAAAATATATATTAAGTTTGTTTATTAAAGAAAAGTTTTGTAAAAAATGTATGTACTGTGATAATTCACAGTTGATGCAAACTTAGTCCTTTCTCCCCCTTTTTGTCGAAACAAAAAGAGTAGCGAAGCGGAATGCGATTTTGAGAACTTTAAGAGCTCCCCCTTGTTTTATACTCCCCCTAAATGGAGTAATCAAGTAAATGATGCAAGAATCTACAAAACAAACGGTTAGTATATGAAATGACTTCAATGAAGAAGTAGAATGCATGTGAAGTATTCTCCCAAACAAGTCTTTGACTTTAAAAAGTCAAACTAAGTGTCTGATCATAATTTGTACCTAAAGCAATCATATGCAAGATATAATATATGCAATATAGGAATGTTAGTTCATAATGATAATGATAATATGCAATATGTTGATCACTCATAAGCATAAAACATCATATTCATATAAATTGAAAATTTTGTGACAAAAGTCACAATGGAGAAATGATGTTACAAATAAGAAGACATCCTAAAAAATAAAAAGTCCTAAACAAACAACTTAAAAAGAAAAATCCAAACAACTAATCTAAAGAGCTCCTATTGAGGAGGATGAGAGATTGCGTTCAAACGTTCAAGAACATGGTTCAAGATGAACCTCATCTCGTTTTGAAGCTCATGGACCAAGATGTTGGTCCTTTGGGCCAAGTGAGCCGTTCTCTCACAATGTGCGCAATCATGAGTTGAGAAACCGGGCGGAAGACTAGGGTCCAAGTTTTGTGGTGGTGGTGGTGATGGTGGTTGGTTGTTGTTGTTGTTGGATGGTTGTTGTGGTGTTTGGAGGGAGTTCATAAGAATGTTTTGGATGTCCATTGCTTCATGAAGGCGATGGTCAACCATACCCGAGAGAGTGTAGAGACGATTGAGCTCTTCACTAATCTCCTCTTGGGTGTGAGGAATATTCATCCACATTGCCTCATCAATGGCAACTAGAGTGGATGTGGGTGATATAGGTTTTTGTGGAGGTTGGGATGATTGTGCATCATGGTATAAAGGACCATGGATATCCGGGTAAACCGGGTGAAAAAGCATGGGTTGTTGACCTTCAAAAGTCATGGGTGGAAGATTGGGTAGTTTTGGTGATAGTTCTTCTAAGTCATCAAGATGTGGTGATGTAGGAGGAGTCCTAAATAATTCCAAGGGTTGGAGTTTAGGTGATTTTGGTGGTGATGGTGATCTAACAGTCTGTGATGGAGCCGGTGGTGGAGTAGAGGCTATTGGAGTAATGGTTGGTGGTGGTGTTTGTATAACAACATGTGATGGTGTTGGGGTGGAGAGTGTAAGAAAATTTTCACTAGCAATGGGTGATGATATATTGAGAGGAGAATTTTCCTCAGATGAAGAGTTTGCTAAGTTGATAAAACAACAAGGTTTAACACTGATGCGGGCTGTTCTTCTTGGAGTTCTAGATGTGGAAGAGTTGTGTGACTTGGTCATGGTGAAAAAGGATATCTAAAGTGTACAGGAGAGGAGGTGTTTGTTGTGTGAAGAAATGATCCTAAAGTACTAATTTATAGACAGAAGGTTTGTGAGTCTGTGTGTTTGGATTTGATGTGAATCCAATAGAGAATGTTGGTTACTAATGATTTGGAACAAAAATTTGTGCAGGTCATATCAAGGAAGTCAATCCATTTAGCTTTGGTTGAGTAATATGTGTTGGATATGCAGTTAATACAAGAGGATAGTGGAAAATCTGATGATTTGATATTTCCACGGATTAGACGGATCCCTAAAAAGGGTTCCTTCTTTGTATCAGTTTGGTAACTTACACCTAAAATTCAAAAATTTAAATTTTGGTGGGAAATTTTGTTCCTAAGTTTCTAAGAGTTCCTAAATGATTCTAAGATGAATTATGATCAGTGAATAGATCCTAAATGATACTGAACACTAAGATTTAAGAGTCGGGATAAGTCGAAAAAGTTTTATAATTTTACTGGGAAACCTGCGGATCCAAAGTGGATAAAAGGCGGAACCATTTTCTGGGATCCGCCAAATCCGCAGATAGGCGGATGGCGGATCCAACGATAAGCCTTGGCGGAACCCTGTTTTGGGGTCCGCGGGATCCGTAGGCCTAAAACTAAGAAAGTAAACAGAACATATGTCATATTTCGCGTTTTTCGACGAAAACCCGAAAATACACCTAGACCTTACTTAACATCTAATATGTATAGCAAAACAACTAAATATGATAACATTAACACATGATTGCACATAGTTTAATCCATACTTAGAAACTTACTGTTTTAGGTGTTATGCCAAACATAGGCAATCACCCGGAAAATTGATAACCATGATGGTTATCTACCTGCAAGTGTTAGTTATTACACATACACAATAAGTATTATCAGATAAATTCAAGACACATAGAAATTTAACAACACAATATCCAACATTGTTTAAAACCAAACACTCCATTAACTCAGCTTCTTCTTCAACTTCTTCATCCCCTTGTGTAATTTCATCATCCAACGCCCCAGATTCTTCACCATTCCTTTGATGTTTCGATACTCAGCGGATTCATGTGGAATTGGAGGAAGATGGCTCAAGTATTCGGGTGGAGGAATCCTAGAATTTGGCATACCATCATCTTCACTCATGGAAGATGATGAGGATGATGTTGGAACACGAGGACGTTTGCCCTTATCAACACTAACCCTAAAATCACTCAAAGGAACGAAGGTGTGTTCAATTTCATTGTAATCCGGAACAAAGCCTAGATGGTTTGGACGAGCGGGTGCAAAGGCTCTATAAAGTCGGGTTAAGAGCATACCATAAGGCATTGCAATCTTGCTTTGAACCGGAATGTCACACATTCGTTTGGCAACATAATAGGCAAGATTGAAGGGTTGACGAGTAGAGATGTTGTACATCATGTGACATAAACAAGCATTGATATGATCACGGTTTCCTATGGTGCACATCACATTTGCCCTTAACACATCCTCCATCTTCTTGAATTCGGGTCTTAGTTCATTAAGTTCCATTGCGAATGGATCTCTAGCAACTTCACGACCACGATACATTCTTGTGGGGTTGTTCTTAGGAATGAAGAGATGGTCCCTAATCACTTCTTTTGATTGGAGAGGAGTGGCATATCGTGCCGTCCTATCAAGATTGGAGTCTAAGATTGTTAAGGACCATTTGTCCGAGTAAATACATGTACCTTGACTTGGAATTCCTAAGACCTCACCAAATTGATCAAGAGGGATGTTGACAAGATTTCCATTTAGAGTAAAATGAAGACTTAAGTAACCTTCATCACTCGAGGTAAGACCTACACTAGCATAGAACTCAAGTATGAACCTAGGAATGATTGGCTCGTCTATGTCTAAAAGAGAATCAAATTGAATTGCGGCTAATTGTTCCCTAAGTTGAGTGCCTTCATAAAATGATGCATCTACGGCTCTACCCTCATGAACATACTTTTTCTCTAAGACTTTGAAAATTTCGATTTGGGCATCGGTTAGACCCTTGGTTTTGTGGACTTTGGGTAAGTAGTTAACGGTTTTCTTGTGATCGTAGTTGGTTGCGGGAGGCATGATTTTCCTAATTACAAAAAGTTACATAATTTTAGTTAAAATGATTAAAGGAAGTGTAAGATTCCTAGTGTGTGCCTACATGGGGACGATGTGGAGGTGCGGTTATCTCGACTCCTTTTGATGCAAGAAAAATTAGTTTATGCAAGTTTTGTTTATAAAGCGAGAGATAACCCAAACACTCCTATTTCAATGTAGCTACGGTTGAATGTACCCGAAAATACATATTAGTTATGTATTCCCTTTAGCATTCAAGAGACATTATGCAAGTGAAGTCTAAAAGATAACGTTTTTGCATTTGTATGAACAATGTAAGAAAAAAATTTTTACCTAGTCGTTAGAAGATTTAAGTGAAAAATTTTCATGGGGTTTTTGTTAAATTAAGACAATGTGCTATGAGATGCAATTCCTAACTAAGAAAAACATGTTTTTTAAGTATAATGCAATAAATATGCTTCATGATTTTTCAAGAATTATGCATATACCCCAAGTTTGGTTTTGTGCATGAAATGAAAATCCTAGACGCAGATCAGGAGTATAAATGTGATAAGAATACTTACAGTGATGTTAGAAACACAAATTAGTGGAAGAAAATGGTCCAAAATATGATGGAGATTAAGTGTGTGTCGAGTTATAGTAAGGTGATATGTTTTGGAGTGAGGAATGAATAGTAGTTGTTCTTGTTTATTAAATAATAAACTGGACTTAGCATGTGGCGGATCCGGCGGATCCCAAACAAAGGATCCGTCTTTGTTTACGATTGGATCCGCGGATTCAGAACACATGTTTTGGTTTAGTGTCGTGTGTGGCTAAACTAATGTCTATACTAATGTTTCTCCTAATCACTAGGTTCCATTAATCCTAATCCAAGTCTAAGATAGTTGAAAGGTTCACGTTTAAGTGGTTTAGTGAGGATATCGGCAATGTTGTCCTCTGAGGAAACTTTCTCAATTGAGATGATTCCCTTCTGTACATTGTCGCGAAGGAAGTGATGGCGTATTTCAATATGTTTGGTTCTAGCGTATTGGACTGGATTTTTTCTTAAATCGATAGCACCTTTGTTGTCGCAAAGAATGGGAATGTTGTTGAGTTCAATTCCATAGTCGACGAGAGCTTGTTTCATCCACAGTGCTTGTTGACACGCCTTTCCTGCAGACACATACTCTGCTTCTGTTGTTGAGATTGCGAGGGCAGTTTGTTTCTTAGCGAACCATGACGTGAGACAATATCCTACAAAATTACAAATACCACTAGTACTTTTCCTATCAACATAGTCACCTGCATGATCTGAGTCGGTATACACTATGGTTTCTACACCCGTTCCTTTGGGATACCATAATCCTAAGTGTGTAGTACCTTTGATGTATTTAAATATTCTTTTAACGGCTTCAAGATGGGACGTTTTTGGATCTTCTTGAAAACGTGCACATAGACAAACACTAAACATAATGTCAGGCCTACTAGCCGTAAGATAGAGTAAACTACCAATCATTCCTCTATATTTAGTGCTATCTACGGATTCATTTTCTTCATCCCTAGTGAGTTTGGTTTCGGAGGACATGGGTGTTCTCATGGGTTTTGAGTCTTCAAGACCAAACTTCTTAAGCATATCTTTGATATACTTTGATTGGTTGAAGAATATCCCATCTTCTAATTGTTTAATTTGGAGACCTAAGAAAAAGTTTAGTTCCCCCATCATACTCATTTCAAACTCGTCATGCATGATTTTTGAGAAATCGTCGCATAACTCTTGACAAGTTGAACCGAATATAATGTCATCCACATATATTTGGACTATAATAATATGTGATCCCTTTTTCTTGGTGAAGAGAGTATTATCTACTAGGCCCATGGTATACTTATGGTCAACTAGGAAAGTCTTAAGTCGATCATACCAAGCTTTTGGTGCTTGCTTAAGTCCGTATAAAGCTTTTTTAAGTTTGAAAACATAATTTGGTTTTTCAAAGTCGGCAAAGCCGGGAGGTTGTGCAACATATACTTCTTCATTAATAAGACCATTTAAGAAAGCACTTTTGACATCCATTTGAAATAACTTAAAATCATGTGCACATGCATATGCAAGTAATATCCTAATAGACTCAAGTCTAGCTACTGGTGCAAAGGTTTCATCGTAATCTATACCTTCTTGTTGATTGTAACCTTGAGCTACTAGCCTAGCTTTGTTTCTAGATATAATACCCTTTTCATCCATTTTATTTCTAAAGACCCATTTGGTGCCTATTATGGTTTGGTTTTTAGGTGGAGGTACCAAAGTCCAAACATCATTTCTAATAAATTGATTAAGTTCTTCTTGCATAGCAATTACCCAAGATTCATCTTTTATTGCCTCTTCAATATTTTTAGGTTCAATGGTTGAAATAAAACAAAAATAATTACTTTCATTTTGAGCTTTGGATCTTAATGTTCTTTCATTAAGTTTTCCTATGACGTTTTCTAATGGATGACTTTTAGTTTCTTTAATATTGACTATTTCTCCTTTTACGGGTTCATTGTTATTTTCAATGTTTTCTATAGTATTAACCATTTGACTTTCAACTAAGTCATCATCTACCAAAGGTGATGTCTTAGAGGGAGGTGGACTTTCGTTGAATGTTACGTTTAACGATTCCTCGACTCTTGATGTTTCCTTGTTTAATACAATGTATGCTTTACTGTTTTGTGAATACCCAAGGAATACACCTTCATACGACTTTGGGTCGAACTTAGTGAGATAGTCCTTTGTGTTTAAAATGAAGCACTTGCTTCCAAAAACTCTAAAATATCCTAATGTAGGCTTTTTGCCTCGATAAATTTCATAGGGAGTTTTATTTAAGAATTGTCTAATTAAAACTCTATTTAGGATATATGTGGAAGTATCTACAGCGTGACACCAAAACTTTTGTGGTATGTTTTGTTCATTTAACATTGTTCTACTCATTTCTTGAATTGTTCTATTTTTACGTTCTACTACACCATTAGATTGAGGTGTACGAGGAGCCGAGAAATTATGAGTTATTCCATTATTATCACAAAAATTTCCAAATTGAATTTCATTGTCAAATTCTCGACCATGGTCAGTTCTAATAGATACTATATTACTTCCTATTTGATTTTGAATTTTCTTGCTTAGAATTTCAAATTTATCAAATGCCTCATTTTTAGTTTTCAAAAACTTTGTCCATGTATATCTAGAGTAATCATCTACTATGACTAAAGTATAAAAATTTCCTCTATAACTTTGTATAGCCGACGGGCCAAACAAATCCATATGTAATAATTCTAGGCATCTAGATGTAGATACCATATTTTTAGCCTTATGGCTATTATGTACTTGTTTCCCAATTTTGCAAGCATCGCAAAAGTGTTGGTCATATTTCAACTTGGGTAGGTTCCTAACGAGTTCTTTGGAAGACAAGGATTGAATAAGCCTCATATTAGCATGACCTAAGCGTCGATGCCATAGAGTTGAGTTTTCGTCCAAGGAGGTAAGACATAACTTATCTTTAGGTGTTTTATCTAATTTCATAACATAGACATTATTCTTTAAAACACCTTTTCCTACGGTTATGCCATCTTTAAGTATTTTACTTCCATTTTCACTGAAAAGGACGTTATACTTTTTGCGGCATAATTGACTTATACTAAGTAGATTAAATCCTAAATTATCTACATGAGCAACATCATCAATAGATAGAGAGTCATGAGAGATTGTACCTTTTCCGATGATTTTACTTTTAAGCTTGCTACCGAATGTGACATTACCTCCGTCATACACTTGGTAGGTTGAGAAAAGATTTTTGTTTCCCGTCATGTGTCTTGAGCACCCACTATCTTTGATCCACTCATCAGGTTCAAGATCAACTTTCAAGCATACCTCTTCTGTGTCATCGGCCATAAGTGCAATTTCGTTGTTCTTAGGCTCATCATCATCATCTCCTTCACTATCGCTCCAAGCTCCACTAACGAAGGCTCTTTGAGACTTGGTCTTTGGAGGCTTTGGACATTCTCCTATTAAGTGACTGGAGTCACCACACCTATAGCATTTCCTATCAACCTTACCTTTCTTATCGTCACGATCTTTCCGAGAGGATTTCTTTTCATCACGAGGTGGTTTTACAAACTTTCCTCGTCTCCTGAAGAATTTCTTGAAATCCCTCACGGCCATGGCATATTCTTCATCATCACTGTTTGAACAAGACTCATCATCACTTGACTCGACTTTGGCTTTCAAGGCAATAGACTTAATCTTCTCCTTTTTGCCTTTGACAATTTCCGAGTCTTTTTCCATAATCATTTCGTGAACTTTTAGGTTTCCTATGAGCTCATCCAGTGTCATGCTTGAGAGATCCTTAGATTCTTCAATAGCTGTCACTTTTGCTCTCCATTTCGGATGGAGTGCTCTTAGAAATTTCCTGACAAAATTCTTGCTAGAAAAAGATTCGTCAAGTGCTTTAAGTGATGTAATAATAGTATTGAACTTAGCAAACGCACTATCAATGGTCTCATCTTCAGAGATAACAAATTGTTCGTATTGTTGAACAAGAAGATCAATTTTGTTATCTTTTACTTGTGAGTTCCCTTGATGTGTGATAATAAGAGATTGCCAAATATCCTTAGCCGTTTTACACATAAAAACTCTTTCATATTCTTTCTTAGGTAAGGCATTATAAAGCATCATTTTGGCTTCGTTATTTTTGGCAATTAGTTTCTTTTGCTCATCACTGTGACGAGTAAGAGAAGCTCCTTCATCCCGACCACTCGAAATATCATTACTAATAGGCTTGTAATCACCATCAACTATAATATACCATAGATCTATATCCTTTGACTTTACATAAGTCTCAAAGCGATTTTTCCAATAAATAAAACAATTTGGTTCAAATAGAGGTGGTCTTTGCATAGATTGCCCTTCTTTAAAGTTTTCAAAATCCATGGATCGTTTTAAGTTTTAAAATACAATATATTTTAAAGATCTTAAGTAACGTAGCTCTGATACCAATTGTGGAAAACTAGAAGGGGGGTTGAATAGTTTTTACCGTTTTAAAGTTTTATTTACTTTGTTACTATATGTTAAGTCAAAGGAAACAATCACAAATAAATAATCACACAATATAAATAAAAGATAAAGAGAGGAAAGATCAAACCACACGACACAGTTGTTTATAGTGGTTCGGCTACAAGAACTCTATTCCTTGCCCTACTCCACTCCCCGAGTTTCCTACTCGAGAGTTTATCTTTCACTAAGAAACAAACTCCTTTCCTAGGCGGAGAAAACCTTTACACGTCGCTTACTTCCTTTTCCGGTACTAAGCTAAACACCGGGTTCTTTCACAAGGTAGAACCAACCTGACGTCGCCTAATTACTTTACCGACACTAAGCTAGATGTCGAGTTCTTTACAAGGGTACAACCACTCCCTACACTCTTTGTACTTTAAGGACTAAAGTACTAACCACACTCACTGATTACAAATGATAGATATGATGTGTGAAACAAACTACTAGATCACACAGTAATGCAACTAAAGGATTACGGTTCTGTAGATCCTTGAATGCTTGATCTCCTTTCTACAAAATGAAGATCAAAGTGAAATGCAACTATGAATGATGTTAGTAAGATATGTACTGAATGAATATATGTGTTTAAGCTATATGAGTGATGAGAGAGCCAAATGATCAGCTTCCTATTTATAGGCAAGCTGATCTTCAGCTCACGGATCCGGCGGATCCCTCAAAAGGGATCCGTCCCTTATAACACTTGGATCCGTGGGATGTGACAGCTATGTAATAGTTGTCTCTTACCATATCTTAGTTGTATCTTACCATATCATCCAAGATCTTCAAATGTCAACTATGTTGCTTGCATATCTAACCAAGATATATCAAAGATATTGTATGTGATGCATACAATGATGTCATGGCATAGTTTATGAATTAAAGTTTCCTTTTAAGGAAACAAGTTACTAAACTTGTAATTCTAAGTTAATATGTGAAGTGCAAAGTGTGTACTTAAGAGACTAAGCTAGTATTTATTATTTGCTAAAAGATATTCCTTATACTTGTCATTAACAAAACTAATGAAAGATCAAAGAATATAAATAACGTTTTTGGGACGCTATTTGTATTAACAGGGTAGATAAGTCCCGAGTCAAGTAACTTCACAATTTCATTTTTCACCACATCTTGGACTTTTGGATTCAAACGCCTTTGAGGTTGGATAGTTGGTTTGAATTCATCCTCCATAAGGATTTTATGTGTACAAAATGACGGGCTAATTCCCTTAATATCAGACATACTCCACGCTAATGCTCCTTTTCGTTTATACAGTACCTGCAAAAGTGATTCCTTTTCTTTTGGCGTTAAATCAGATGCAATAATAACGGGCGAATTAGTGTTCCCATTTAGATAGGCATACTCCAAAGTAGAAGGGAGATCCTTAAGCACAGGTTTAACATTATCAATTTCAGTAGCACTAGCGGAATAAACTTGTTCTTTAACTATATCGCTGCTGTCATCAGATAGATGCGCCGCATCGATATTTTTGATGCGCCGCATGGCGTTAAATACAGCAGAGCCAGTAGCTAAATCATCACCAATAGTATTCTCTTCAACTTGATCTTCTATAGCAATTGTGTTTTCAAGATTTTTAAGCAGAAAAGAATCAAGTAAATTACTTTTTAACAATTTCTGAGTAAATTGATTAATCGTGTCATCAGAAACATCGATATTATAGCATTCATCGTCATCGGAATTATCTTTACTCATAGATTGTTCCATGTTAAACTCAACCTCATCTTTTCCTATGGTAAGAGTTATCTTTTTATTAAAAACATCAATTATGGCCCTAGCAGTGGCTAAAAATGGTCGTCCTAATATTATAGGAGTTCTAGAATTTTCAGGCATATCGAGGATAACAAAGTAGATAGGTAATTCAAATTTATCAACTTTTATTAATATATTTTCAGCTATTCCTAATGGGTATTGTACGGACCTATCAGCTAGTTCTAAGCACATCCTAGTAGGTTTCGGTTCACCAAGACCTAATTTATCATACATAGAAGAGGGCATAAGACTTATACTAGCTCCTAGGTCGGCTAAAGCATTTTCAATATGTAAATTTTTAATTTGACAAGGAATAGTGAAACTCCCTGGATCTTTTTCTTTAGACGGAAGTTTGTTGAGCAATGCTGCTGAGCTTCGTTTCCCCATTGTTATGGTGCAAGCCTCTTCAAGTTTAGACTTGTTTGTAAGCAAGCTCTTCAGATATTTAGCATATTTTGGCATTTGCACCAGGGCTTCCATAAATGGTATGCTTAGCTGCAGCTGCTTGAGATTCTCCAGGAATTTCTTTTGATAGGCATCTTCTTTCTCTTTCCTTACCCTATGTGGGAAAGGTAGTGTTGACCGCTTAGGCTCAACAGAAGGTTCTTTTCTGATTACAGGTTCCGGATCAGTCTCTTTTGGTTGCTCTTGCTCAGGTGATAAAGATTCAGGGGAAATCTTGTTTGTATCGTCATCCTCGGGTGTCTCTCCGATCTGAAAGGTCGACTTTCCGCCTCTAGTTGTAATCCCTTTCAAGTCTTGCTTTACCAAAAGTACCCTATTAAGCACCGTTGACAATTGGTGCACTTCAATTGCCAATCCATAAATCATGTTGTTTTGTTCCTTTAGTAAAAGCTCATGACTGCCTTTGAATTCATTAATAAAGTTTCTTGCTTCATGATGTTCTTTGTCATTGGCTTGAGCGATTAGTAGTGCAAACTCTTCCATGGTAAGATTTCTTCGGGGTCTTCCGAACAAGTTTGGGAAAATATCGAACATTGTTCCTGAAAATCAAAGAGAGGTAGATTTCAAAGTAAAAGTTTCCAGGTATAAGGGTCGGAGTATTTTCCGTTCGGAGATAAGAAAAATAAAAGTAACTGATATCTGCAGACGATGCGCCGTATCCAAAAAGTTGGATACGCCGTATCTTATAATCGTTAAAATTTAATCAGACTTTATTCAGAAAATAGATACGCCGCTTAGAAATTCGAATGCGCCGTATCGAATTAAATTAATCAAAAATCGATATTTATTTAAAATTAAATGCTTCGTATTAACGAAAGTTAATGCGCCGTATTTTCGTTACGTTTCAAAATACAAGATTTTTGATTCAGAAGATGCGCCGTATCGATAAAAATCGATACGCCGTATCTGTTTAATAATTCGAAAACTGTTTTTAATTAAAATAATAGATACGCCGTATCTGCAGAAGCAGATGCGTCGTATAGCGTTAACGTTTAAAATTTTTTTTTTATCAAAAACAGATACGCCGTATCTTGGGAAAAAGATGCGTCGTATCGAATTAATTAAACGCGTTGTATTTTATAAAAATTGAACGCAATACGCCGTATCTGAGAAATCAGATGCGCCGTATCGTTCGATTTAGCCCAGTACAACGATAGCAGAACACAAAAAAAAATACAAAAAATTAAAACAAATAAAAACACATGAAAATAAACACAAACAAAAGCAAACAAATAACACACAAAAACAGAAAATATGCAAAATAGTACAATGAATGCAAATTAATCTAATACACAACAAAATTAGTGGTTAGATTAAAAATTAAAAACCTAATTAAAATACTAATCAAATTAACAGATAATAACAATTCACTCCCCGGCAGCGGCGCCAAAAACTTGATGTGCTGCGTGTGTCGTTGCGGTTTAGCAGTTTTAATGCCTACTCAAGTTTTAAATTTATATTTAGCCGACTTATCAATAACACACACACTTAACGAGCAGTGTACCCGGTCAGTATGAATATAATGGTAAGTAGAGTGTCGATCACTAAGAGTGGAACGTATTATCTAGTTATTCTAATCAGTATTTTAATATATTAAGTTAGCTATACAACCTATTCTAACGCAAGGGGGTTTAGCCTGAGAGACTGGCACGATTTTGTTGCAATTAAATAATAAAATAAACCAATATGCACGAATCAGCAAGTAGCACACACGTACACAGATAAATACTTGAGACAATAAGAGGGCTGTCCTTATGATAAGTAGTTTGTCACTTGTTTTATTGCTAGTGTTATATGAAGTGTATAGTTCGATGCAACGCACCGAGATTAAGTCCTTTCTCGTTGGTTCTAATCTTATCGGCGAGTAAACCCTTAATGATTACTTATGACTATCCTATTTATCTTTCTCCTACTTTTCTACAGACCATAGAATGCATAGGCATCTAATAAATAGGCGAGGGCAGAGGCATGGCGACCCGATCAACGTTCAGCTAGCCACAGAGGTTATCAATGCACTAATAAAAGTCACCAATGACATCAACATATAAACTTTAATTAATGAGAAAGCAGTTTTAAGAGTGTGCAATCTTTCCGTTGTCACATTACACAAGCCACCAATCTTGATGAATTAAAGTTTACTAACACAATAAAACAAAACTACTTAATGAATTAAACACATGCAGCACCTTCTTACAGCTCTTGTATCTTTGATTTGGGTGTGTCTTGTGCTGCTACCTTGACTGAATTCGTCCTAGGTTTCTGGTCTTCGGTCTTCTGTTAAAACTTCGGAACTCTTAATTCGTCTGGTCTTTGGGGTATTTATAGTTTCTGTCTGAGGGTAAGATGCGGCGCATCTAGTAAGTAGATGCGGCGCATTTACTTAACTTCGCGTGGGGTCCAAGATTATAATATTCAGGAATATTCGTACACCGCCAGAAGATGCGGCGTATCTTCATCTTTGGATGCGGCGCATGTGATAAGTGAGATGCGGCGCATCTGGAGCAGATTAGTCTTGATCTTGTCCATTTCAGTAGACTCTTAACTTCTTGCATGTTTTGCTCCATAATTAGTCCAAAATCGCCAAGTTTCACCAAATGCTTGTTTTCAACTGAGAATTACAAAAGTAAACGATTAAGTATCAATCCTCATACATAATATAGTAAAACAAGTCAAATTAATAGGATAAATGATAGTAATAAAATGTACTTATTTGAGTTCATCAAATATAAGCCTATGTGTATGAAAGTAATGACGATGCAAGTAAAGAAATAAATAAGGTATGGAAAGATCTAACCGAGACACGAGAGATTTATAGTGGTTCGGCTACAAAGACACCTTCCTTGCCCTACTCTACTCCCCGAGCACACCTTGCTCGAGAGTTTTCTTCACAACTTCAATAAGCTCCCTTATGGCGGAGAAAACCGTACACAACTTTGGCTTACACGGGTTTAACGACACAAAGCTAAATGTCGAGTTCTAATCGTAGCTAGAACCAATCTCACAACTTCACAACACAACTTCTTCACAACTTATTCACGACTACTTCACAACGGCTTCACGACTGCTTCACGACTTCTTCACGACTTCTTCACGACTTCAACACGACCGCTACACAACCTCTATGATGCGGCTTCACTACTTCAACACTATGTCTTCATGACTAAGACTTCACGACTTCAACATGACCGCTACACAACCTCTATGCTACGGCTTCACGACTTCAACACTAGGACTTCACGACTAGGAGTTCACGGCTTCAACACGACCGCTATACCACTTCTATGCTACGGCTTCACGACTTCAACACTAGGACTTCACGACTAGGACTTCATTGCTTCAACACGACCGCTACACAGCTTCTATGCTATGGCTTCACGACTTCAACACAAGAACTTCACGACTAGGACTTCACAGCTTTAACACGACCGCTTCACAGCTTCTATGCTACGGCTTCACGACTTCAACACAAGGACTTCATGTCTTCTAAGCTACGGCTTCACAACTTCTACACCACGGGTTCACGACTTCTACAAAACGAATTCACGACTTCTACACTTTGACCTCACAACTTCTATACCACAACTACTTATACAACATCTTCACTACTTACACACAGTACTAATCTACAACACACACCTTACATACAAATGAATGAATGATTTACAAACTTTGTTAAACACACAACTTAAGTAACAAGATGATACTAAGTTGTAATACTTCTAATCTTGATTGATAGAAGTATTCTTCTTTTGCACTTGGATGGTGGAAGCTTGGATCACTTGGAAACCAATACTTAAGATTACATGATCAAAGTTTTTTTTTTTTTTTTTTTTTTTTTTTTTTTTTTTTTTTTATGATATGAAATGAGATCTACAACAGAAAGTTTTAGTGCAAAAGGGTGAGTAAAAATCCAGGGGAAGGCTGGTATTTATAGAGAGAAAAACTGGACAGCTGGAGCCTACTGGAGCGGGGGCGGTCCCCTTAATTATTAAGGGGGCCGCCTAGCAAAATTAAGGGGGCCGCCCCTACTGAACGTTGGCCAATTTTGTCCTTTTGTGGGGAAGGTTTTTCTGGAACATTTTAACTGATTTTGGTTAAAAATTTGAATTCATATTTTTATAAAAGATTAAATATTTTTATTTAATACCAAAAATATTTTTCAAAAATATATAAAATGTTTTTGATGTTTTATAAAAAATCTAGTTATTAAGAAAATGTTCATTTGATCATATAATGCATTAAGCACTTGTTTATTCATACCTTAAGTGATTAAGTTGTAGAAGTGAATATTTACAACTAAATACTTGTTTATTTTATAAGTTTATGTTTTAATGAGTTTACATTTTGTGATCATCAAAACATAGAGATATGAATAAATATTGATAATGTTTTTAGGCATTATTTATGTCAACAATCTCCCCCTTTTTGATGATTACAAAACCTAAACTCATTAAATTCAAAAAGTTATTTTTGGACAAGTATTTAGTGAGTTTATATTCACTTCTCCCCCTTTTTGTAGCATCAAAAAGGTTGAGCCGACAAGTTTTAGAGACAAAATTTGTCGGAACGAGAACTCCCCCTTGATGTGTGCTCCCCCTCGTTTGAGGGCACCAAGAAATCGATATATGGAATACTTGCAAGAAAAATATTAGAAGCACAAGCATATATATATATAGCAAAAATAAGCATGCATATAAAGACATTCATTAAATGTTGTGTATCAATACACAACCATCCAAGATTATATTCAATCCTACATTAGCTAGTAAGTAATGCAATCTACATAATCGTTCTAGGAGTACATGATCTTCCATGGGGCTTGCACACAAAATGGTTTGAAAATTTATTTTTGATTAAGCATTGCATATGCTTAATTTGGTGAGAATGAAGGTGGTGGTGGTGTAGTGGGTGAAAATGGTGGAGGTTGTGGTGAAGGTTGGGTTGGTAATGGGGGTTGTGGTGGAGGTTGGTTGTTAAGCATGTGTTCAAGGGATGAAAATGGGTGTTTTGATGGAGGTGATGGTTGATTTAGGTAAGGTTTGGAGGTTTTGAGGTAAAATTCCAATACCAGTTCGTCCTTTAAGAGAAATGGTAGCTGGGGCTAGATAAAAGGGGTCGCAAGATGCAAAAGAAAACAGTAAATTTTACTGCCCAGATGGCCGGTCCCCTTAATTGTAGGCCGGCCCCCTTAAAATTAAGGGGACCGCCTAGGGAATTAAGGGGGCCGCCCATCTGGTGTTTTCCCAGGCGACCAAATTTGAAAAATTTCTAGAAAAGGGTCATTTTTAGGGTGTTTTTGCAGCAAGCTCCATTTGAATCATGTACATCAAGAATGATTAAATAGTGACATAAATATGTTAATTACGCATGCATACATTTAAAACATATTATGGAATAAGCATGTTATTAATCATCAAGCATGTATATATATCATGATATCAAGTATACAAGCAATAAGCATAACAATCATATATTAAAGACAAGAAATAAAGCATTCATTAGTTGTAAATAATTATGTTAAAAACATAATTATTGATACAACACATATTTTGCTTATAGCATGCAATAAGTAGAAAATTTTATATTGCCTAAGAGATCCATTGGACTTGCTTGAGACATGAAAACTTGGATTATTTTGGATAGATGATGGTAAAGAGGGGGTAAAAAAATGTTGGATTAATGGGGTTGTAAGTTTGGGTGTATGGATGTTGGAGAGAGTGTTGATAGAGGAATTGGAGGTGGAGAGCTTGGACTTGACCATGTTGAATGAGGGTTTTGATGTTGTTCAAGTGGTGGTGTTGGATTAGATCTAGTGAGAAGATACTCAATCCAAGTGAGACGCTCATTTAAGGTGATGGTTTGATTTTGGAGAAAGATGCAACAAGGACTATTGTTGACATGTTTCTCAATTTGACTCAAGTGATGTGATGATGATGGTAATGATGGTGAGATGGATGGTGATGATGGTAATGATGGTTTGATTTTGGAGAAAGATGCAACAAGGACAATTGTTGACATGTTTCTCAATTTGACTCAAGTGATGTGGTGATGATGGTAATGATGGTGATATGGATGGTGATGGGTTTAAGTTGCTTTGAGCAAGGTGCAAAGCAAGGAGAGCATTAAGCTCATGGGCTTCCTTGAGTTCTTCAATGAACTTCAAGTGTTGAGTGGAAGGTGATGATGATGGAGAGTGGTTGTTATTTGGTGGAAGTGGTGGTGACACTTTTGGTGGTGGAGACATTTGTGAAATTGGGTAATTATGAGTGAATGAAGGTGGACATATGGATGATAGGTTATGTGTGTGAAAGGGTTCATTAGGATGAGGTTTAGGTGTTGGTTGAGTTTGAACAACATCATTTGTTAGGTTATGGCAAATGTCAAGCTTCCTCCTCCAAATGGGTATTTATGGTGTAGTGATGATGTGATTGTGGAAGGTAAATTTTGGAGGGTGGTTTGTGACAAAATGTGTTTGTGAATTTTGGGAGGTATAGGATAAAATGGGCTTAAGAATAGAAAAAGGGAGCAGCACCTTCGACCATCAGATGGCCGATCCCCTTAATTAAGGGGCCGGTCCCCTTAAATATTAAGGGGGCCGCCTAATGAATTAAGGGGGCCGCCCATCTGCTGATTTCCAGGTTACTGGAAATGGGTTTTTGGCAGAAAATTGTTGAAAGGGTTGTGTTTTTGGGTTTAGTTTCAAGCAAGTCCAACTTCTTTTGAGGCAATTTAGGATTTAATAACTTATGTATGCTAAGCATATTCATTACACATTATTATCTAGCATGCAAACAACTCATTTAGCATGTAACATATATATGTTAGACAAGAAAACACTACATAGCACCAAGTAATTCATCGTATCATATTTAGGAAGATTAATAAGCTAGTTAAATAATCCTAATGAATATCTATGTGCATGGGAATGTAGAGTTGTGATAGCATGGACTTCTAGACTTGTACCAAGTGAGGTCTTAATGAATAAATTATGGTTATTTTCAAATTTAGTTCACTTATAAATGTCACATACATAAATATAGATGACAGATATGAGATCACCATGCATGATTTAAAGAAATGTTTTTGGCATTATTCAACAATGTTTGAAAGTGGGTTTTTATGTGGATGTGAAAAATATTTTAATGAAATAGTTTTGGTTATATTTCAAAATGTTTTTATGAGAAAAGAAAACATATTTTTCCAATCTTTGGTTTTGATAAACACATAATTATGGACACAAGTTTGGAAGAAATGTAGGATGGTGAAACATGTAACATAGAAATGTGTCATAATCTTTTGAAAAATTATTTTTCCAAAATGTGAAGTTTTTGAAAATTTAAAAATAAGTCCCATTAATTATAGGTTTAAAAAATAATGGTTTATAAAAGATCTCATGCTCAAGTCTATTGTCACATGCTACCTCTTTCTACATATCCTATGACATTTACGCATGTATTATGACTAGATACAAAAATACATCATGTCAGAGTAGTTAGAAAAACAAAAGCTATTATAATGACAATGCATTCAACAACTAAACAAATAATTACGAAGGCATGCAGTCAAATCACATAGGAGCAAGTAAACATCTAGAAATTTTATATATGCAGGATGACATACATCTAGGAATGAAAAGCTCTAGTGAAAAACAAAATTCATAACAGTAAACTATCGTTAGGTATATTTAGGAAGAATAATGTATTCAAGTTGGAGAATGAGTATGAGACTATTACTAGTGGTGCTCAATTCAGGCTAAACACGACCGTTTTTACGGGTTACACACACCCAACTTCTCACATAGAAGCAATTCAACCGTTAGGTCAAATTGAGTTTCTAGTTAATAGATTCTCCAGTAGTCATTCTCTTTTTAGAAGAAATTAAGTTCCTAAATTTACCTATTGAAGAGTACCAAATATGAAGATTGCTTGGTTTACTAATACTTAGGGGGGCTAACTAAAGGGTTTCTAGTTCATTAAGCCACAGAACGAATATAACTAAGGTGTCAAGGCAAAGCAACCTATCAGACTAAGCGTATCCTAAGGCATTAATAAGATTATATGCATGAAGTAATTACTTATGAAATTTTAAAAAGAGAACTTACCTCACGTCCTAGCTTTTCTTCGTAATATCTCAGATGATGATCGACGTGTGAATGATAGGTGAGTCTTCAAGATAACCAAGGTGTGAAAGTATATCATGGCAAGCTTCTAACACCTTATTTAAACCGAAGTGGCTTGACCCGAACATGTCTTGTACGAATGATGATCTTCTCCTTCGTCTGTGTCACTCCATGATTTTGGATTGAGTTCACTTTGGAGTTGATTCATGTAGTCTTCGTCGTTAATACCTACATTAACAACATTTGAACTAGTAGCACATGTATCTATTTTATCTAAATGTTTATCTATTAAATTTTCTAAGATAACCAATTCATGTACAAGATCAAAATCCTCATCTTTGGCTTGACATTTTTCTTGATGAAAGTTTAAGAAAATTTTCCAAATATCATTTGCCGTTTTACAGAAGAATATTCTTTCATATTCAAGTTTCGGCAAGGTTTTATAAATAATTATTTTAGCTTTATTATTTATTTCATTCTTTGTTTTCAAATAATCAATTTGACTTTCAAAATCCGTTTTTGTTTGATTTTCAAAATCAATTTTTGTTTGACTTTCAAAATATGTTTTTGTTTGACTTTCAAAATCACCAATCGAAATGACATGCCAAAGATCTAGATCAATTGATTTCACATAAGTTTCAAATTTATTTTTCCATTCAAGAAAAGTATAGTTTTCAAATAGTGGTGGTTTTAGCAAAGATTCCCCTTCTAGATATTTTTCGAATTCCATAGATCGATTCAAGTTTTAAAATACAGTATATTTTAAAGATCTTGATTGACGTGGCTCTTGATACCAATTGTGGAAAACTAGAAGGGGGGGTTGAATAGTTTTATGTCTTTTTAATTTTATTATGAAAACCTTTGTTTATTTTTAAAACACTTAGATTCAAGTTTGTATGAAAAATAAAACTTGAACCTTATTATTAGTTATATATGTATTCTTTTAAATTGATTGTAAAAGTTTTGGTTTCTTGAATGGATTTTCAATTTGATCTTTATGTGAAGTCGACCTCTAATTAATACTAGCAATTATATAAGCCTATGTGTATGAAAGTAATGACGATGCAAGTAAAGAAATAAATAAGGTATGGAAAGATCTAACCGAGACACGAGAGATTTATAGTGGTTCGGCTACAAGGACACCTTCCTTGCCCTACTCCACTCCCCGAGCACACCTTGCTCGAGAGTTTTCTTCACAACTTCAATAAGCTCCCTTATGGCGGAGAAAACCGTACACAACTTTGGCTTACACGGGTTTAACGACACAAAGCTAAATGTCGAGTTCTAATCGCAGCTAGAACCAATCTCACAACTTCACAACACAACTTCTTCACAACTTATTCACGACTACTTCACAACGGCTTCACGACTGCTTCACGACTTCTTCACGACTTCAACACTATGTCTTCATGACTAAGACTTCACGACTTCAACATGACCGCTACACAACCTCTATGCTACGGCTTCACGACTTCAACACTAGGACTTCACGACTAGGACTTCACGGCTTCAACACGACCGCTACACAACTTCTATGCTACGGCTTCACGACTTCAACACTAGGACTTCACGACTAGGACTTCATTGCTTCAACACGACCGCTACACAGCTTCTATGCTATGGCTTCACGACTTCAACACAAGAACTTCATGACTAGGACTTCACAACTTTAACATGACCGCTTCACAGCTTCTATGCTACGGCTTCACGACTTCAACACAAGGACTTCATGTCTTCTAAGCTACGGCTTCACAACTTCTACACCACGGGTTCACGACTTCTACACAACGGCTTCACGACTTCTACACTTTGACCTCACAACTTCTATACCACAACTACTTATACAACATCTTCACTACTTACACACAGTACTAATCTACAACACACACCTTACATACAAATGAATGAATGATTTACAAACTTTGTTAAACACACAACTTAAGTAACAAGATGATACTAAGTTTTAATACTTCTAATCTTGATTGATAGAAGTATTCTTCTTTTGCACTTGGATGGTGGAAGCTTGGATCACTTGGAAACCAATACTTAAGATTACATGATCAAAGGTTTTTTTTTTATGATATGAAATGAGATCTACAACAGAAAGTTTTAGTGCAAAAGGGTGAGTAAAAATCCAGGGGAAGGCTGGTATTTATAGAGAGAAAAACTGGACAGCTGGAGCCTACTGGAGCGGGGGCGGTCCCCTTAATTATTAAGGGGGCCGCCTAGCAAAATTAAGGGGCCGCCCCTACTGAACGTTGGCCAATTTTGTCCTTTTGTGGGGAAGGTTTTTCTGGAACATTTTAACTGATTTTGGTTAAAAATTTGAATTCATATTTTTATAAAAGATTAAACATTTTTATTTAATACCAAAAATGTTTTTAAAAAATATATAAAATGTTTTTGATGTTTTATAAAAAATCTAGTTATTAAGAAAATGTTCCTTTGATCATATAATGCATTAAGCACTTGTTTATTCATACCTTAAGTGATTAAGTTGTAGAAGTGAATATTTACAACTAAATACTTGTTTATTTTATAAGTTTATGTTTTAATGAGTTTACATTTTGTGATCATCAAAACATAGAGATATGAATAAATATTGATAATGTTTTTAGGCATTATTTATGTTGAAGATAAAAAAGCAACACATTAGATACTCAAGAACCACAGTTTTCGATAAAAAAATATACTCCCTCCGTCCCAAATTTATTGTACACATTTCCTTTTCGGGTTGTTCCAAATTAATTTTCCACTTCTAAAAATAGATATGAAATTTAGATCAAGTTTACCATATTATCCTCACTTGATGTTATTATTACAAACATTAACGAAGTTATAAATTAATTAGTTAACGATAAAACTGTCATGTTGCAAAAAGTAAGAAAAAGAAAGATGTAATGACGATGCTTTCCTTAAACTGTGTGTTTTTGGTCGGTGGACAATTATTTGTGACGGAGGGAGTCTTCAATTGTGGATTCTTGTTGGCACATAGATGATAAATTACGAGATGAAGTTGAGCAACTATCAGTTAATATGTTGAGAAGTCAAACGTACAAACAGTGTTTTATTTGTTGGATTTAGAAGTTGTTAATGTGTTCTTATGTTGTCACTCCTTCTGTCGCCAATAATTTGTCAAATTGAGACATTATACTCTCAAATGTTTAAGCAGATCACCATATTTCCATGCATGATTGATCATCTGAAGAACTATTGTTTTAGATACAATGCTTGATATAATGGTTTATTAAGTCAATAATTGGTCTTTCTGTTGTAAGGTAACCATAATTTCTGTTAGAATTTTTGAATTTGGTTTTTGGTTTTAGAGTTCGGTTTGGTTTCGGTAAAATCTCGCTTTTTGTGTTTTAGTTTTAGTGATCCCAAACCAAGCCAAGCCAATCTGAATATAGATTATATTGCTACATGTACTCTGGTTTAAAATGTCAATCTGTCATAGGGGGTGTTTGTCTCATTAAATCGACATGTCTCATTCTCTAACATGTTCTGGTGATATGTCTCCATATTCAGTAACACTATTAAGTGGACTTGCAAGAAAGTAGTACTGAGAAGAGGGTGGTTAAAAGAGCTGGAGAGGAGGCAGTTGAAGCTTCATTTTGCACAAAATCATCGTGATAGAACCCGATCTTGTAGAAATGAACCGGGGCTGGTGTTGGGGAGGGTAAATTTTGGTGGGGTTTGAAGAGGATGGTTCTGGTTTTGTGTTATTAGCAGTCATTCAAGAATGGCTATGGATAATTAGGAGTCATTCAAGAACGAATCTGGATTAACAGAAACCCACCCGCTCTGATACCACTTGTTGGTCCACGCAGTTTGAGCAAATGACGATACCTTACTACTAATAATAAGAGTAACAACAATTTCACCTAAAACCACAATAGCACCATTTGTACTTTTCAACATTTAGAAATCTTATTAGAAATGAATCAAAGATTTACAGTGGAATAGCTCACGGCAAACTATTCTGGTTGATGACAAATGAAACTCTCCTATTAGAACGACTAGTGGCAGCTAGCTTTGCTTAGTTCTTTCCAAGGAGAGGAAGATCATATCAACTATAATACTAAGTATTACTTTATGTGTTTGTATACGATCCTTACTTATCTCGGTTACAAAGTATCATTTAAATTTAAGGGAAAATACTGTAGAATCACATGGGTAAAGTAGTTTGCCAACTAGTAAATGGATAGCACGTACCTAGTATCCTAGATTAAGCGTACTTTTGGTTTACTAGTGCTGACAACTATTTGTACCCAGACGTTGCTTTATCGTCCTTTGATAAGACCTTTCGCTTATCTTACCAAAAAGTTTCCCGCCCATTTTTCAGATACTAAGTTGCTCTTCAAAGATAAGTCTTCAGGGTCATTGAGACATTTGTCAGATCTCAGTGACTCTGGTGTGGTTTGAAGCTCCTTATACTTTACCCACAGATACCGCATCAACTTACAAAGTGTTTCTTCAGTTGGTTTTCGAGTTCCCTAAAGCTTGATAGTTAATTGAGCTTTTTTCAACTCTCATTGATTTCTCATATCAATGACTTACATCCAGTGATGATTATTAGTGAGTTACATTCACTGATAACCATCAGGGAGTAACACTCTCTAACAACCATCAAGGAGTAACACTCTCTGATAACCATAAGAGAGTAAGACCTCTGATTTCCATCAAGGGTTGTCTTACTCTCTGATCCTTATCAGTGAGTGTTGTTCTCCCTGATCTTTATCAGAGACAAAATTAATTAGGCTATTTTATGTTTAAATAATTGTCAGAGACAATTGGGTCGAAATCAGACCCAACATTATCTAACAAACTACATTTTCTAACCTCAGAATTGATGGTTTTGATGACAGTTTGAATATGTAGATTGGATAGCTGCTCAAGTAAGATTGCCAATCGAAAATCAACTTAAAGAGATCTGTAGGAGCCTTTTCCAGCACTGGTTTGTACGTCCTAATGGATTCAGAGATGCATTTGAATCCTAATTTACTTAATTTTTTTTAGTACATGATTACTAATTGATTGAGACATATGGAAGGCACAAACACAAATACTAATTCTTAAAGGGCTAATTGTTTGAAAATGTATTTTACTTGTCACGTTTTCTGGTTTTGTATAGCGAACTAATTTTCCTTTTCTTTACCCCAAAACTTTTGAATTACGTCTTTTTGGTATATGCTTTGACCGGCCTAGTCCTTAGCTCCAGCGTGTATAGGTTACCAACCATGTCATTTTTCTTCATTATAAATCTTTAGTACTCCATTTTTTTATCTACCCGAACATTCCCAGACAATTCCAAACACTTAAACACTACCAAATACCTTTTTCCATATGGATTATTATCGCAACATGGCATACATGATTGGGTCAGGGACAGTTAATAAAATACCTGCGACCCAATCAAAGACGAAGAAGTTAAAACAGGGAGGTGGAGATGTTTGATGTGCAAGAATATTTTTCTTATAACTAAAAGAGGTTTGATACAATAATTACAAGCTTTATCTTTTGGGTAATAATTTGCATACTTTAGTCATATGACTAATATAATGTCTAATCTAATAAATGTTTATACATGGATTGTATAATTTATCTCTCCTCAAACTTATTATTCATCTTGTCAAAGTATATGAAAATCTTCATTAGACACAAAAGTATATTAGACATGCCAATCACTACTACTTCTGTGATGGTTGTAAATGATATAGTGGGTTGTAAATGATATAGTGGGTTGTAAAGAACTTCATATATATCCATCTTTTGCATCAAAATTAAATATATATACAATCTAACTTAAAAGTAACATATATATCCAATCTAAAACTTAAAATTACATATATATCGAACTTAACTTAAATTTTTCATATATATCCAATCTAAAACTTAAAATTATCATATAAGTCCAATGATTAAAACCTTAAAATAAATATTAAATATCGTTTGATTTAAAATGACCATTATACCCTTGTTTCCTTTTTCATTATAGTCACACATAGGGGTGTTAGTCGGGTCGGGTTGGTCGGGTTCGGATCAATTCAGATCGAGGCTAAAAATACATAGTCGAACCCGACTCTATTTAGAACCTTGGTTAGTCGTGTTTGGGTCTACTCTGGTCGGGTTCTAAATAGAGTCGGGTTTGGGTTTTTTTTAGCCTCGACCCGAATTGACCCGAACCCGACCAACCCGACCTGACCCGACTAACACCCCTATGTGTGATTATAATTAAAAGAGAAACAAGGGTATAATGGTCATTTTAAAACCAAATGATATTTAATATGCATTTTATGGTTTTAATTATATATAAATTAGGTATTTGGACATATATGATAATTTTAAGTTTTAGATTGGATATATATGAAAATTTTAAGTTAGGTTGGATATATATGTAATTTTAAGTTTTAGATTGAATATATATGTAATTATTATGTTAGGTTGGATATATATGTAATTTTAATGCAAAAGAGGGATATATATGAAATTCTATATATAGTGCTCTAGCGGATTTCTGGTTTGATTTTGTTTTCCATTTGATTTTGGGGATTTGGGTTTCCATTATTGTATGGTCCGTTCAATTGTGGATTTGGGTTTGATTGGATGTTGTGTCTGTAACGATGATTTTGGGTTCGATTGGGTTTAATTGTGATATTGAGATCGATTGTGATTTTGGGTATATGGTTTTTGGTGTATATTTGGTGAGGATACGAAGAATTATTACGGTGATAATTAAATCAATGATAACTTTGAGTTTTATTGTTACTGATGGAAAGGGACCGTCGGAGAAAAAAGAATGTTGGTGTTTGGTAATGGGATAGTTATGGTGATGTGGTGTTTTAAAAATGATATGGCAGTAACCAGGAACCAATTCGAATTTGGATCTTGACATGTCAGTGATTTTTAACCATAGGCATTTTGCCAGGAAGTTGGTGGGCCCACCCCGCTCCCGATCAAAAAGAGAATGCGGGACTTCGAAGGGCCATTCAAACTTGAATTCGTGAAAATGTAAAATGCAAGATAAACCGGTTACCTATTAGTCAAGTCAAAACGTATATAAAAAGACGGAATTCAAAAGTTTGGGGGTAAAGAAGATAAACTTTTAGTTTGCTACACATAACTAGAAAATACGATAAGATATATTTCTAAGCAATTAGATCATTGTTAAATTATATCAATAAAGTCGGTGATTGCAATGCCCTTGTCAATCGTTTAAAAATTATATGATGGTTTTTACCTGAAAAACTCATCTTATGCTTGATAATCATGCTACGACGACTCTAATCTCATGATCACGGAACATCATAGACTTCTTTTAGGTCTTCACAATACAATGAACCCAATCTGTAGAGCTAGAATTTTTCTTAACGGGTTCATGGTCGTTTTTCTTTTTCCTTAAAATGAATAAGATTACATCATGATCATATAGCAAAGCTACAACTTGAAGAATAAGCCCAAGATGGGCTAGGACCGTGCACAATCATGAGCTAATATGCTACGCTAAGATCATCTCCCATACGAGCACCAAAAAATTGCAACATCATAGTCTAAAAAGGCATATTTAGAGAATATGCTTGTACTAATTTTTTTTTAACTCCAATACATTAGCACTAAATCTTGCACTAAATGTACTTTAAAGTAATTAAAATACATAAGAATGGGATAAGTAAGACAATGATAAAAGATCATTTGAGGACTAAACATTCTTTACATACAAAGGGATCAATCCCTACCTTCCATTCATTTTGATCTAAAGGCTAAGATTAAACTTAAAATTTACACTACAACGGTATTTTTGGACTATATAAATATTATTTTTTACAACCATCTCAATTAATGCGTCATTTTTTTCACACACACAAAATGTGTGTTTCTTTTTTCTCTCTCGTCAATTCATCAATCGATCTTCTTCTTCATCACGTACATCAACAAACCCTAATTTTTGCTGCTTAATTCATCAATCGATCACCTTCTTCATCTCGTACATCACATAACCCAAATTTTTTATGGTTTAATTTATGTAATTTGAATTCTAAGCTTAATAATAAGCTATCTGAGTCAATAAGCTCAATTATAAGCTAACTGATTCAATTTTTTCATCTGATATTCAGGTTTTATGGATTCGCTTCAAAGTTATGTTTCTACTACTTCTGAAGAGATCGTTGTTAATGATTCTTCTACTATTTCTAAAGAGATTGTTGTTAATGATGATGTTTCAGCTAAGTATGTAGGATCGAGTACTTCGAGCTTGATTGAGCTTGGTATAAACAAGAACCTCTGTATGCTATACAAGCGTTTATGCGAAAACTAAACAGCAAGTATAATAAAGAAGAAAAACTCTAAATGACAATGATCCTCTATGGATCAAACTATGAACTAAGAATTGTGATCTTGAATATTGAAAACGTTAAAGGTGTACCTAAACTCATAGACGGATATATCTTTTATACTAACAAGATGACCTAACCCTAATCCGTTCTACAAGTAAACGTGTGAAGAGATAAACAACAATCTCTTCTAAAAATAAATCTTAACAAACATTCTAAATATACGGATAACAAATAATACTATCCGCAGCAACAACACTATCGGCAGAAACAAGATAACACTGTCGGCAGCAATGAGCTTTCAGCAGGAACCAAAGCTATCGGCAGGAACCAACTTTACACTATCGGCAGCAACAATGAAACTCTTATTTCCCAGAGATCCTAACAATCCTCCCCTAATCTTGAGGTTGACTAGGTTAACCTGCAAGATTCCAATGTGATAGAGCTTGCAACTTCTCAGGCTTGAGGACTGCGACTTAGCAGCAACAATTTTAAGTAACCAGCAGCAACATCCATAACTTGCAAGATTCCAGCTTCTATAGCATCCAGCAGCAACTTCTTTAAGAAATCTTCTTCAAAACATGTATACTGGTCACCATTACTTTCACTTGAACTTGGCTGCTACTATGACAATATGTACATCAAATCACTTTAAGTTTCATACTATTCTCATCACATCCAGGTGTGTTAACTCCTGTGAGAGGTGAATCATTGAAAATTAATGGATTTGATGTCTCTTTACCAATAGCCATCACTACTGGAGTAGCCAATGTTTAGGTGTGTTAGACCATGGTACATTGATAACCATCTGATTTATTAGCAAATCAGCAACTATAAACGGATTTGACTTGTCTTTACCTGTAGCCGTTTGCTCAGGACTAGTCAATTCTTTGGTTTCAACTGAACCTTGGTGAATTGAATACCAAATATGGATACCAATTGTCTTTACCACAAACCATACTTTTGTGGACTAGCCAATCCTTTGGATCCCATAAAGGGTTACATCCATGGTGAATTGAGAACCATTTTCAACTCTCAGGAATGAACCATGGGTGAGTTGAATACCCTATAGCTTTTAGCAAGCTATTACAGCTATCAACGGATTTGATTTTCACACCAGAGCCGTACCCTCATGGTGAGCCAACTCTTTCTTGTCTGCAAGACATGGTGAGTTGAGCACCATTTATTGTGCAGGTGTAAACACCAACACTGTACCTGCAAAGTGTTGCTCAAAACCACTTATTAGCACACAAAATATACAAAGAAAAATTTAATTTTTTTTTTTTTTTTTTTTTTTTTTTTTTTTTTTTTTTTTTTTTGAACTAAGAAGAACAACAAAATAAAAGAAAGAAAAATAAGAAAAGAAATCAAAAGAAAGAAAGAAAGAAAATATACAACAACAACAAGAATAAACCTCCCCTTAAGCTTCATCCTCCCCTAAATCTGCAATCCTCCCCTTAAGCTGATGATCCCTTAGCTGCAATTTGATCCTTGATGAATTTAACCAATTGTTCAGCTGTGGTTAGATCATTTCCTATAGAATGCTTAGGAACTCTGACCTTCTGTGTTAGCATTCTCTGTAACACTCCTTCAGTTAAAGGATAAGCAATATCCACAAACATAGTTAGGAACTTGCCAGAGGTGAGTTCCACAACATGAACATTGGAATAGGGATATAATCTCCAAGAAAATACTCTCCATGATGATTGATTACCCCACACTAGTTTAGCCTTGTCTCCATCCAATTTATTCATCAAGACTTGTAAATCTCCCCAAAGCAGCAGACCAATCCCAGTAGGAGTATGAGATTGATAATGATTATCCACTATCTTATAAAGATGCTCCAAATCTTTTCTTTCAACCCTATCCAAGATCTCCCTCAGAAATGTAAAGAACTTGACTGTCCCATCAAGAGAAAACCAAACATTCACTTCACCATCAGTAGTAGATCTAAGCTCCCAATGAGCAATATGTCCCCAAGAATGAATGGAATCACCCTCTGAATCACTTTCAGAATCAATCCTTATCAAATCATGATCATCCATGTCAGAAATATCAACAGAAGAAGAGTAGTAAGAATGACTCTTCTGCCTTGTCCTTAGTCCATATTGAAGGATAGGAACAGAGGAAGATGGTTGAGCAGGAATAGAAACATTAGCAGCAGAAATATCAGCAGAAACAAGATCTTCTTGTGGTACCTCAGATGCATCAACATTAGAACTTGGAGCATTGAAAGAAGCATCCTGATAACCTTCTCCAGACTTCATTCTCTTTGCAACATCAGATTCTAAAGATGAAGACTCTCTTTTCCTGCTTTGTGAAATATCTGTCTGAATGGAAGAATTGATCCTTGCATAGGTATCAAGAAACAACTTTTGAACTGCACCATCAGCCCAACCTTTGAAGTCACTGATCTTGTAGTTGGTTTCATTTTTCAGATATACCTTCATAAAATTGATATTATCTCTGTTTGTGGGCATCTTATATCCTAACCTTTGTCTTTCCTTGATCCTGTGCATCAATTCATTCCAAGTGGTTGCTCTTTGTTTCTTTAAGATGAATGCCTTGAGCAGATCTGACCTTTCATCTGAATCCAATTCTGACATTTGAAGAACCATAAACCCATGAGCTCTAATAATCATGTCAGTGTTCAATAAATATTCAACTTGTGCACTAAACACTTCTGAAGAGGGATCATCTGAACTTGGGTTATTTATAATCCCAGCAACATTCTTCTCATAAACAGACAATTGTCTTGCAAGCTCCTCATCATTTGCAACCTGAGCTAGTCTAGCTTGTTCAGCAGCATTGTCCTGCTCTTGGATCTGTCTAGCTACCTCTTCATCATTCTGAGTAGCTTCAGAAGGAATAGTGTTGCTTTCAGCAGCAATGAGTGGACTCTCAGTAGTATCAACAGGAACCTCAGATTTAGAAGAGATACTATCAACATCAACAGCAACAGCAGAGACATCAGCAGCAATAGAGACATCGACAGCAATGGAGACATCAGCAGCAATGGTCCTTGCATCAGTGGAGACCTGAGCTTGAGTAGAGATGTTGTGTTCAGAAGTTGTAGGTACTTCAGTATTTGCACCATCAAGAGAAACAGATGCTAGAACATTAAGCCCATCAAATATCATATCATCCTGATCTTCCTCAGACTCAGAAAGAATAACCCTTCTTTTCTTTTGCACATGACTACCCTCCAATATGCTGATCTTTTCATTTAGTTCTTGGATAGTTCTACTAAAAGCTTCATTAGAATCCCTGAGCTCCTTTTCCAAATTCTTCACTTTCTCACTAAAAATCCTTTTTGTCTCATTAAGTTCTGACTCCAATGCCTCAATTTTCTTCACAGATCTGTCAAGTAACTGGGACATAGAGGTGAGATCAACAGCATCCTCAGCTCCACCAGTTGAAGTATTAGGAGCTTCATTGACTCTGGGTGGAGACACATTAAATCCCTCCCCTGCATTGGTGTCATAACTAAATGGCTGCCTAGTAGGACTAGGTGATGAAAGCCTTGAAGAAGAAGGTAAATCCACAGAAGGAGATGGCTGGATAATAGGTGTATCAGCTGAGATGGTCTGATCATTAGATTCAACATTGTCATTAGGCTCAGGTGTAGGTGTTACTGGTCTGGGTGATGGTGGTAATGGATCATCAGCAGCAATAGATGCAGATGCATCAGCAGCAACTGAAGTCTCTTGCTCAGTTGCATTAGGTGATTGTGAGATATTGATATTATCAGCAGGATCAGGATTTCCGGCAGGATCAGGGATATCAGCAGGATCAGGGTTGTGTAACATATGAGGCAACAAAGGCAAATGTTGGCCAGTAAAGTTCATCTTCATGAGGGCAAACATTTTGGCAGTCAACCTATTTATAATCTTAGGGGATGTATTAATGGTCTGTACACCTAAGATGATTTGAAGAAATCTAGGGTACATCAAAAAGCTGTTTTTACCATTACTGAGATTCTCAATCATTCCCTCAAAAATATATTTTGCCCAATTAAAGATCCTACCCTGAGATAAACAAACTAGACCAGATGCAATAGGACTTGGACATTGATCCCAACCACCTGTCTTAACACTCAGACACTGGAGTAAAGTATGAATTAGAAATCTCCATTGAGGAGACAACTTACTTTTTAAGAAAGTACAACTCCCAGTAACAGGATAACCTATAGCTGCCATTCCATCAGCAATATCTTGCCTTGAAAGATCATATTCTCCTTGCTCCTCAGGAAATTGAAGCTGTACCCGAATCAACTCCTCAGTAACAATCACTTCTTGGTCATCAATGGTAGCAACAATATCAACTTCCCTTCCCACGATGTGTCTTGCCTTAGCTGTCCTCCAAAACTGTTTGACCAATGAATCATATACCGTCACTGGACAATAAGTGAGGGCATAACAAATAGATGACCCACGAAGAAATGCTAGAACTTCATCATAACCAACACTTCTTGAAGAGGACTCCAAATAAGCAACCTTGTTATGATCATCCTTGTAACGAAGAGTTGTCATTGAGTTGAAGGAATGATTTAGGGTTTGAAATGGGAAGATTAGGGTTCGATAGGTTTTTGAGAAATTGAGATGAGAGATGTGCAATTATATGTTTAGTTGCCAAAAATATCACTTTAAATTGCTGCAATTCTTTGCACGTAACATTGACCAATTAAATTAAGAAGGTTTGACCAATCGGCAGAAACACTTGGTCAATCGGCAGCAATAAGTGATTTGACCAATCGGCAGGAATGAGGTGGTTTGACCAAAGTCAACCTTCCGAACTTAGTCATTAAGAATAGCTGACTCAAATTAACTCTCAATACCAACCACCAATAAATTTGCACTAATCTCCATATCAATAAATAACCCTCAAATCACATAACTAAACCAAAAATCTTCAAAAACAAGCAAAAACATGAGTTCATCCAAACACCCAATCATCGAAATCTCATCAGATTCTTCCTCCTTGAGTGACTCAGGATGGAACAACTACTTTCCCAAAACAGCATCATCCTCTAAAACCAAAGGTAAGGCCAAGGTTGAGGATGACTCATCTGATCCTATTCCATCTACCCCTTCTTCATTAGAGTACTTTAGCTCTGATGATGAAGATTCATCAGAGTTGAAGTCTTTGGTTTATTGTCAGGGTGAATGGGAGACTTTCCCTCCCAATTTTCCCATTACAGATGAGCTTAGGAAACAGATGAAGGAAACTGAAGCTCTGCTAGCTGAAGAGATGAAGAGGACAACTGCAGCTTTCTATAAAGTATCGGTACCAAAAGGTAAGGCTAAACATCAAGAAGGTTCAAGTCGAGAAAAACCAAACCCTAGGAGTCGACACAATCGACAACGTGAAGGCAAAGATCCAAGACAAAGGAAGAATCCCACCAGACCAACTCCCAAGCCAGCTCATCCAGCTCCACAATCAAGCAAGCCTAAGCCTATTCCACAGCCAAGCCATTCAACTGCAAGGACACGCTCCAGAACACATCAAAGGCCAACTACTTCAAGCTCTTCAAAGCCACCCCCTGAACCAAGACAACCATTGCCAGTGATATTGGCACTTCCAGTCCCCCATATTTATGAAGAGATCTGTCGCCAGAGAGGAAGGAGGTTCATGCCTGATAATATGGGTAAGGGTAAAGGGAAAATGGAATAGGTGGTAGGGTTTAGATAGATTGATGTATGAAGGTTGGTATGATGTTTTGAATGATGTTAATAGGTAGCTTTTGTAACCCTGTAACCCGTAATCTTTTGTAACCAGCAATTGAATGTGCTAAACTTTCTTAAGATGAATGAAAATTTCTGTGATTAGCTTTAAGCCCAAGCATCACTAAGCTGCAAAACAAAGTTAACTAACAAAAAAACATTGAAAAACCTGCAAAACAAAATTAGAGAAATACAAACAAAACATAAATGAATGAAAAAGCAAGACAAAAATACACGCATTAGCCTCCCCTTAGGCTAACACCACCTTTCAAACACAACAACATAATAGATCAAACAGAACGATTACCAAGGAAACCATGGAGAATAACCCATTCCCCCTCCAAAGATGTGATTATTATAGACAGGTCTGAAATCCCTTTGAATATATGAAGAAGTACCAGCAGGAATGGTTCCTTGAAAATCAGCAGGAACAGCGGAACCAACAGGAACAGGTCTATCAGCAGGAAAAGGACTCCTATAAAAATTCATTCCTGCTGCTTGTGGAACATATGGTGGGATTTGTTTAACATTTTTCCACAATGATCTGTTCTGATGTTTCCCACCATTCAACCTTTTCTCATGATAATCACAATCTTTAATAAGATGATATTGACTACCACACACAAAACATGTCTTCTTTCTAACAGCCTTGTTTTTACTACAACTTTTCTTAATATGGAAACCATTATCACTAGTGGAACTAGAGACACAGTTGTTTTTAAAAGAATTCATTGAGCTGTTATCTGAAAAGACTGATTTAGGAGTAGATTTACCACTAGTTGAACTTGAGGACTTGTGATATTTGGGTGTGGTTGACTTTTCACTTGAGTCACATGAAACAAAGTCTTTAGACTCTGCTTCTGAGGATTTGTCACTTGTGTGACAAGGGACACAATCATTAGATTCAGGTAAGTCTTTGGACTTTTTACCATAAACCATTTGTGACTCATCTGAGTCATTATCAGAGAGAGAGTGGACAGGAGTAGGCATAAAAACTCCTCTTATAGGTGGAGAAACAGCATTCATTCCACCTTCTTTCACATACTTAACAGGTTTTTGGTAGTCTACAGGTTCAGGGTCAAAAACACTATACTCATTAGGGTCATAAAATTGATTTGGCCCTATCAGGTTACCATACCCTAAACCTCTTTTCGTTTTCGTAGACATAGAACTATCAACTAACTTGTTTAGGTTTTTAGATGAATCTTTCCATTTATTAAACCTAGCCAAGGTATTGTCTAGTTTAGTCTGCACATCCTGTTTTTCTAACACCATCTCAGCCTTTTGAGACTCAGAATGTTTAAGCTCATTAGTGGTGTTTTTCAAGTCCCTCTCTAAAACCTTTATCTTTTCCTCATAAGCTAACTGATTCTTTTGAAACCAAACCTTTTGCTTTTCTAATGTTTTAACTGCCTTATCATAAGCTTGAACCTTAACAAAGTATTCATTATACTTAGATTTCATGTCATCATATTCTTTATTAAGAGTTGAGTATAATTCTTGACAAGCAGGATTACATCTTTGTACCTGAGATGGGAATCCTAACAGAGCATATTCTTTCAGATTTTCTTTTGCTTCAGAAGATTCATTATTATCAGTCAGCCTTTCCATGGACTTGTTATGAAACAAGCTCCTAATCTTCCTTGCACACATTTCAAATTTATCATCTGATAGCGACATTGTGAAGAGATTCAAGAGAGACACTTCAACACTGTTTCCTTCTTTATCGGAGATCCTTACCAGGCTCTGATACCACTTGTAGGATCGAGTACTTCGAGCTTGATTGAGCTTGGTATAAACAAGAACCTCTGTATGCTATACAAGCGTTTATGCGGAAACTAAACAGCAAGTATAATAAAGAAGAAAACTCTAAATGACAATGATCCTCTATGGATCAAACTATGAACTAAGAATTGTGATCTTGAATATTGAAAACGTTAAAGGTGTACCTAAACTCATAGACGGATATATCTTTTATACTAACAAGATGACCTAACCCTAATCCGTTCTACAAGTAAACGTGTGAAGAGATAAACAACTATCTCTTCTAAAAATAAATCTTAACAAACATTCTAAATATACGGATAACAAATAATACTATCCGCAGCAACAACACTATCGGCAGAAACAAGATAACACTGTCGGCAGCAATGAGCTTTCAGCAGGAACCAAATCTATCGGCAGGAACCAGCTTAACACTATCAGCAGCAACAATGAAACTCTTATTTCCCAGAGATCCTAACAAAGTATGTTGAGGAGATTGTTGCTTATGAACACGGTGATGAATCCGAAATTATTAAGAGTAAGCTTTTTGATTATTTTAATTTTTTACTATAATTCGTGTGTCAGTGTGAATAAGCTATGTTGTTAAGCTGTTATAAGCTCTGAATAAGCTATTAGTTAGGTTTTGATTGAATCAAGCAGTTTTTAAGCTCTGAATAAGTAGTTTTAAGCTTTGAATAAGCTATCTTAGTAGCTGATAATAATAAGCAGTTTGGATATATCACAGGTGATAAATATCAGTTTCTTAAGTATGCATAGTATATCACTGGTGATAAATGTCATAACTTTAAGAGAAACAACAAATATTTAAACTTACATTATGGCTCCTTCCCATCATTGAATACTTGTTTCTTAAGTATGCATAGTATATCACTGGTGATAAATGTCATAACTTTAAGAGAAATAGCAAATATTTAAACTTATATTATGTCTCCTTCCATTGAAAATAAGCTGTTTGCCAAGAGGGTTTCATGTTCTGTTAATGATTTATGATAAAAATTATGTATCACATGTGATATATCACATAGTGAAATATTACATGTGATATTAAGAACATGTGTGTGTGATTTCATTTTTATTTAATCACTGTTATTTATTTATTTATTTATTTATTTATTTATTTATTTATTATTTTTTTTCTATATTTGAATGCTTTGAAAACTCCTGAATCGTTTGCTACTCACTCTAATTTTGATACTCATGGCGGAACTGTTTATTATATTCCTAAAGTTCCTGTGGACGTTTTACTAGTTAATGGCAAAGTTTATAATTCGATTGATGAGTGCATTACTACCTATATGAAATATACTGTTAAAGCAGGGTTTGTGGTTAGGAAATCATGCCAGAAAAGATTGAGGAATGGTATTGTGAAACAAAAGTATTTAGTGTGTAATAGGGAAGGTTGTCCTAAGGGAATACATGTGGACACGTTAGACTTAGAGAATAGTGACAAGCAGATTAGAAGTTCGAACCTGCATATCACAGGATGCAAAGCACGTGTTATTTTTGATTTGATTCCTGGTACTACTAAGTACAAGTTGAGTGTTTTTGATAGTATTCATAATCACGAGCTTGAACGTGAAAAGTATAAGCATTTGTCAAATACTGAGAGGCAGTTAACCTATGCTGAGCAATTGTTTATTGTTAAAGCTGCTAGTGTAAATATAGGTGCAACGAGAGCTCATCACATCTTAACCGGTTTGAAGGGTTCTTATTTGCTTGTTCATGGTACAACTGTTGATTTCAAGAACTTTTTTAGGGGTGTGAACTACTATATAGGCAATAGTGATGCACAGATGCTTATATCTAAGATGGAGAATAGGAAGAAGCATGTGGCAGATTTTTCATTTGATTATATGGTTGAAAATGCTGAGCTTTCTGCAATTTTTTGGGCTGATGAAGTTTCTAAGTACAATTACAGAGAGTTTTGTGATGTTATTTCGTTTGATGCTACTTTCAGAACAAACAAGTAAGTATTTCTATGTTAAATATGAGATTTTGATTATATGATTTGCGTTTTATTGTTTAATCTGTTATTTTAACTATTTTTGTTTTTTTTTCAGGTACAAAATGGTGTTTGTTCCCTTTACAAGCATAGATAATCATCGGAGGTGTATTACAGTTGCTGCAGGCTTGCTGAAAAACGAAACTACAGCTTCTTATATATGGTTGCTGAAAGCATTCATAAAAGCGTTTGGTAAGGCTCCAAATATTGTTGTTACTGATCAGGATGAGGCTATGAGAAAGGCTATTGAAGCTGAATTTGCTGGTTCGAAACACAGACTATGCATGTGGCATATTACACAAAAGCTTCCTGGAAAGGTATTTTTTCTGGCTTCTTGTATTTTTCGTTTGATTATTATTGAGTTTTGATTACTACTGAGTTTTTATCACATGTGATACAAAATAATTTATTAGATATCACATGTGATACAAAATAACTTATAAGGTATCACCTGTGATACATACAAAATCACACATTGGTTAGTACTGCTAGTTGGTTTTAATGCAGTTTACATATGATAATGCATATCTTTTTTCAAATCATTTGTTAAATCACATGTGATATATTGTTTTCAGATATGTTCAAAAATCTATGATCACACTGACTTTAAAAGGAAGTTCAATCAAATTGTATGGAATATGTATATCGGTCCGGAGGAATTTGAGGATAAATGGGCAAAGTTATTGGAGGAGTTTAGTTTGCAGAATCATAAGTGGTTAACAAAGATGTTTCGTATACGTTCATCTTGGATTCCTGCTTATTTTATTGATTCCCCGTTGTGTGGTTTGATGAGGACGACATCTAGGTCTGAGAGTGAGAACGCCTTTTTCTCTCATTTTACGAATTCAGGTTCTACTCTTATGAATTTTATGAATTGTTTTGAGACGGCAATGGAAAAGCAGAGGCATATACAAGAGAGGTTAGATCATAAGACTATTGATTATGTTCCGAAGTTTAGAACCTATCTTAAGATTGAACATCATGCATCGAAGGTTTATACTCGTCCTTTGTTCGAGTTGGTTCAGGTAGAGATATTTGCAGGCACATGGTTTTGCCAAATAGATGCCAAAAGTTTGGTTGAAGGATTTGAGGTTTCTAATATTAAAGAGACGAAATTTGTTGATGAATTTATGGAGAAGAAGAAAGCTAAGAAGAAAGAGAAAGCTAAGAAGAAAGTTAAGGATAATGGTAAGGATAAGGATAAAGATGAAGAATAAGAGCCAATTAACCTATTTTATAGAGTAAATGGACTGTTTAAGGTATGTTAGTTTCTTAAAAACATTGTTTTGTTTTTTCCTTTGTATTATCACATGTGGTTTTTACCTATCTTATTACTTTTTGTCCATGAAGGTGTTGCGTAACCAAGAAGATGGATAAGTTGTATGTTCCTGTCAACTTTTTGTTCGAGTTGGAATATTATGCAGACACATTTTCTGTGTCTTTAAGAACGCTAACGTTGAAGTGATCCCAAATTAATACATATTGAGGCGTTGGACAAAGAACCTTATACCTGCTGCTTTGAGGAACAAAAGGAACAGATATGGTGAGAAGAATGAGATTGTTGAGAATTATGCAAATGAGGCAAGTTCTATTGTTGATCACTGTGTTCATATGTTGAGTAAAGACGAGGCAAGGTTGTCTGCTTTTGTTGAGAAGTTGAGGTTGCTAAAGATTGATGTCGAGTCTGATTGTCCAAATCCTCCATCTAAGAACAAGTTTGATAATTTGGAGGAACTTGTTGGAGTCCCGAAGCCGTCTGTAAAAATAGTTAACAATCCATCTGTTTGTAACCCCAAAGGCCGTAAAAAGATGCGTCAACAAGAATGCATGTTCACTATGTGGAGCTACAGATGGTCACAACAAGAGGACTTGCCCAAAAAAGTATAGAGAAGAGGGTGACTTGGATCAACCAGAGATTACAAGAGAAGAGGGTGACTTGGATCAACCAGAAATTACAAGAGAAGAGGACCACTTGGATCAACCAGAAATTACAACATAAGTCGTCCGCTTCTTTTTTTAGTATCTTTGTTAATTTTTAAATTTTCCAGATTGTGTTGATCAAATTTGAATATCAGACTTATACATGATTATTTGATTATTACTGAGTTTGCGTAGACTGTAGTTACCTACTTACATTAGGAGGTATCACCTGTGATACAAAATAATTTATTACATATCACCTGTGATACAAAATAACTTATTAGGTATCACCTGTGATACGTACAAAATCACACACTGGTTAGTACTGCTAGTTGGTTTTGATGCTGTTCAATGTTAGTGCTTGTTGAAAAGAGTTTGATTATTACTGAATTTTTATTACTGAGTTTGCGTAGAATGTATTTACCTACTTACATTATGAGGTATCACCTGTGATACAAAACAATTTATTAGATATCACTAGTGATACAAAATAAGATATTAGGTATCACCTGTGATACATACAAAATCACACACTGGTAATATATAAAAGAAGGTTATATTTAGTTTAACCAAAAGTATTTTCAAATTCAGATTACATTCATCTGTCTAATGCCTAATAGTTAGTTTAACTATAAAGCCATAACAAAACAGAGTACAATCTCCGGCTCTCAGGAATGTGGTTCGGGACCAAATAGAGCACCATCATTCTTAGGTAACCCCAAACTTGGACACTGTCCATCACATTCCATGGCCCGGCAGTACTACCAAACGGCTTTTGCAATATCTAATTCTTAAACCTAGTTTAAGCATAAAGCCATAACAAAATAGAGTACAATCTCCGGCACCCGGGAATGTGGTTCAGGACCTAATAGAGCACCATCATTCTTAGGTAACCCCAAACTTGGACACTGTCCGTCACATTCCGTGGCCCGGCAGTACTTCCAAATGGCTTTTGCAATATCTAATTTTTAAACCTAGTTTAACTATCTACACTATTTCAGAAATATAAAATACGACATGGCCTACGACAGTATAAGTTTTTATACAAAAATTAAATGTCAAATTAGTAACCACTTGATCCAGGCTTCTGTGCATTTTCTTCTTCAATCTTTCTCTTTATTGCCTCCTCAACCATTTTCTTTCCTTCTTCTTCATCTAGATTTTCGGCTGCAAACTTCAATGCATAGTCTGACATCATCTTTTGGTTTTAATTTACTTCATGAAGCATCATCTTTGCTGCATATTTGGCTCTCAAGTTGTTTATCTGCATTCAATGATTTTTGTTTGTTTCTTTTAGCATGCCTATTCCCTATTTTGCTCCACTCCTTCCTTCATAATGTTCTGATGCGTGGTTTTGCGACCTTACAACAGGTTTTACCTCTCGAGGGATCTCAAGAGGCTTACAACCCCACCAGGCAGTGTACCTGACCGATGTAGTATAGTGTAGTGGCAAGTACGGGGGATTGATCGTTCTCCACAGGGAATAGTGTCGTTAGGATTGAAAAACTACTCTAATAGGTCTAAGGGTGAGGGAAGATTCTTTTTGTATTTTTATATTTTTATGAAAGCAAGTAAAATCTCGGGTTTTGAAAGAGTGGGCGGAATTAGTTGCTAGTCAACTAACCCAAATAACTACAAATGCAAATAAACTAAAATAACTGAAAATGAAAAGGTTGTGAAACTTATGTGGAGAGAAATGTGTTTACTTAGATTTCCTTACTCCCTAACTATCTTTTACCGGTTGATTAGTGTGTATTAATTGCGTGGATGACGGGTGTATTCCTTAATACCAATCGTGGGGTGGCGTACGTACTTCCCCAACTCTACAAGCTCCTACTTCACTCCTATGTCGAGCCGGCTAAGAAGCTCCTAACATGGGATCACTAGAATTCGCTCATGCATTAAATACAACCATAAAAACCTTAGTACGCATTGGTTCATGTTTCTTAAGACGTTCAAGCAAGTTACCGTATAGGAAGTTAGCCAGTTTTCTTAAGCCTAACATCGATAAACAATCATCCAATACAATTAATAACACACTAACAACTAATAATCAATAGTTAGGTTTCATTAGATCTAAGCAAACACAAGATAAATCTAGCCTAGCATGTTAATTAAAAGACAAGAACAAGATATAATCAAACAAGACATAGACATATTGATTGATTAAATGATTACTTATCTTCAATTAAACATGGGAGATCCAAGGGTATGAAAACCCTTAAAAATGGCAGAAATTCGTCTTAGGGTTTCTCCTCACAAAGTTGCACACTAATGACAAAAAATTGCAAAACTATATATAGAGTTTAGGGGCTGACGGCGTCACGTTGTAGATCTTGACGCCGTCACCTCGCCGTGTCTAGGGTTCCCGGATGGCCTTCTTGACGCCGTCCCTCTTTAGTGCTCCAAAATCCGCTCTGGCTTATCAAAGGTTGACGCCGTCAGAAATGGGCTTGACGCCGTCTCTCTTTAACTTAAACCGTGATGGCCTTGATCACCTTAAAGGGTGACGCCGTCAGACTTTCCTTTGTAAAACTCCCTGGCTTATCATGTGTATTTTTCATATCTACCTCTTTTGCCAAGCCATGACGCCGTCTAGAACAATCCCTGACGCCGTCAAAGGTACTTTTTCCAGCCGATTTTGAGACTTTGTCGTTTTCTTCACTTTTATGCTCCAAAAATGTCCAAAATGCTTCCTTTTCCAGATTTCTTCTCCAAAGTACCTAAAATGACAAAAGGAACGATTTAGGGCAATATTTGATCAAATAAATACGATTTAGGGCTTAAATGACCCCCTAAAAGCGGTACACTTTTCGCTTCATCAAATACCCTTACACTTGAGATTTGCTTGTCCTCAAGCAAATGCGCTTTTATTCCAATCAAAATACAAGTTAGGGGTCATTTAACGCTAATATAAAAGTAATTACAACAAATAGTCGTTCCACTTTAATCATAATAAGCACGGAGATTACGAACTAGCACCTCACAAGTAGTGTTTAGATACTCACATCTCTCAGGTGTCATAAAAGTGTATCTCATAAATGAAAACGGATAATATCTCTCACTACCTGTCATAGCAAATAGATTACCATAGGCTTGGGAAAGGATCGAAAACCTCCTCCACTAGGCGTAAGCACCTAAGATAAACTATCAAAGAGGGCTTTTAAACGGGTTATAATGTAAGGTGTAGGGATATGATAAACACGGATTTGTTGGATAAGGGATATTTTACTGGTGGCGAGTTAAAGATCTTGATTAATTACATGTACAATATGGCGTTGCTAAGCCAAGACTAGACTCGACTTAAGCTAAAAACAAAATAACAAAAACATAAAATGAAACGGGATGGTAGTCCGTATGTTTTTTCTACTTTTCTTTTTCTCATTTTTTTGTATTTTTCTTGATTTTTTCGATTTTTTTTCCCATACACTCTTGCCCTACCATCCAAAATAATACATCATAGGGGCGTTGCATTCCCCTTACACTTGAACTTTTACATAACTTTACAAATGACTATTCTAATGACTCGAATTAAGATAATTGAAACACTTGGAGTACTTTTAAAATATTTAGCACATATGGGGGTAATAAATGATGTTCTTCCCCATTACTCCATTACACTAGTACTTTACCCAGGAGTCCCAATCGTCCCAAAACAATATGTACAAGGATATGACTCGACTTAGCAACCATGTAATCAATTAGATAATTAACTTGGGGTTTAAACAAATGTTGTCACAATAATGCACTAAAAATGAGTGCATACAAGGTAGGCTAAGGCGATTTGGGTGTACATTTAAGTGGTGTGTAACAAATTCTTACTTTAAGTAAAATGCTTAAAGTTCGATACGAAAAGATAGGCGCTGAGGGGTGTACTAGGGGTATCGTGTACTAAAAATGAGTACAACGCAAAGGGTGTGGGAGAATTACTTGACCAATGTAGCCAATGTAATTATAACAAAAACATAGGTGTAAAACAATGGGTTAATCCTAATGCCTCTTATCATGTAGTAAATCTAACTACACGAATGTAGTCTCACTTGTGGCCTCGGAATGGTCCTAACGCAAGTTCTAGAATCTAAGTGCTACCGGTACACACATCATAGCATAAATGCTTTTCCTACTAATTCTAGGGGCGAACCTCACATATTTGGGGTGGAAAAATTTTTTAGTGGTACGGTTTTTGTGCTAGTCATATAACTCCTATCCATGAGACGCTCATTAAGATCAAAGTTTCACTCCTATATGTTGTAAAAAATTTTAAATTTGGCACTAAAATTACCCTAACAGGTATTTCTCTCAGTTTTATTACACATCTACCATTAAACAAACAAAAATCAAGCGTACTTGTATTCTCTAAAGTATCGTACTTTACCCCCCCTTACACTTAAGATGAACATTGTCCCCAATGTTCAAATAACAAGATGTAAAAGTAAATAAGGTAAAAGAATGAAATCAAATACTCCCCTGATTCGTTTGGTGGATAAAGAGGTAACATGGTTAGATCTTCTTCCAAGAGAATGTAGAAGCTCCAAGACTAATGCATCGCCATAAGCTTGATTCCACAAACATCTCCTTGTCCAAAATAACCTGTTAAACCTGAGAAAACAAACACGAAAACCTGCATAACATCGGCGGGATAAATTCTATATAAGGATATAATGCTTGTGGAATGATAATTTTGCAGATTCCTGGAGATTATAAGTTAGAGATTTAATAAAAACTTTTTATGAAAACAAAACTTTCAAAAATTTCAGAAAATTAAAACCTGACGCCGTCAGAAATGATCTGACAGAATTCTCATGTTAAGTTTCCGGAAAATTTCTGGAAAAACCTATACCTTACTTCCTGGAATTCCTGCAAAATCTCATTATGACTCGATACAAGCATTTGACTCAAACAATTACTAATATGTATGTTAATTTAATATTATTACGATTCATGTTCATTTGTTCTAATAAACCGATTTGGATTTCCCTTACACTTATCTTTTGCAAAATACCTTTATATGTAGTTAAGACGAAGTTAAAAACAAGATAAAGCATTTTCACAATTTAGTTTTGAACATGAATCAATAATAATAAAAATTAAACATACATACGGAAGCAAATAAAATCAAACAAACAATTAAATAAACAAACAAAGAAAATAAAGCTTGGGTTGCCTCCCAAGAAGCGCTTGTTTTTGTTCGAGTCACGAGCCTGACTCTACCCTTATTTAACGGAAATAGGGGAGGTTTTCCCTACACTTAGGGTTAAGTGCGGGTGATAGTAGCGATACACACCAGCTCGGTAGGAGTATGCCACGTGAGGAAAGATTGGTGGATGAATTATATACTCAAAGGGGTGTGCTCCTTTCATCATAACCTTACCTAGTTCACTTTGGTCAATGGGTGAGTTAAAGTGTTCTCCTAAAAAGGGATCATTTTATAACAACTTCGAGAGACTCCTAATTGGGAATCCATCTTGACCCAATAGACCCGGTTTAAACCCATAATGTTTCTTGTGATCAATCATGAATGGGTGATGTAAGTATGAAAGGTTATGGTTCACTCCTATGTCAGCTTCCTCTCTACAAGGCTTAGAGTCTAATACCTTCAACGTAACACTACCCGGACTATATGGTTTGATGGGTGGATCGGGACCTTTTTCAATTCCTAAATTCACATCAAAGGATGGAAGATTAGGTAACGGTTTTGGTTGAGGCTCCGGTTCATCAAAACTAGGAACTTCCATAGAACTAAAAGAAAGGTTATGACTACAAGTATTCAAACCTATTTCTTCTAGTTTTGTTTGGTCCAAGGGCTCTACCTCTATTGGGGTTCCTATAGTCTCTTCTACTTCTTCCGGGTAAGTCATGGGTGGTGTGTGTGCCTCAAATGATGGTAGGACTTGTGGGGTACTTGGTGGGCTTATGTTACTTACCTCATCATTCCTTATGTCAAGATCACCTATATCCTCATCATGTGTTTTAGTAGGATCTAACCCTAACATTTTCCCAAGTATCTCAAGTGCTTCTCTAGGCATCTCAACTTCTATGTCCGAATCATAAGGATCATCCTCAATATTCTGACTGCTATATTCAAATTGCCTAAAAGATTCATCATGTGTTTCTTGAGATTCAACGTCATCAATCATAAAACCTAGGTCTTTTTGATCAATGTGATCATGCTCGGCTAGATCCTCCATCACATCAAGATCACCTAAGTGTTCACCCTGTATTATGGTAGTGCCTAACCATGACATGCAGCTAGGTGGCTCAACTCTAACCGTCTCAGAATCTTGGTTTGATTCTAAGTTCATGTTCTTAGAAACTAGGTCTCTTTGCTCATACGAATCCACCAATTCGTTCCACTTATGGGTCATTGATGCGTGGGATTGCGCCCTTACAGCAGGTTTTACCTCTCGAGGGATCTCAAGAGGCTTGCAATCCCCACCAGGCAGTGTACCTGACCGATGTAGTATAGTGAAGTGGCAAGTACCGGGGGATTGATCGTTTAACTCAAAGAATAGTGTTCGTTAGGATTGAAATTAATCTAATAGGTCTAAAGGTGAGGGATGATTCTTTTTGTATTTTTATATTTTATGGAAAGCAAGTAAAAATCTCTGGTTTTGGAAGAAGGGGCGGAATTAGTTGCTAATCAACTAACCCAAAAGCTACTAATTAAACTAATGTGCAGGAAAGTAAACTAGGGTTCTACAAGGGAAGTGAAGTGTATCTACCTATGATGTATTAATCCTTGCTAGCTATCCAATTCTACCTATTGAATTGTCACACCTTGTTTTAATTGACGGGTTGTATTCCTTAATACCATTCGTGGGGTGGCGTACGTACTTCCCCAACTCTATAAGCTCCTACTTCACTCCTATGTCGAGCCGGCTAAGAAGCTCCTAACATGAGATCACTAGAATTCGCTCATGCATTAAATACAACCAAATAAACCTAGTACGCATTGGTTCATGTTTCTTAAGACGATCAAGCAAGTTACCGTATAGGAGGTTAGCCAGTTTTCTTAAGCCTAACATCGATATCACCCAATCAAACAAGAGACAATAGGAAAAAAGAATTATAAGCTAAACCAATTAGATCTATTGAAGTGTCACACCTTTATTGATGACGATAGACACATACATCAACAAGGAATCAATAAGATCTAATTAATTATATACAAGTTTCACACAATCATAAGTAGACACAAGGTGACTTAGCAAAGCATGATCAATGAAGGGCAAACAACCACAATAATGAAAGACATAATTAAGTTAGAATTAACAAACCAATATTTGATGTTTATGAAGTGATTGAAACCCTCTAAGTTGCTGGAACAACACCTACCTAAACCCTAGAATCGGACTTAGGGTTTAGGGCTTACAAAAAGTGAAGTTGTGATGTTGTATTTATAGCTGATTTTATGTCCGCATCGATCTGACGGCGTCAGCCTTTACAAGTGACGGCGTCAGCTCCCCTTTTTCACCAAATTGTAGATCTTTTCGTCCCGATTCCGTGGCCTCTTGAATCACCGAAATCCGAGTTCGTATGAAGATTTTATGGCCAAAACAGTGACAGCTACTCCGCGCGTAAGTTATGATTGATTTGATTAACTTGTGACGACTTTTCTTCTTGTGCAAGTTGTCATTTTGACGTCGTCACTCTATGGCATCTGACGTCGTCAGGATGAGTCCTGACGCCGTCACCTTCAAGATCTTCTGGGCCGTCTCTCTTTAAATTAAACCGTGACCACCTATGGCGTCACAAAGCGTGACGCCGTCACCTTCCAGTACCAAAATAGTTCTGGCCCGTCATGAGTAATCTTCATATCCACTTCTTTGTCATAGCTTAACGCCGTCCCCTTTTAATCATCCAAAATCCTCTCTGGCGCGTCAAGGGTTGACGGCGTCACAATGGTGCTTGACGCCGTCACAGGTACTTTTCCAGCCGATTTTGAGACTTTGTCGTTTTCTTCACTTTTATGCTCCAAAAACGTCCAAAATGCTTTCTTTTCCAGATTTCTTCTCCAAAGTACCTAAAATGACAAAAGGAACGATTTAGGGCAATATTTGATCAAATAAATACGATTTAGGGCTTAAATGACCCCCTAAAAGCGGTACACTTTTCGTCTCATCAGTCATGGTTAGGAAGCTTTCCTCAAAATTCATCCAAAGGGCCTGACTAAAAGGAATTGATCCAGATAATGCTTGTCTAATAGAAATCTCACATGCATAGAATTCATTAAACCCATCTAACCTTACCCCTAACTCCTTTTGGAAATCACAAAGATCACACAAAAATTCATAGGAATGATAGGAAACAAATCTATTGGTGAAATATAATTGTTCCTCTATTGTCAATGATCTAAATGGAATGTCATCCATCATAGTGACAAATGAAAATGGTTTTACAAACAAAGGGCACAAAGAAAAAGATAGACTACAAGAAATCCTAGAAAAAAAAATAAAAAAATAAAAAATCTCACTAGAAAGGAATCTAGTGAGTAGACCTAATAAAATAAAAATTCAACCTAAATAATAACTATTCCCCGGCAACGGCGCCAAAAACTTGATGCGTGGTTTTGCGACCTTACAACAGGTTTTACCTCTCGAGGGATCTCAAGAGGCTTACAACCCCACCAGGCAGTGTACCTGACCGATGTAGTATAGTGTAGTGGTAAGTATGGGGGATTGATCGTTCTCCACAGGGAATAGTGTCGTTAGGATTGAAAAACTACTCTAATAGGTCTAAGGGTGAGGGAAGATTCTTTTTGTATTTTTTATATTTTTAGGAAAGCAAGTAAAATCTCGGGTTTTGAAAGAGTGGGCGGAATTAGTTGCTAGTCAACTAACCCAAATAACTACAAATGAAAATAAACTAAAATAACTGAAAATGAAAAGGTTGTGAAACTTATGTGGAGAGAAATGTGTTTACTTAGATTTCCTTACTCCCTAACTATCTTTTACCGGTTGATTAGTGTGTATTAATTGCGTGGATGACGGGTGTATTCCTTAATACCAATCGTGGGGTGGCGTACGTACTTCCCCAACTCTACAAGCTCCTACTTCACTCCTATGTCGAGCCGGCTAAGAAGCTCCTAACATAGGATCACTAGAATTCGCTCATGCATTAAATACAACCATAAAAACCTTAGTACGCATTGGTTCATGTTTCTTAAGACGTTCAAGCAAGTTACCGTATAGGAAGTTAGCCAGTTTTCTTAAGCCTAACATCGATAAACAATCATCCAATACAATTAATAACACACTAACAACTAATAATCAATAGTTAGGTTTCATTAGATCTAAGCAAACACAAGATAAATCTAGCCTAGCATGTTAATTAAAAGACAAGAACAAGATATAATCAAACAACACATAGACATATTGATTGATTAAATGATTACTTATCTTCAATTAAACATGGGAGATCCAAGGGTATGAAAACCCTTAAAAATGGCAGAAATTCGTCTTAGGGTTTCTCTTCACAAAGTTGCACACTAATGACAAAAAATTGCAAAACTATATATAGAGTTTAGGGGCTGACGGCGTCACGTTGTAGATCTTGACGCCGTCACCTCGCCGTGTCTAGGGTTCCCGGATGGCCTTCTTGACGCCGTCCCTCTTTAATGCTCCAAAATCCGCTCTGGCTTATCAAAGGTTGACGCCGTCAGAAATGGGCTTGACGTCGTCTCTCTTTAACTTAAACCGTGATGGCCTTAATCACCTTAAAGGGTGACGCCGTCAGACTTTCCTTTGTAAAACTCCCTGGCTTATCATGTGTATTTTTCATATCCACCTCTTTTGCCAAGCCATGACGCCGTCTAGAACAATCCCTGACACCGTCAAAGGTACTTTTCCAGCCGATTTTGAGACTTTGTCGTTTTCTTCACTTTTATGCTCCAAAAACGTCCAAAATGCTTCCTTTTCCAGATTTCTTCTCCAAAGTACCTAAAATGACTAAAGGAACGATTTAGGGCAATATTTGATCAAATAAATACGATTTAGGGCTTAAATGACCCCCTAAAAGCGGTACACTTTTCGCTTCATCATGTTCCATATGCAACATCATGTACAAACCACAATCTATTTTTTCTTTCTTTGTTTTCCAACTCATGTTTAAGATTGTTGGGGTTTTTTTTTTCTGATTCATTAACTCATCTCCTTTTAGATGTAGATATGTAGACAAATGCCTTGCATAAACAGCCCTCTGAAAATTAAATTACAAAGTGTCAATTATAGACTAGTATCACAAGTGATATTCTGAATATCACAAGTGATATTGTAATTATATTTGACACAAATAAATTATATATGAAGTATTCAGTATAGTTTTTCTTACCACAAGATCATAGTTTTCTTTGTACTTTCCTTCATACGTCCCATCTGAATCACTGTTATCTATTATCACAGATGTTCCTTTGAGGATGTTGAAAACTATTAGGTAGTAATGTTCATGTGCTATGATTGGGAAGAAAACCTGTTGTCATAAAATTATAAAAATGATGTAAGTTTTAAAATAATAGACTAAGTTCATTGATTAATTTATAAAAGTCATATGATATACCAAGTTAACGTCTTCAAATTGTAGGCTTCCTTATATCATCTTCCATCTGAATTGCAATAATCTTTGCAAACTCATCATATTGTTTATCTATTATATCTTCTTTGGTAAGCATGCGTTCTCGATTATCTTGTATTATTCCTGGCAGCTGCTTGATAATTAAAAACAAGTTAAATTAAGTTAATACATAAATACATTCAATTATAATACATTATTTTTAAATTAAATTTATCTCACCATCATTGATGTATAAAAGTAATGCCTTTTGATCTCTTTCTCTGATTCCCATTCTTCGTAATTTAGGATTGAAGCAAATGTGTCGATCACAGGAGTTTCAATTTTCAATCCTGGTGCTAGTGATTGGACATTCATTCTCATTAATCCTACATGTTGGTCGTTGAAAACTTGCTCTCTGTTTTTGACAATATCATAGGTGATAAGTATAAGAAACTACAGATATTATTTATTTCTTTATGTATCACAGGTGATATTACTCATTTCTTTCATTTGTTAAAAAGAACATTTGAGGTATCACCTGTGATAAATTCAAGCAAAGTTCATAAAAATTTAAAGTTAAACTTACACTTTGTTTCCTTGCATACAGAAAATGCTTCTTGCCAAGAGTATTTCATCCTCTGTTAGCTCTTCTGTTGTGCTGACCTTTTGGTTTATATAGGGTGATTGCAGGCACCGAGATTGCTTTTCTTCATCATTTGATTCTGATTTTTTGAATGGTTTTGACTCTACTACTGGGCTATCAAATCCTAGATCAAAGGTTGGCTGAGATCCTGGAGTGAACTCAAAATTGTGCTCCCTACTTTTAGAGCAAGATGGACTTGCTTATTCCTTTTGTTTTTCTTTTTCTGAAGACGCATTTGCTTGTTCCTTTTGTTTTTCAGCCTCTTGGAAAACTTCGAGAAATTCTTCATCAGTTAAATCTTCAAGCGGTTTTGAAGCCATTTTGGCTTGTCTTTGTTGTATTTCTCTCAATTCTTTTTTGAATTCATCATCAGTTATATCCAGTAATTCCTCAAAAATAGATACATCATCAAGTTTTATTTGATCTTGAATTTTTTCATCTTCATTCATTTTTTCATCTTCATTTTTTTGACTTGTTACCTTGTTTGTTTCATCTTTTTTTTCCTTTATCATTTCCAGCATCTTCATCCTTGTTTCTACTGCTGACCTCGTTGTTTTCTGTAGCTACATCCTTTTTGCTACTGCTCCCCTCGTTGTTTGCTGCATTTTCATCATTTCGAATCCCTTGTGCGCCTTCATCTTCATCATAGTTTGATTCTGCATTATTGTCATTTGTGGCATCGTGTTTGTCAGCTTCATCATCATCATCAACTATCATAGATTCTCCATTTTCATCTCCATGTTCTCTATTTTCATCTCCACATTCTGCGTTTTCATCTCCACATTCTGCCTTTTCAACAACATTGTTATCATCTTCATCATCACTTGTTTCAAACTTGATAGAGCTTGATTCTGTTGATGAATAGAACGGACTTTTTCCTTGGAAATTATCATTTGTGTTTCTGAAAATCTGCTTCAATCTTTCTCTATATTGAATAAGCCTTTGATCATTTCCAAACTTGACTAGATTTTCTTTGATTGTTTCTTCAAACAATTCTTTCTCACTCAAAATACCTTCTATTTTATCTTCTAACATCTGATAAATTTCCTGTAATTGAATTTAAATTTGAAGAAATCATCAGTTATACTTTAAACACAAAACTAATTTTTTGCATATTATAATCTAATATCACTAGAGATTTCATACACTCACCTCCTTTTGAGCATTTTCTTCTTGTTTATTTAGACCTCCTATAATGTCCACCATCCCAAAATATTTTATGTAATCCAGTTCTAAAGTCACTCTACTTTTCAACAAGTTTGCGTTCCAGCTTTTGAAAGCTGGTATTCTTCTCAGAACATTCATTCCATCAAACTTTGTATATTGTAAATATGCAAGCTGTTTCAACAACCATTTATCAGATAAATCATATATAAAAAACATTAAACACATAGTATCACAGATTATATTAAAAAACATTATCAAGTTTTTTTAAATTTTACTTATATATATCACAGGTGATACTTCATATGGTCTTTTTAACAAATGAAAGTAATGAATAGTATCACCTATGATACTTAAAGCAAAAATCATGTAAAAAGAAAAAATATATGCATGTATATTTTTTCAATCCTAATTTGTTATCTTAAAAGGGGGAAAAAATAAAAAAATAAAAAAACAGGAGTTACCATCAAGAATGTTACTGGGCCGTAATAAACAACCTCTGTCCTACCCCTCTTTCTGGTTGCCCAATCATTTTTTGATAATCTTGCACATTCATATACATATCTGCACCAATCTATTTCTCTCACATCATCTTCTTCAAGAATGTTTTTCAATACCGTTGTTTTTACAACAGAGCTGTTATCACATGCTCCGAAGGTATTTGCAACTAGCATCAAAAAGTTCATTCTGAACATGAAATCTGTGTTTCTAGTTTTTGTTATCTGCTTTGATATTGCATTTATTGTCAACTTGTTTTCATCTTTGAATTGATGTTTCCTTTATTCCTCAAATCGATCATTGTTTTCTCTTTGTCCTTCATTTCTTTCTAACCTCCTTGATCCCTTTGGTAACCCAAGAACTTCCTTCACCGTCTGTGGAGATATTTGTAAATTTCCCTTTGGAAGCCTAAGGTTCATTGTTTCTGTGTCCAGGCTGTCTACTACAAAAAATGCCAGCTTTGTTGGTACTTCATTTATTGGAAAATCAATCAACTCTCCGAACCCCATTTGTCTTATAACTTTCTTTCTTTCTATGCTTAACCCATGCATTGCTTCAAAAAATGGCCTAACTGTTGCCCTTGACCTCAACGTTGTATACACCTTTTGTTTCTTTTTTACATTTTTATGAATCCCTTCCTTTTCTTCGTTATCTAAATTATGGTCACCATCTTTTTCATCCATTTCAAATTCTTTTTCATCATTCCCAGTTTCATCTATTTTTCTTTTTCCTTTTGCTGTTTCACACTTCTTGTCTTCAACTTCTTTCTCTTTAGCTTTTTCAGCTTCTTCTCTCTTTGCATTAGCTTCTTTTTCAGATTCTTTTCTTTTTGTAGAAGCTTCTTTTTCAGCCTGTGGTATAATGTAAAGAAGTTTATAGGACATTACCAGTTAGTTTTTCACCATTGATATTTATTGTATCACCAGTGATATTTATTAATAATAATTCATTTTTACATTTAACTAACCTGTTCTTTAGGTTTTTCCTCTGCTTCTTTCTTGTTTGCTGCTTCCTTTTCTAATTTTGCCGCCTTTTCTAACTGTTGTTCCTCTGCTTCCTTTTCAGCCTTTTCTATTTTGCCGCCTCTAACTGTTGTTCCTTCATCAGCATTTTCATTTTGTTTTTTTCCTCCAACCTTTTTTGTTGCGCTGCTAATAGTGGATGCAAATGTCGAAAACGTTTTTTCTTACATCCTAATCTTGGTAACTGTTTTCTTCTTTTTGGATTTGTTTCCTCTGTTTTATGCGCTGCATTTTCATCACATTTTCATTAGATTACAATGCACTTGGAGGAACTTGATAACTTAACTTTCTAAAATGTACAACATAAGTTCTCATATCACAAAATCTAAAATCCCAAACAGTCAGTTCTTCAACAAACCTTTGATATACAACATAACCTCTAATAAATAGCATAACCTTTTGTCTACAACAGATTCTCTTATATCCCAGTAGATAACTTAGTCTAATACACTAATCGTCAATAATCAGCTCATTATATCTTGTTTTTTTTAAATATAATCTATAATCTATCATTGCTTCACAAAAACTTAAAAAAATCTTCATAAATTGTATCAAAAACACTTAAAAAATACGGAAACAACTAATAAAACAACTAATTAATTAGTCGGAAGCATCGTACCTTCATCTCGAGACTCAATAGGTTCATTTTGAATCATTTTTTTTTTGTGTGGATATGCTTGTGCACTCGATGATTCTTGCATTTTTGTGTTATTTTTATGATTTTAACGGTTAAAAACGGTTAGTTTTGATTGTTTTATGGTAGCTTTTTTATTGGTGGTTAGAGAGAGAAAATAAGTTTTTTGTTATAGAGAATTTGTTGAAAGTGAAAGGTCGAGGGTGGGGTTGGTCCCTCCGTTTTTTTAATATTAAAACGTGTCTTTTTGATCCAACAATTGTGAATCATCCCTTGCCTTTTTGAAACATTTTCAACACAGACTTGTAAAAGGAAAAGTATGACTCAAATCAATATGACACTTAATAAAAAATGTGCCTAAAAATTAAGCTTATAAACAGGTTACTAATACTTGTGATATTGTTAGTTTAATTGGTTTATGTATAGACTTTTTTATTTTTTTATATCACTTGTGATATTATTCTTTTAATTGGTTTATGTATAGACTTTTAAGCTTGTTTTTTTTGGCTAAATACATGTTGTTACACTAGCCCAATAAAGAAAAATAATTTGGTCCTAATGAGCAGCCCAAAGAGTTTGCATAAACTGTAGTTACCTACATACATTATGAGGTATCACCTGTGATACGAAATAACATATTTGGTATCACCTGTGATACAAAGTAACATATAAGTTATCACCTGTGATACATAAAAAATCACACATTCATTAGTACCGCTAGTTTGTTTTAATGCTGTTCAATAGAGCTTAGTACTGCAGGTTATCTTGGTTACTGCTCCTACTTGCATTATTAGTAGTGCTGCTTGTTGAAAAGTGTTTGTGATATCGGAAGACACACATAAGAATATATATATATATTTTTGTTTTGGTTTATTTGTTCTTAAAAGGTTAAAGGCTTGTATTTTTTTACTGATTGAAATTATGAGTTTTACTGATTGGTGTATTTTCTATTTTTTATTTTTGTGATTTTATGGAATACTTTGACATTTATCTCTTGTGATAAAGCATTAAACTGTTTTGGCTAAGTTTTTAAGTATCACCTGTGATACAAAGTAACATATAAGTTATCACATGTGATACAAAAAAACATATTAGTTATCACCTGTGATACATACAAAATCACACACTGGTAATATATAAAAGAAGCTTATATTCAGTTTACCCAAAAAATATTTTCAAATTCAGATTACATTCATCTGTGTAATGCCTAACAGTTAGTTTAAGCATAAAGCCATAACAAAGTAAAGTACAATCTCCGGCACCCGGGAATGTGGTTCGGGACCTAATAGAGCACCATCATTCTTAGGTAACCCCAAACTTGGACACTGTCCATCACATTCCATGGCCCGGCAGTACTACTGAATGGCTTTTGCAATATCTAATTCTTAAACCTAGTTTAACCGTCTACACTGTTCCAGAAATATAGAATACTTGAACATAAACATAAATTGTCTTGGAGAAGCATTATATTCATCTAATGCTACTTGTTTTCTTCAGCTATCTTTCTCTCAATAGCTTCTTCAACCATGATTTTCATCTTTTCTTTGTCTTGGTATTTCTCAGCAAACTCCATAGCTTTCTCTGACATGAATACACTTTCTCATTCACTTCATGCAAAAGGATCTTGGCAGAATACCTCATTCTCATTTTTCTTATCTGTTCCTTATATCTTGCATTTTTTTCATCCAGGATGTTAATCTTCCATTTCAATCCTAATTCACCTTGGAACATCTCCATATGCATCATCGTGTATAAGCCACAGTCGATCTTGTTATCTTTAGTTCTCCATTTCATCTTTGGAACTTTAGCTGGAGCCTCTTTTATTAGTTGGTTGATGCATGGGTGGCCAACACTCATCAAATATTGTTGAAACACTCCTTTCTTCAAAATTAACAGAACATTAAAGAGATATTACTTACTACAATCTATCTCTAGTGATATTACTTCAGTTCAAGCATTGCTTAACACAAAATCAAAGATGACTTTGTATTTACCTTCATAATCGGCATCAGATATACTGTTGTCCAGTATTGCAGCATTACCTTTCTCAAGGTTGAAAACTATGACATAGTAATGATCATGAGCAATTATGGGAAGGAATGCAAGGTTTACATTTCTCAATTTCTTATTTGCTTCATCCTTTTTCATCATTTTTTCAAACTTGTTATAGTGTGCTTGTATGTCTTATCTCTGCTTCATAATCTCTGGTAGCTGTTTTATCACAAGAGATAATTTAAAATCAATTTTTTTTTTGTAACACATAGATACTCTAGATATACATCTATCTTTGAAATTTAAATATATTTACCATTGCATCTGTTCTGAAGTAGTATCTTCTCTTGTCTTTCCCTTCTTTATTGTTACTCTCTTCTTGATTCAACACTGATACAAATGCGTCAATTATGTGACTTTCTATTTCCAACCCTGGTGCAAGTGACTGCATTGATATTCTTGGTACTATTGTCTCCTTCTCATCATTGAATACCTCCTCTCTGTGTTTAGTATCACTGGTGATAAATATCAGTATGCGTAGTATATCACTGGTGATAAATGTCATAACTTTAAGAGAAACAGCAAATATTTAATCTTACATGATGTCTCCTTCCATTGAAAATAAGTTGTTTGCCAACAGGGTTTCATGTTCTGTTAAAGGTTCCATCGTACTTGCCATCTTGTTATTATACGGTGATTTCAAGTATATTGATGGTTTCGTTATCCTTTTCCCTTCTTTTATTTGTTAATCTTTGATGCTTCCTTCAGCAACATCCTTCCCTGTTCCGAATGGCTTTTGTAGAATTTTTGGGCTTTGAAATTCTGCAATTTTATCCTTTTCTGCTGCTTGTTTTTCATCTTTTTTTTTGGCAGCTCCTTCTTTTTCAGCCTGTATTGAGAGCAAACTAAAATGGAAACAAAGAACAATAAGTTGAAAAATAAGCTCCACTTGTGACCTTATTACAAGTTTTTGAGATAAAAAAGTATTTAGATCGAAAAATATATCACGCACGATGATTTTCTTATAACTTGTTATATTACTTTAACATGATAATTTAAAGTCAAAAGTAACTAACCTTTTCTTTTGCTCTTTTTTCGTTAAGCTCCTTTCCAGCTGCTTTTCTTTTCTTTGCTGCTTTCTTTTCATCCTCTTTTTCTTTCTAAGCTTTTAACTTTAAAGCAGCTTCTTTCTCAGTAGCTTCTTCCGTAGCCTGTTTTATTAAAAAATTAAAAACTGTTAGATTGTATCACTTGAGATATTACTTTTTGTTAAATTACTCTTTTTGTTATATTACCTTTTGTTCATTCAATTTTGCTTTCATTTCATCTTGTCTTCTTTGTTCAGCAGCTTCTTTTTGTTGTTTGATAACTTGTAATTTTTTTTTCTTTTGCTGCATTTTCTTTCGCAGCAGCTTCTTCTGCAGTCTGTTTTAGTAAAAAATAAAGATCTATTAGATTTTATCACTTGAGATTTTACCTTTTGTCATATTACTATTTTTGTTACATTACCTTTCGTTTCCTCAATTTTTCTTCTTCATTTTTCTTTTTTGCAGCTTCTTCTTCTTTTTCAATTTGCTCTTTCGCAGCTGCTTCTTCTTTGGCCTGATTTTTAAATTAAAAAAAATTGAATACATATAAGCATTTTATCACTTGTTATATAAGCATTTTATCATTTGTGATACTGCATGCACATGACCATTTTTAAATCACTAATATTTTACCTTTTCGGCAAGCTGTTTCTTCTTTTGTTCTTCTTGGTTTTCTTCTTGGTCATCCAATTTTTCTCCTTCTTTTTTAGCTTCAACATCTCCTCCATTAGCATCTCCTCCATCATTATCACTCCCACCATCTTCACCATCACTTGCCTCTTCATGATCATCTCCTACATTATTATCACCCCCACCATCTGATCCATCATCATCACTTCCATCACTTCTTCTACTAGTTCCAGCCTGATCATCCACCACTCTCCCAAATTCATCACTTCTTATTCCTAATTTGAATTCCGTGTTGAACCTTTCTAAAAACATCCTTATCGTTTCATCCCCTAGGTATATCTCCATGCTTACTTTGATAGTAGTCTCTAATTCTTTATTCTGATTTAAAACTCTATCAAAGTTTTCTTCTATTGTTTCATATACTACCTGTGTTTTAAATTAATTAAAAAAAAAGAAAAAAAAAAAGTATTTATCACTGCTGATATCAATTAATCTTGTAATTTATCACTAGCGATATCTTACCAGTCTCTGCTTTTGAATTTCTTTTTCTTGATCGTCATCATCTTCTTCGATGACTCTCACTGAACCAAACTCTTCTCTATCCATTTCAATCTCCTGCCTTTCCTCCAATAGCTTTGTGTTCCAATTCTTAATGGCTGGCCACTTGCGTGGCACATCCATTTCTTCAAATTTCGTATAATGCAAGTAAATGAGCTGTTTTCAATGAAACGAAAATTTCATTAAAAAAACAGTTGGTTATATTTTTTTCAAGTTGGTTTTAGTATCTCAAGTGATACTATACATGGCTATCTATTTAAGAAAAAAAAACCTTCAATTATCACTGGTGATACTATACATCACATTTCATAGAATGGTTATTTTTAAAGTAAACTGTTACTTATAGTGAACGTCACGTGAGGTCCATAGTACCAATTTTCATTCGTTCTATCATCCCAGTGTTCCTTGCTTTCTTTTATGCATTTCCAAATGAATGTGCACCAATCTATGTTGGGTATGTCTTCTGCTGACTTTATGTTTTGCAGCACATGATACTTCAACATTGAAGTATTATCACACGTCCCCAAGCAGTTTCCAAAAAACATCAAGTAATTCAAATCAAACATGAAGTCTGTTCCTTCCGTTGTTTGAATTATTTTAGATAATGTTGATGTTGTTCTTCTCCTTCTGTTTGTTGGAAGCTGTGCTAAGAATTTGCAGTAGACTGAGTCCTGTTTCAACCTTTGTTTCTTAGCATAGAATGGTTTCGGCCCCATTGGTATTTCCAGTACTTCTCTTATTCTTTTTTTGAGTTATTTTGATAACCCGCCATTTGGCAATGTGATCTCCATTGTATTCACATTCAAATGTGTTAAGATGAAGTATGGTAGTTTTGAAGGGATTTTTGTGAATGGGAACTCGAGTAATGTTCCAAATCCCATTTGTCTTACTCTTTCTCTTCTCTCTAGGCTCAGTTTATGCGTAGCGTCATAAAATGGTTGTACAGTTGTATTTGCTCTCAATGACTTGAACCATTTTCCTCTCTCTTCATCCTCTTCATCTTCCATTTTTTTCTTTCCCTTATCCTTAACCTTCTTTTCCTCATCAATAAAATCTTCATCATCCGTTTCATCCTCATCTTCCATTTTTTTCTTTCCCTTATCCTTAACCTTATTTTCCTCATCAACAAAATCTTCATCATCCATTTTATCCTCATCTTCCATTGTTTTATTCACTTTTTTCTTAACAACCTTCTTCTTTTTTTCAACTTCCTTTTTCTCCTTTTCAACCCTTTTTCTTTTACCAACAACTGTTGCTTCTATCTGTTGCTTTTTCTTTTCCTTTTTGTTATTGTTTTTCTTTGTCTCTTCTTCTTTCTCTTTAAACCGTTTCTTCTTGGCAACGCTTCTTGTTGTTGCACTCGGCGATTCTTTTGCTGTTCTTTTCTTCTTTTTAACCTTCTCCACACATCCTTTTGTCTTTTTTTTTTGCAGCCTCTTCTTCTTCATTCCCTTCTTTTCCCTTCTTAACAACCTTCTTCTTTTTTGCAACAATCTTTTTTCTTTGTTGCACATGTTTTGGTTCATCCATATTTGTTTGATCATGTGCAACAATTATCGCTGATTCTGGTGATATCACAGGTATGCCTTCAACGGTTGTTGGTGTTGATGTTGGTGTGCCTTCAGGTGATATCACAGGTGATGCTTGACTTAATGGTGTAACGTATCTTGCTGGATTTGATTTTGTGGGTGTTGTTGAGGGTGTTGATGTTTCTGTTGTATCTGTTTTTTTCTTTTTTATGATGGTCTTTTGACTTTTCATTTCTTGGGCTTGTTTTTTTGTTCTTCTGTGTCTTATTTCTGAATGCATACCTATAGAAAACAAATCCCAATTAACTTTTATGAATATGATATGTGATAAATAAACTATGAATTTGTATGTGTCATATAATTTATAACATTCTACTACAAGTATACATACACATTCAACTGCATGTGTATGTATCACTGGTGATATAACACAGAAGCTAAATGTCAAATCAAGTACGCCGCATACATTCAGGTTTTCATCACAGTCAATTCTTCTAAAGGAGACACACTTATATGTTAAAATATACCTTTAATTTTATCAATCTCTGGAGATAATTTCAAAAATGCGCTTGTCTTCAGAACTGCATATAGAATTTTTTTTTTAGATAGTTACACAGTGTATACAATTTTTATGTGTAAAGCTTTATTAACATAAACTAACCGTTTAAAGCTTTTATTGTATCCAGTTCCTCATAAATAACAACTTCTCCTTTTTTTTTCAAAAAAGCAAAAATTTAATCTCTCATGTTAAACAAAAAAATATAAACTAAAAATCACATCAGATATACTAGTTATCAGTGCAAGTGCTCATTATCTCAGGTGATATACTACCAAAAATTGAATAAAGGTACTACAACTGTTTTTATGTGAGTTATATCAGTTGTGATACATATGACCTGTGTTATATCACAAGTGATATACTACTTATCAGTTCAAGTGCTCATCATCATCACAGATGTTTTATCACAGGTGATATATTACCAAAAACTCAAAAAGAATTATAAGATTTACCACTTGTGATATACTACCAAAAATTGTAAAAAACCACTACAACTCTTCATAATAACAGATGTTATACTACCAAAAACAGAATAAGATAACTACAACTGTTTTATCAAAAGTGATATTCTACCAAAAACTGAACAAAATCACAACATTCATCACAATCTCTCAATTAACAAATAAAACTAAAATAAGTACATAATCATCACATGCATCACAGTATGACATAAAAAATCAACAAAAAAAAAATACACAAAAATATTCATATGTAGCAATAAAATTCATAAATAAGTACAGAATCACTAGAAATACTAATAAAACAACTAATAAATTAATCGGAAGCATCGTACCTTCATCTCGACACTCAATAGGTTCATTTTGAATCCTTTTTTTTTTGTGTGGATCTGCTTGTGCACTCGATAATTCTTGCATTTTTGTGTTATTTTTATGATTTTAATGGTTAAAACTGTTAGTTTTGATTGTTGTATGGTAGCCTTTTTAATGGTGGTTAGAGAGAGAAAATGAGTTTTTTGTTATAGAGAATGTGTTGAAAGTGAAAGGTCGAGGGTGGGGTTGGTGGGGTAAGTTTGCTGAATTGGCAAAAGTGGTCCCTCTATTTTTTTTAATCTTAAAACGTGTCTTTTTTATTCAACAATTGGGAATCATCCCTTGGCTTTTTTGAAACTTTTTTTGACACAGACTTGCAAAAGAAAAACTAGGACTCAAATCAATTTGACACTTAATAAAAGATGAGCCTAAAAAATAAGCTGATAAACAGACTACTAATACTTGTGATATTATTAGTTTAATTGGTTTATGTATAGACTTTTTTATTATTTTTTTTATATCACTTGTGATATTATTCTTTTAATTGGTTTATGTATAGACTTTTAAGCTTGTTTTTTGGCTAAATACTTGTTGTTACACTAGCCCAACAAAGAAAAATAAATTGGGCTTATTGAGCAGCCGAAAGAGTTTGCATAAACTGTAGTTACCTATATACATTATGAGGTATCACCTGTGATACAAAATAATATATTAGGTATCACCTGTGATACAAAATAACTTATTAGGTATCACCTGTGATACATACAAAATCACACATTCGTTAGTACTGTTAGTTGGTTTTAATGTTGTTCAATGGAGCTTAGTACTGTTGCTTATCTTGGTTACTGCTCCTACTTACATTATTAGTAGTGCTGCTTTGTTGAAAAGACTTTGTGATATCGAAAGACACATGCAGCAAGATTTTTTTTGTTTTGGTTTATTTGTTCTTAAAAGGTTAAAGGCTTGTATTTTTTTACTGATTGAAATTATGAGTTTTACTCATTGGTGTATTTTTTATTTTTTATTTTTGTGATTTTATGGAATACTTTGACATTTATCACTTGTGATAAAGCATTAAACTGTTTTGGCTAAGTTATTAGGTATCAAATGTGATACAAAATAACATATTAGTTATCACCTATGATACAAAAAAACATATTAGTTATCACCTGTGATACATACAAAATCACACACTGGTAATATACAAAAGAAGCTTATATTCAGTTTACCTAAAAGTATTTTCAAATTCTGATTACATTCATCTGTGTAATGCCTAACACCTACTTTAAGCATAAAGCCATAACAAAATAGAGTACAATCTCCGGCACCCGGGAATGTGGTTTGGGACCTAATAGAGCACCATCATTCTTAGGTAACCCCAAGCTTGGACACTGTCCATCACATTCCGTGGCCCGGCAGTACTACCAAATGGCTTTTGCAATCTCTAATTCTTAAACCTACTTTAAGCATAAAGCCATAACAAAATAGAGTACAATCTCCGGCACCCGGGAATGTGGTTCGGGACCTAATAGAGCACCATCATTCTTAGGTAACCCCAAACTTGGACACTGTCCATCACATTCCATGGCCCGGCAGTACTACCAAATGGCTTTTGCAATCTCTAATTCTTAAACCTACTTTAAGCATAAAGCCATAACAAAATAGAGTACAATCTCCGGCACCCGGGAATGTGGTTCGGGACCTAATAGAGCACCATCATTCTTAGGTAACCCCAAACTTGGACACTGTCCGTCACATTCCGTGGCCCGGCAGTACTACCAAATGGCTTTTGCAAAATCTACATAATAGTTGAAAATAATAGAGTCTACATTACTTAATATACAATACTTGAACATAATAGTCTTGAGAAATTTGTTTGTACTTCTGAATCTTCCATCAGATTGCACTCCGAACATGTTCTACAGCCTGTTCTGCCTTCGTCTTCTTTATCCCTTCTTTTATCATCTTCTCCTTCAATTCATTGTCTGAGGATGTCTCTGCAAACTCATGTGTTTCCTTGTTGATATTTTCTCGGTGAATGTTCATTTCATGCGTTAGCATCTTGGTGGCATACTTAATTCTCATTCTTATTATTACATTCTCCTGTTCTTTTCCTTCTCTTGGAAACTCCAGTTTCTAGTTTTTCTCAGTTTCTCCATTGTATTGGTCCAGATGCATCATTACAAAAACTCCACAATCAATGACATTCTTTTTGGTCCCCCACTTTAGCTTCATCACTGTTCTCTTTTTTGTTGCTATCCGAGAAGCCTTTTTATGCTTGTGGGATTCCAAATATCTTGAAAATAGTTTTTTCTACACAAAATAGAAAATTGAATTTATTAAAGACAATTTATTTAAGCAGCATGCATCATTATTTTGGAGTATCATATATGATTTTCAAAAATATTTTACAAAAACATTAGCATGCCTGCGGCTAAGCCACAGATATAGCCTCTGGCTAAAGCTGAAGGCTTAGCCGCAAGCATAGCCTTCTAATCTCTAATCATTTAAGCAGCACGCATTATTATTTAAGCATAGTCTTTAATTACTTACAAGAACATCACATTCCTGCGAGTATTTGGTTTCTTATGTCTGCCTTGAGTTGGAGTTGTCAATGATGACAGAAGTGCCTTTGAAGAGATTGAAAACAACAAGATAAAAGCGTTCATGTGCGATTATTCGTAAGAATGCCTGTATTAATTGTAAACAAAAATTAGATTCATTTTAATACAAATAAAACATATTTGTTTTTCATAATAATTGAAATAAGTTGTTACCAATTCTACATGTTGCATTGATTCGTCATCTAGATTGCTTTTAAACACGGGTTTCAAGTTTGAACAAAAATCATTATACTACTTCTCTTCATCTTCCTTTTTCGCTTCCACTATTTGTCTTGTCTGTTTTTATAAATCAATATATGTTATAAGAAACAAATTAATATTTTAGTAATTAAGTTCTAATTTTTTAGGTACTTACCAGTATTCCTGTATGAAAAAATTGTTTCATCCTTGATCCAAAGTTGTTGAATGTTTCTTCATAGTTTAAAACTGCAGCAAAGCTGTCAATGACACTAGCTTCCACTTTTAATTGTGGTGCTAGTGTTTGCATGTTTTCCTTGATAGTTGCTGCCTCCCATGCCCATTCTGTTTCAAACACAAAATCGCTACACAAAAAGATAAAGCATATTTAGATATATATGGTTAACACAATTTCATATTTTTTTTCCATATGATTGTTTAATTAGATAAAGCAGACTTACTATGGATCTCCTTGCATTGAAAATAAAGCATCTGTTAGCATCACTTCATCCGGCTCTATTGGAATTTTTATGTCAGTTTTCCAGTTCATATATGGTGAAACCAGAATTCTTTTTTGAACCATGTCTATTTCCTCAATGTCATCATCACTATCACTTTCATTTTCTGTTAACACAATTTCATTTTCTGTTTCTATCTCACTTTCATTCTCAGTTTCTTCCCTCGCACTTTCTTCTTCATTCTCAGTTTCTTCCCTCCCACTTTCCGTATCCTTTTCGTCACCATTGCCATCATCATCTTTCTCATCTTCAGAGTCTCCTCCTCTGGGATCATTGTTGCCAACATCACTACCATCATTGTTGTCGTCATCATCACTGTCATTTTCTTCATCTAGATCAAAATCTTCGACACTGAACATTGTATTGTATTTCTTACATAACGTGTTCATCATTTTGTCCCCCTTGAACTTCTGCATACCATCTCTGATCATCTCAGCTAACTCTCCTTTTTCTTTTGAAATTATTTCAAATTTCTCTTTAATTTTTGCATAAAACTCCTGTAAAACGAGTAAGTTGGATTAGTTTTTTAATCTATATTCAAAATCATATGTGATACTAGTTATCAGTATAAGTGCTCATTATCACAGGTGATATACTACCAAAAATTGAATAAAACCACTACAACTGTTTTTATGTGTGTTATATCACCTGTGATACATATGACCTGTTTTATATCACAGGTGATATACTGCTTATCAGTACAAGTTCTCATCATCACAGATGTTTTATCACAGGTGATATACTACCAAAAACTCAAAAAAAAAAAAAAAAAAAAAAAAAAAAAAAAAAAAAAAAAAAAATCATAACATTTATCACTGGTGATATACTACCAAAAATTGAAAAAAGTTAAAAGTAACCTCTCTTGTTTCTTGTCTTTTAGGAGGCAATGGTTCATAGTAAACATCAGATCCCCTGTATAAATCCAGACCAATTTGATCTTCCTCTGGATCGTACTCTCCATGATGTTGCAACTTCCCCAAGCATTTGTCTTTTGTTTCCATGCCAATCCTCTTCTTCATTGCCTGAGTGTTCCAGCTTCTTATTGCTGGACGGTGACGGATTACTGGAAACCTTGGGTAGTTGGTTGTGTCCAAGTAGAGCAGCTTTTTTATACAAAAAATAAATTTGTGTTAGATTATAATATTTGTATGATATTGAATCACATTTGACAAATTTATAGAAACATGTAATATAACTTACACATAAGAAGGTAATGGGCCCATAATAGTAGTCTGTGCCCGACTTCACCTTATCCCAATTTTGCTTACTTATTTGTAAGCATTCCAGTATGTAACCACACCAGTCAATATCCAATATATCATCATCTTCTTTGACATGCGTTAGCACTGTTGGTAGCACCTTTCCACCATTTTCTATTGTTCCCATGGTGTTAGCAAACAGAGTCAAGAAGTTTATTATGAAGATGAAATCAGCATCAAATGTGTTTGATATCTCCATTGATATTGTCGGTGGTGTGATTTTTCCCAGATGAGAGTATTGGTTTTGCCATTCTTGTAGGAAAGGATCATCAGGCTCTCTTTTATCTAGGTCTTGTAATTTCTTCGTTCCCATCGGCACACCTAGCATATCATTTATTTTTTTTGTCTTTTTGCCTTTATTGATCCTTTTTCTAATCTTAATTCCATGCTTGGTGGATGGAATTTTTCTATCACGTGATACACCAAAGCACCTGGAAGTTTAACTATTGGAAAGTTGATGAATCTCTCAAAACCAATGTCTTTCAAGCATTTCTTTCTTGCATCTGGTAAACCAACCATTGCATCATACATTGCTTTTGGTGATGATCTGGTTTTGCAGCTAGGATACATCACCTTTTTTGTTCATTTTTTTTCTTTTTTTGCTTTTTGTTTTTTCATTTTTTTATGTTTAACCTTCACAATCTCGTGCTCTTCCTCGGAATCTTCTTCTTCATCAGTTTCCATCCTTCTTTTTTTGTTTGTTTTTTAACTTCCTCTCTCTCCTTCTCTTCCTTATCCTCCTCCTTCTTCTTATTATCCTCCTTCTTCTCCTTTTCAGCTTCTTGTTTTCTTTTCTTCATTATGTTTCTTTTGACTTTAGATCTGAACACCTGCTTTACTCTTGTGCTCTTTTGTCCTACAACAGGTTTTTGTTCTGATGTGGATGTCGCTTTATCATCTGCATTTTTAAAACACATATTTTTAGTAATTATGTACAAGCAAACCAATTAAGTTATTTAGGTATCACCTGTGATACAAAATAACATATTAGGTATCACCTTTGATACATATTAGTTATCACCTGTGATACATATTAGTTATCACCTGTGATACCTACTGAATCTATCTATAAGTGAATGTTTTGCTATATCATATGTGATATAGATTTCAAGCCAAGCAAAATTAGAAACGCTGTGTTTATGCCCTTAAGACAAATTCGTCTTCTATCCAAACCGAAGGTATAGGATTCAACTAAGCTTTCAGCTAAGCAGCATCCTATGTCTTTGTCTATTCCAAAGGTGTAGGATGCTGCTAAGCCACATCCTATGCCTTTGTGTCTGCCATAGCCTACGCCTTAGCCGAACGCATCTTTTGCGGCTAAGCCATAGCTGATGCCTTCGGTGAAGCCGAAGGCGTCTTCTGTGGCTTAGCCGCAGCCAACAACTTCGGCAAAACCGAAGGCGTCTTCTGCGGCCAAGCCGAAGGCTTAGCCGCATAAGTTGCCTTCAATAAATGCTTCTAATCGGTCTTTTTATTTCAATATCTTCACCTGAATGTATCTATAAACTTTGAAAACCTAATTTCTAGTCACGTTTTTCTTCATAAAATCACGATAACTTCCATAAACATCCATTAATCAGTGTGAAATCATAATATCTTCAATATAATCTCAATAAACAGTACACATCATTATCTAATCGTATATGATAGTAACAGATAGTAAAATAGTTGTTTAAACTTCAGTATACCTGAAATCGGTTTGTTGACTGTTGTTTTCTTCATCCTTTTCGTCGGAGATTCCATTTTTTCCGGTGGAGCGGTGAAATACGTAGAGATCTGGCCTTTTTTAGGGCTAATTTTGATTGGTTTTTTTTTTGTGAGTAGTGTGTGTTTTTAGTATGTGTTGTTGTTGTTGTTGTTATGACACGAAGTGAGTGGTTAGGTGGTGTGTGTTTTGTTGTAAGTTTATGAAATTGCCCCTCCGTGTATTTTTTTAGTAGCAAGTGGTATGATCTCAGCCATTGATCAAATTTAAATCAATGGATGGGAGTTGTCCCTTGGTATGTGAGGTTTTTATTATTTGTAGAATAACTCCACTCGTAAAACAATTAGATTAAATAACATATAACAATATTGAGTTCATCTTGATCGTGCTAATAAGAAACATATGAAATATATATTATATAAACTAGTTTTAATTATCTAAACCAAATATCAAAGAATCAAAGAATTAGTAAAAGTATCAACTTTTTAAATCAAAAAATAGTTTTTAGTGCAATGAACAGGCATTATATTTAGTGTTTTTTGTTTGTTTACTATTAATTGCATTATTAATAATGTAAGATTTAATGACTAGACAATGGAAAAAGATTTTGATACATTGTAGTTACATGGGAAATGCTCTAAAAAAAATTGACCAGACCACATACATACATAAGCACACTAGCTGCAATGTGGCTATCTGGTTGCCCCCCCACCCCCCAAAAAATGTCTTGCCTTTTATTGCTCTTAATATATAACTACAGTAATAATATGTTTGTTATGCTAGACAAATAGGCAGATCCAAAACCACGGGGTCATAAGCATGGACCAATGAGAAAACACACTCCCATCATTTACAACTCACCAAATCTCATCTAGCTTCATCCACCATGACACATCCTCTCAATGTAGCCGTCATTAGAGCTGGCATCTGCGGCCTACTCACTACCCGTGAGCTTCTCCGAGAGAAGAAACAAGTCACAGTCTTTGAAAAGTTAGACCAAGTTGGTGGAACAAGGGTTTACGACCCCAGGGTCGAGGCCGAGGATCTTCTTGGCCTCAGCCCCGATAGATCCATTGTTCATAGTAGTCTCTATGTTAGTTTTACAGACATAAAATAATAGTTGTATGTTAGGATCGAACTTGAGATCACGGGATTGCACACGTTACGTATGAGAACTAAAGATTAATAATTTTATATAAAACGTTATATTTAATTATTAATTATCACAAAACGTATAACGAACGTTAGTATTTAACGGAAGTGACTAACGATCATTAAATAAGAAAAGGAAAGGGACTAGAATGAAATTAAAAGTCAAGAATGTTCTGGATCTCCCTATATCCATAGGACCGATCGGTTTTGTATATGGGTTACCAAATCCGTATCAAACTTGGACTCTAAGTTTCATATAGTATATAAGCAAACCAAGGTTATAGTTTTTGACATCTCTTGTGCATACAAAGTAAACCTAAAAAGTTTTCTTCTCTTCTTCTTGTTCTAGCCGATCGACAAACACCCTTGTATAGGGTCGATCGACTTTTGTTTTAAACAAAAAGTTTGGTTTAAGTTTTGTGATTTATTTACTTGCATAACTTTAGTTTGTGTTAGTACGTGTGTAAACGTGATACTTACACACTATTGTAAGTATCTTGGATTGAATTGCAAAATCGGTAAGGGGCAATTCGTGTAATCCGTATAAACCCTAATTAGGGTTCATCACTCCTATTGCTTGGTTTGGTTCTTGTTTTGCTAGAATCATTAAGGTACGCTTACATTTAAATTCGGTTAATTAATTATATGTTATGTTTCCTACGCTTCTGCAATGTGTTCTTTGATGCTTTTATATTTATATGATTGTCATGATTATATAATTCCAACAGTGGCATCAAGAGCCCTTATAACGTGTAGTTAATTACCGAAACACATAAAAAACAAATCTTGATTTTGTTTGAACATGTTTAGTCGATTTAGGGTTTAAAATCCAATCGAACCCTAATTTTAATTTAGGGCCGATTGCCCTTGATTAATTTTTAGGGTTTATGTTTAGTTATTTAATTTTATTAGAAACCCTAGGTTTAACATGTTTATGTGTTTGTAAGTGATCTTGTGGCAACTTGTTAATTGTTAGGTAGAATCCATGCAAACGTGCATGTTTGGCATGGATTCATTGTTGTGATGTTTTAAATTGTTTTCACATGTAATTTAATTGATAGATGTCGAATTGGGGAAGGCTCCAATTAATTAAGTAATCAATTATGTGCAACGTGGTATATATTTAATTATGACTAACGCAATCGATACGTCGATGCATGTGGCTTACTTACCATTGTAAGTGATAGTCATAGTTAAATATATGCATAATTAAACATAGATTGATTATTAATAGGATTATCGAATTAGTTTGCATGTGGCTAATTGTTTACATAATTAATTGTTAAGTTATGTCCATTATTTAGTTGTTTATTTTTATTATTACTTGTTTTTCTTTAATTCTATGACATGTTTTAAGCAAAAAGGGTAATTTTTGATTAGAAAATAAATGGACTAAATAATGGTGAAACTTGATGTAATAAATTATAAATCTCGCAAAGTCTTATGTGCCGATAGTGGTTCGCTTCGCACGATAATTTGCTCCCAGGCGAGACTAGCAAGGTTATAATTTATAACATGGTTTTTAAGACTAAAGTCATAAACTTTTAATTGATTGTTGAGTTTTGTACCAATAGTAAGAACGGCTCACCCAGTTTTGACAAACTATAAGAGGGGTTTAAGGAGGATTGAAATTAAATTGTCAAACCAAAAGAGACGCGTTTTTAATTGGCACTTGTGCTTACGTTTGTCTGTCCGCTCCTTTGTGCGTCAAATTGGAGCTACCAAGTAAGACTATTTTATGTACAAAATCACCTTAAGGGTGAATTGACCTCAATTCCACGTGCCACTTTGTGGTAATTATCCGAATAACTTGGGTCTTTTAACTCATGCAATAGTAGGATATAGTGGTCGATAATTGTAGGTAATTCTTTGATTGGTGAACCCAATACCTCAATTAAAACTTTGTTGATTTAAATCTTAGCTTAAAATTTTTAAATAAAAAAGGTTTTGAAAAACTTATGATATGAAGATGTATGCATGCTTCTTCGTACATATTTTGATTATAAACATAAAAAACTAGTACCCTTTAAAATTAAGTTAATGCCATCTAATTAAAAGAACATTTGAAGTTGTAATTTAGTCATGAGAGCTTGGACTAGATTACAATGGAAAGGTAAATTTCATACTTTCATTACTAGCAGATCAACTGATGTAATGGGAATATGGTAATTTACAGTTTTTTTTTAATTAGACGACTTAGTTGAGTTGTAAGTGAGAGCTTGGACTCAAGGCATAAGATGGGGATAAAACATGCTTATATTGGAAATTGTTTGCCAATATAAATCCCATAATGATCTAGGAATTGTAAATTGTTTGCCAATTATTATTCGACAGATTACCTTATTATATACTTTCATTACTAGCAGATCAACTGATGTAATGAAACTATGATAATTTGGATCCTAGTTTTCAAGAAAATACTATGGTTATATGAATATTTTCTTGGGTATTTTATTTTCTTGAAAAATTGTATTATCGAAAATACTAATTTTGAACTTTCTTTATCCGTAGAAATGGCTCAAAACAATAACACTACTATGAGTTATGCGTTCAAATCATTCTTTGAACGAGAAAAATTGACTGGCTCTCAGAATTTCAATGATTGGTTTTGTTCACTAAGGATTGTCCTGCGAGTGACAGATCAACTTGAATATTTATACAAGCCTTGTTCTGTTGAACCTACTGCTGAAACTTCAATTGATGAAGAAAAAGCATTGTGGAAAGCTGAGTTTAAGACGCATAATGATGTGGCCTGTTTGATGTTGGGAGCGATGACACCTGCTTTACAAAAGCAGTTTGAGAATTACTTCCCTATCGACATGCTAAATGAACTCTGGAAAATGTTTGAAAAACCACAAACCGTTGAGGTCTATGATTTGATGGAATCTCTACACGGTTGTAAGCAGGCAGATGGTGAACCAGTAAGTGCTCATGTGTTGAAAATGAAAGGTTACATGGATCAACTACAAGTACTTGGCAAAGTCTATGAACAAGACATTGCTATCAACTTAATCAATAGATCCCTGACTAAGGAATTTAGTGGTTTTGTGCGTAATTTCAATATGCACTGCGTGGGGAAGACAGTTTCTGATTTACACGCACTGCTTATTGATTACAAGAAAGGTTTACCACCAAGGGCTTCTACACCCCAGGTACTTGTTATTCAAGGGGGTAGAATTAACAAGCCAAATGCGAACAAGAAGGGTAAAGGAAAGGGTAAGGCTGATAAGGGTAAGCAAGTTATGGCTTATCAACCACAACCCAAGAAAAACCGTCCTAAGAAGAAGGATAATCCAAAGAAGGATTAGGCTTGCCACTACTGTCATGTAGTTTGTCACTGGAAGAGGAACTGTCCTCTTTATATCCAAGAGTTGCGAGAAAGTAAGAACAAGAAGACTGGGCACTTGGGCACCAGCACTTCAGGTAACTTACTTATGATTGAGTTATTTACTCTAAATCATAAAATTAATTCCTGGGTATATGATACTGGATGCGGTATTCACATTTGTAATACGCTGCAGGGGTTTAGAGTGGAAAGGAAGCTTGCCTATGGGGAGCAATATTTGCATGTGGGAAATGGAGCACCTGAAACTGTTGAAGCCATAGGAGTGTTTAATTTAGTTTTGCCTTCGGGCTTAGTACTGTTATTAAACAATTGTCATTATGCACCTTCAATTGTTAGGGGTGTTATTTCCTTTTCTTGTTTGTTGGATCTTGGTTTTAATCACACTATCAATAGTAATGGAATTTATGTTTCTTTAAATGGTATTTTTTATTTTAATGCTATTGCTGTTAATGGTGTGTTTGAGATTGACATGAATGATTGTGTATCCAATAATAATAATTCAATGTATAGAATAAGTAAGAGAATTAAGTCAGACTTGAATTCTTCTTACCTTTGGCACTGTAGACTTGCTCATATAGGCAAGACTCGCATGAAAAAGCTACAACATGATGGGCTTTTGAAAAGTATCAATGATTGTAGAAACTAAGAACGTGCTAAAGATAGTTTCTTGGATCGTTTTGAGCCTTAGCGTTCAACAATAACAATGAATAATTATGCACAGCGGATTAAAACAAATCAAAGTTATTGACATAAAGTTTCTCTTTAATCACTCTCCACGCCTCAATATTATTTGATCAAGATAATACGGTTACACTAATCTTGTAACTGAAATCAAGAGATCCGTGAGGCGACTAACAACTAATCCTAGTCTAGGCGTTTACAATTTACTACGTCCTAGACACACACACACACTTTTATGTAATCTACATTGTGGAAGAATTGTATATTAAAACCTGTACCCTTAATCTCTTTATATAATAGAGATCTAGGGTTTACAAAAGATAAATACTAAAAATAAAAGATATCGTAGAATCTTTTCTTTCTCTTGAACTTTCATCCTTTGTCACTTTAAGCCCCTTTTGTTTCATTCTTCTATTTATTTTGTCTCATCAAATCAATAATCCCAACAATCTTCCCCTATTTGATGATGACAAAACAAACAAAGTCGTGTACGAACTTCCCTAGACGAAGTAGAGAAATTGAGATGTGATCATCTCCCTGAATGAAACAAACTTGTCTTCCTTGTCTTCCCCTTAAGCCATGCCATGCCATCACAATATTTCTTCCCCTTTTTGTTATCAACAAATAGAGAACGAATAAACAGTAGAAACTTCCCCTCGAGTGATGCATATACATAAAATGATTCTTTAAATCTGTAGGCTTTATATACTGTTGAAGAAAAATAATCATCACCAATTTGATGCTGAAGTAGAAGAAACCAACCTTGTGTCTTATGCCTTGTACTAAAAGACTTCGAACGTATACCCAATAGTATAGGGAGACCGCAATCCCTAGACAATAACCACTGAGCACAAATAACGTAACTCCTTCAAGTGTTTTGTCAATTCGTAGTCACCTGATGAACAAACAAGTATCTTTAAATGTAATGGAGCCGTTTAAGATATGATGAGACACAACCTTGATAAATTCCACTGCATCATCAAAGAAGCAACAAATACTCCTCTTCTCCAATAAGAAAATTAACTCGAGCCTTTAAAAACGTTTAAGACCAAATACCAATCTTCTTGTGTGTGTGAACTTCCCCTGTGTGTGTGTAAACCAATAACTCCATACTTACTTCCCCTCACTGCTCGTAAATCATGCAACTAGCAGCAGTATTAATCAGTAAGCGCAGCAGCAGAAACTCGAAGCTAGCAGCAGAATAAATTATGACTAGCAGCAGAATGTATTAAACGTAGCAGTAGAATAAAATACACATTGAGCAGCAGAATGATACAACTAGCAGCACAATCAAAAATACCAAGCAGCACTATAAATGTAAGCGTAGCAGCATAATAAATCCATACGAGCAGCACAATTAATCCAATTGCATTCCACTATCTGATAAATTAATGTTATTCCAAATAACAAATAAACAGCAAGACGCCAAATTATCTCGTACATCCATTGACACCAATTTCATTAAATTCGACCAATCAATTTCTTAATAAAATTATTCACCATTGACCCACAATCGAATAAAATAATAGTCGATATGAACAAATCAGTACAATAATTCAATTTGACCAGCGACCCATATGCATTCTCCAATCAGATCAAATCTTCAATTAATTGCACCGACCAATTAATTCAACAAAATTCGACCCATGTGATTGATAAACGACAAAGCAACAATCAATTTAAATCGAGTACGGGGTTTTAATTATAGAACAACCAATCAGATCTTTGTCGTCACAATAAAATATAAAGATCGATAACAAATAACGATTACCTCAACTTTTTCAAATCTGCTTCAGTCGACACAGAAACTTTGTGAATCCCTAGGTAACGAGCTCCCCAAGCTCTGATACCACCTGTAGAAACTAAGAATGTGCTAAAGATAGTTTCTTGGATCGTTTTGAGCCTTAGGGTTCAACAATAACAATGAAAAATTATGCACAGCGGATTAAAACAAATCAAAGTTATTGACACAAAGTTTCTCTTTAATCACTCTCCACGCCTCAATATTATTTGATCAAGATAATACGGTTACACTAATCTTGTAACAGGAATCAAGAGATCCTTGAGGCGACTAACAACTAATCCTAGTCTAGGCGTTTACAATTCACTACGCCCTAGACACACACACACGTTTTCTGTATTCTACATTGTGGAAGACTTGTATATTAAAACCTGTACCCTTAATCTCTTTATATAATAGAGATTTAGGGTTTACAAAAGATAAATACTAAAAATAAAAGATATCGTAGAATCTTTTCTTTCTCTTGAACTTTCATCCTTTGTCACTTTAAGCCCCTTTTGTTTCATTCTTCTATTTATTTTGTCTCATCAAATCAATAATCCCAACAATGATGAATCATATGATAAATGTGAGTCTTGTATATCTGGGAAGATGACTAAGAAACCTTTTCATAGTAATATGGAAAGGGCTTCTGATCTACTTGGTTTAATACATACTGATGTATGTGGACCACTTAGACATGTGTCAAGGAAAGGTGCTAGCTAATTCTTAACCTTTACAGATGATTTCAACAGATATGGTTATGTTTACTTGCTTAAACATAAACATAAAGTGTTTGAAACATTTAAGGTTTTTAAAGCAGAAGTAGAATTGCAACTAGGAAAGAAGATTAAAGCTCTTCGATCCGATAGAGGTGGCGAATACTTAAGCCAAGAGTTTAAAGATTATTTAGCTGAGAATGGAATTGTACAGAATCTCACATCTCCATATACACCACAACAAAATGGTGTATCTGAGAGAAGGAATCGTACATTTTTAGACATGGTACGATCAATGTTTAATCTTACAACTCTTCCTTTATCTTTTTGGGATTATGCCATAGAATCTGCGGTTCGTATTTTAAATATGGTTCCCACGAAGAAGGTTGATAAGACACCATATGAAATATGGAATGGAAAAGCTCCAAACTTGTCTTATTTAAAGGTCTGGGGTTGTGAGGCGTATATAAGACGTGACTCAGCAGATAAACTCCAACAGAGATCTGTAAAGTGTATCTTTGTAGGATACCCAAAGGAAAAAATGGGTTACTACTTTTACTACCCACCTGAAAACAAAGTAATTGTTGCTAGATATGGAGACTTTTTAGAAAAGGAACTTATATCTAAAGAATTCAGTGGGAGAGTTTATGATCTGGATGATGATCATGTAGATACATTACCTTCTGAAAATACTAGCGTACTTCCTGTGGAACCTGAAAGTCTGGGTCCTCCACCTGAAGTTGGAATTGTTCCCATTCGCAAGTCTTCAAGATATGTGAAAGCTCCCGAACGTCTATGTCTTAACATTGAAGTTCAGGAAACTATATTACGGGATCTTAATGAACCTGCTAATTATGGGGCTGCCATTGAGAGTCCTGAAAAGGATAAATGGGTAGTTGCTATGAATGGGGAAATGCAATCTATGAAAGATAACAATATCTGGATTGAAGTAGACCTTCCTCCCAATGCCAAGGTAGTTGGAAGTAAGTGGCTCTTAAAGAAGAAAACCGACATGGATGGCAAGGTACACACCTATAAGGCCCATTTGGTAGCTAAAGGCTTTACTCAAACATTTGGTGTTGACTACGAGGAGACCTTTTCTCTTTAGCTGACATTAGGGCTATTAGGATTCTCATACCCATAGCAGCATACTATGACTATGAGATTTGGAAAATGGATGTCAAAACCGCCTTCTTAAATGGTTGCCTAGATGAAGACATCTATATAGCGCAGCCTGAGGGGTTTGTGATCCAAAGTTTCCAAACCGTGTATGCAAACTTCAAAGATCTATTTATGGATTGAAACAAGCATCAAGGCAATGGAGTAAAAGATTTGATGAAGAAATCAAAAGGTTTGGATTTACTCAGAATCTTGATGAGCCATGTATATATCATAAAGCTAGTGGGAGTAATGTAATTTTTCTTATCCTATATGTTGATGACATATTGATCATGGGAAAAGACATTCCAATTTTGCAAAAAGTTAAGGCATATCTATGAAAGTGCTTTTCTATGATTTAGCGGAAGCTTCATATATTCTGGGAATCAAGATCTATAGAGATAGATCAAGGCGGTTAATTGGATTAAGTCAGATTGCTTACATTGACAAAATATTAAAGAGATTCAATATGCAAAATTCCAAGAAAGCATATTTGCCAATGGAAGTGAAACATGGCTTAAGCAGTAAGTTATGTGCTTCAACACCTGCAGAGGTGGCATGCATGAGCAAAGTTCCTTATGCTTCAGCTGTAGGATCTATTATGTATGTGGTGAGATGCACAAGGCCAGATGTGGCGTTCGCTCAAAATATCACCAGTCAATTTCAAAAGAATCCAGGTGAAAAACACTGGATTGTTGTTAAACATATTCTAAAGTATCTTAGGCATACGAAAGATATGTTTCTTATGTATGGTGGAAATCTAGCTACAGAACTTGATGTAACAGGTTACTGTAATGCGTCCTGGCAATGTGAAAAAGATGATGCGAAGTCTCAGACTGGTTATGTCTTTGTTATCAATGGAGGGGCAGTAGATTGGAAGAGCAAGAAGCAGAGTACAATTGCGATGTCTGTGACTGAGGCCGAATACAGAGCTGCTTCAGAAGCTGCAATGGGGGCTGTTTGGATTAGGAAATTCATTTCAGGGCTTGGTGTTATGCCTTCAATTGAATCACCTATTAATAAGTATTGTGACAATTCTGCTGCAATCATATTTGCCAATGAACCTGGAGTCATGAAGGGTGCTAGACATTTTCTACGAAAGTATCACTATGTCCAGGAACAAGTCCGCGAAGGTGAAATTAATCTTTTGAAAGTTTACACAGATGATAACTTAGCTGATCCATTCACTAAGGCTTTAGCTAAAGAAAAGCTTACTGAACTTGCCAATGGCATTGGACTTAGATTAGCTAGTAGTTTCATGCATGACTGTGTTTAGTATTTGGATAAATGATATTGTAAACATTTATTAGTTTTAATGAAATAAAGTATTGGTTATGTTTATGTTCATTATTTAATATTGTTGTTCTATATTTTTTCACGTTTAATCCGTGAATAAATTAGTTATTCTAAATGTCCGTTGTCAGTTAATGATATGAGAATATCATTAAATTAAGACAAATATGAGTTTTGGTATAATATACTTGAAAGTATATTGATGCGTTGACATACCAAATTCACATGATATTCAATGAATTGAATATAGGACATATCCTAACTACATGATGTTACTTTATGGATAATATTATTAAGTAAATCATGAATAGTTATCCTCAGACTTGAGATACCAGATAACTATTATGAATGTAGTTCATTCAGTGGAACAATTTAACGCTATACGTAACTGGTAGTCATAAGGATTGTTTTCGGAATTGTTGCAAACTTCATGAGTTATGCTTGTAGTCAAGATATAATTTGTTCCTTCAAAATTATTTTGGAGTTTAATATTGCTGGGCCCCTCGTAGGGTTGACAAGATGTTTGCGTGGCCACGCCCAAGATCTCCCCTGAATATATTTAGAAGATTTTGTAATCTTGCTCAATCACAAACAACGAGAAACAGAATATTTGAATAAAGATAATATCCATATATTTATTTAATGTAGTATTTGTAACAAAAGGATAATAATAATGATGAATCATTAAAGGTGTTTCCAGGAGACCTACTCGAGTTGTACTAGAGGCATCGGCGTGTTGCAAGACGCTAACCAATGTGATCACAACTATTAAGATATGTCTAAGTGGGAGTTGTTAGTTTTATAGACATAAAATAATAGTTGTGTGTTAGGATCGAACTCGAGATCACGGGATTGCACACATTACGTATGAGAACTAAAGATTAATAATTTTATATAAAACGTTATATTTAATTATTAATTATCACAAAACGTATAACGAACGTTAGTATTTAACGGAAGTGACTAACGATCGTTAAATAAGAAAAGGAAAGGGACTAGAATGAAATTAGAAGTCAAGAATGTACTGGATCCCCCTATATCCATAGGGCCGATCGGTTTTGTATATGAGTTACCAAATCCATATCAAACTTGGACTCTAAGTTTCATATAGTATATAAGCAAACCAAGGTTATAGTTTTTGACATCTCTTGTGCACACAAACTAAACCTAAAAAGTTTTCTTCTCTTCTCCTTGTTCTATCCGATTGAAAAACACCCTTGTATAGGGTCGATTAAATTTTGTTTTAAACAAAAAGTTTGGTTTAAGTTTTGTGATTTATTTACTTGCATAACTTTAGTTTGTGTTAGTACGTGTGTACAAGAACGTGATACTTACATACTATTGTAAGTATCTTGGATTGAATTGCAAAATCGGTAAGGGGCAATTCGTGTAATCCGTATAAACCCTGATTAGGGTTCATCACTCCTATTGCTTGGTTTGATTCTTGTTTTGCTAGAATCATTAAGGTACGCGTTACACCGGTTTTTGTTTCCGATAAAATATTGAACTCTTGCTTATGTCTTAAACTTAATTTTTTTTTAATTTGTTATTATAGTTTACAAATGAGTTCGAGTAAAAATTATGTAGTTTTTCCTTTATATTTATTATTCAAGGTGATAATCGTAAGAAAAATATTTATTTATGTTTCTTTTATTTCATTTCATCAATTCATAAAAAAATGCTCTTTCATGGTATCTCGATGAGCTCTTTTATAGGTTAATTTACTAAGCTACATTAGATGTGGCTAACTTTTTAAACCAAATAACTCTCTACGTATGAAAATGAAGTCGCATTGAGTTTGACCAATAACACTTCAAATATGTACATGTTTTTGGTTACAAACAACTAATGATACCATCAATCATAAGATATGATTTACAAATAACATATTTTGATAACTAAATAAGCGTATAATAGCATTTAAATACATCGGTTTAATATCACTTTAATCCTTTATCTTGCACTTTTGCGCTATATCATTCTCAAGTAGTGCTTCGCTCATCATATGTACCAACTAAATTTTTTTTCACTTTCAATGTACCAAATCTATCATGTTGCAATCTACTCTCGTTTATAGCAACTGCCAAAACATAAACAAAATAAACTAAAGAAAGTAAGCATAAATATTCATTACTCAATATAATGTTTGTGACCATACTGGCTTGAAATGATTTATGATATCCAACATCTTTGCTAAGCTTTTAATTAACATTGGGAAAATAAATGTGAATTTACTTCTTTGACTATTAATAAATACGAGGCATTGTAAAGCCCGTGCGTTGCACCAATTGTGTCTAAGTGTTCATAGCTTAATGGTTGGTAGTCATTAGGTTTATACTATCTAAACTAATTACTTTAAATGTTGCCGGTTCTTCTAAATTGTATGATTGTATGCGTTTATGGTTTGTGCAACAGGCAGGTCAAGATTATTAGCTTAATGGTTGGTACTAATTAGGTTTACACTATTTAAAATATTGAGGCGTGGAAAACTCGTGCGTTGCACGAATTTTATCTTGATGTTCATTGCGCAATGTTATAATAATTTGTTGACTTGTTAACGTGATGGTGAGTCTAAAATATATAACAACGTATAACTTGTATATTCAAAAGCAATGTACTTTGATCAAATATCATGATTCGATAACATTGTAATTGATGCGACATCTGATGTAAAGGGCATTCCAGTATTTAAGTTATTTTTTTCACATTAAAAGAGTATACGTGAAGAGACTTTTTTCTAATATGTACATTTATTGAGAAACAAAAGTGTATGTCTTTTCAAGTAATTGTACATAAAGTGACATGCATACATGACCCCGTATATGTAACATATGCTATATATTTGAGTCGTAAAGTTCACTAATTAGGAATATATAGTGTACGTCGACTAATGATTAAAATATTGTAACTATCTATTAGATTATTGAAAGTGATTGATGGCTATTTAGTTTAATGTTGTGTACTTGCGTATTAGATAGGTGTATTTGACATGCAACAATAATTAAATTTAATTGCAAATAAAAGACTACTTGTAGTAATGTACAGTACTATTTGGGTTGTCTGAATATAACACACAGTAATTGCTTAACCTTTTCGACCACGGTTCAATGTTTCTTCACTTTCATTAAACCATGACACTTTGGAATCAACCGCCATAATAAAAATATAGGAAAATGGTGCTTTGATGTTTAAACTCTTTCATTGCCTTTTATGAAGGGACAAAATCCTGTCATACAACATTGATCTCAATCCAATAACACTTCGCTAATATGAAGCAGAATGCCAGTCGATCCAAGACACAAACGATAAGTTGATCAAACTGACAGAAGAGGCTTCATATTGTTCGACTTTGTACTGCTAGGATGTCGGGTTAGTACTGCTCTCAATACTTCACTTTGTACTGCTCGGGTTCTTTTAGTACTGCTCGAGAAAAGGTGTTTGTACTGCTACCGTTCGAATTTGCGAATCTTTACGAATGCAACAACATCCTATTCTTAAACTTTGCCAAGACACATTATACAATAGTCCTGCTTCTTCCAAGCCATATACAACTTTCATTCATAATGAAAATACATATGCTAGCCCATATTTATGTTGGTTAGAAATAGAATAATATAAACAATTGATCAAACCAATTTCCATGTTATTGCTTTGTTACACTTAACCGTAGTTGTAGAATTTCCAAAATTCCAACCATATGAATTAAAGAATTTTAATCAACATATTCATGAAAAATTCTAATCATCCTTTTCATAATATGTTTTTTCTTAGGTACCGTAGTAAGACGTTTGGCCATTCAAAAATCTATCTTTTAATCATATGTTTTCATAAAAATTTCGACATTAATCTCATAGCTTCAAACCTCAAATTTTTTACTCAAAACAATATGCTTCAAAAGAATTAGATTCTTAGCATGCATTATATCTTATAAAATTCATTCCCAGTTATATGTATCTATATCATATATATACTCATACATGTATAACTTTCGTCTTTGTTCCAACAATATACACAACATTAATAATTCTACATCATATGCATGTTGACGATTCCCGGTCATACATATTACATAAAGTGAAAATAATTGACTCTGAAGATCAACACCTATTTGATCTATGTGTATCAATCATTCTCAAGACCCTTTCAATCAATTTTTGAACTTCTCATAGAAACTTCAAAATTATTGAAACGTCATAATACAAATACCGATGCGTTTCTTTAATATCATTTGTCATCACTTTGATATTAAAGGTAACCATCACAAATAAACATCCATTTTTGGTTAATTCTTGTCTCTATGGGGAGGCCGGCCTTTGATTAATGGAAGAATCAGATTAGTAAATTATAATCTTGGAACATGTAAGTTGCTTCAATACGTCCGCAGTGACGAAACCGCTCGATAAGCTGCAAATACAAAACAAACAGTTGCATTAAACAATACTTAAAATATGAAAATAACACATATAATTATGTACATGCATCTTGGTGTATAGTGGCCACATGATAGCGCTTCACAATCACAAAATGATCACCTACGTTGTCCTGCAACCAAATTAAGCATGTTCATGACCTACCAAAACAATAAACTTCACATAAATTCATCAAACGTCTTAATATCGTGTAGGCATTTTTCATCAATCTCTAACATAATAACACCTTTATCAACAAATTTAAGATCTGTAACGTCAATAGATATAGAACAACAACGTACAACAAAACACTGAACTTAACACGAAAATTTAAAAACAAAACACAAAGATATTGGCGTGAACCTGCACACCAAAAAAAAAATCATGAATGAAGATTTCAACTTTTGAAAATCAAGAATGAAGATTCGAACTTTTGTGTTTGTGCATGTGATTTTGGCCGGTTTATATAGGCATGTATTAGGTTAAATCATAAATTATTCTTGCAACCCTTTCACTTCATCTAACCAACCCCTTGCACTTCATCTAGCCAACTTTTAATTATATACTAAATACCATATGATCAATTCCGGCAACCCTTGCACTTCATCTCCTTTCATGATTGTATACTTATGATGGTTGCATTCAATAATGTTTGGGTTATACGTATAATAATTCATATACTCTACATATTGCTTAAACTACCTTGTACCGTACATGATTCTATGCACAATCACTCTTCCACATTTAATTAAGCTATTGGATCTTTAGATAGTATAGATTATTTTATATGTATGATAAAATTATTGATGGCGAAACTTTTGATTTCTCGCAACTAACAACTCACAATTTACAATAAATTCTATTTATTGATTAATAATAATTTTTACTTTGCAAGAATAACAGATTATGCCTTATCTTAAATTCATCATTATTAACTGAAATAAATGTATACGGATAATGGTCAAACATGAAATACATGGTAACTTCAAAAAAATGAAAATACGATTACACATTTATCACACAACTGCTTGTTTTTTGTGGCTTTAGTAACCTTATTTATGTATGAAAAAAAGCCAATCCAGTCATCTTTGAAGCCCAAATAAACACACGGTATTATTGTCCACTCCAATAAGATACATTTACACTAACATCATTCATTTCATTCAACCCTAGACACACACATTAAACTAACCGCCCCATCCTCCTAATCTCTCTCCCATCATCTTGCAAGCTCCAACTCTTTCTCATCTCATCAAACCAAACCAACTACTAATCTTCTTTATCCTTTCCAACTGAAAACGCAGTAGTCATATCTTGCATACACCATCTCCATATCATAAAATACCCACCAATCAAAACCCTGATGCTATGAATCATACACCCTTCGTGTTTCTTTAATTGCAACTCGAAGAACAAATGAAGAAGAAAGAGCTAAACCTTTTATGCAGTCACAACACAAATAAAATTCGTCCCTCACCAAGATATTTCCTTCACTTCATCCAAACCAAACGCAGAAAATCACTAACTTTTTTCTCAATAAAGATCAATTCTTTTTTCCTTTATCACAACTGAAACTCACAACAACTCTCCTATGGATTTTATCTACTGAAAAACTGAACCACAAACCACAAAGAACCAAGCACAATTTTTCGGCTTAAGATCTTTTTAGAAGGTCTCGGGTAGGTGTTGTTTATGTTTATTTCGTTTTTTTTTTCGTTTAAAGATCAATGATGGTTTCTCTTTTATAGATCTTTAAGGATCTTTTATTGAAGTTGAAATAACCATGAGATCTTGTGTCCTTTTTTTTTTTTTTGTTTTTTTTTTTTTTTTTTTTTTTTTTTTTTTTTTTTTTTTTTTTTTTTAACGAGTTCGGATTGTGTGTTGAGATGTGATTGTGACTGTTTATACCGGCCATGGCTTGTGTTCTTCTTTATTTTCTTTTTAAGTTCGAGTCTTAGTTGTGTTGAGGATGAGACGAATTGGTTGTAGTTGTCTTTTGTTGTTTTGTCTTTGTTTGTGAATGGATTACAATAGATATAGTTGTAGTTGTGGTTTGTTTATTTGATGATGAGTTGTGAAAATGGTGATAGTTTCTTATTTATAATATTCAAAAATCCAATTGAAAAGTCCCAATTAAAGAATTAAGCTACTAAAAAGATGAGAATTGGATCATTAAAACTGCAACAACTGTGGTTGAAGCTGGTTCGACTTCTTTTTGTCTATAGCATTTAATCTCAACTCAAAACTATCTTTAAACTCTACAATTTCACTTCAAAAATGGTGTCATTAATACTCCCCAATGATTTTTCGAACTCAATCTTTAAATATATATGATAATTATGTCCAAAATTTGCATGTTTAATACGTGAATAATTTAGTTATTCTAAATCATCCGTTGTCAATTAATGATATGGGAATATCATTAAACTAAGATAGATCTGAGTTTGGTAGGATATACTTGAAAGTATATTGATGTGTTGAAATACCAAATTCACATGATATTCAATGAATTGAATATAGGACTTATCCCAAACTACATGATTTTACTTTATGGATATTGTTATTAAGTAAATCACGAATATTTATCCTCGGACTTGAGATACCAGATAACTGTCATGAATGTAGTGCATTTCTATGGAACAATTTAACGCTATACGTAACTGGTAGTCATAAGGATTGTTTTTAGAGTGTTACAAAGCTCATGGGTTTTGCTTGTAGTCAATATAGAATTTGTTCCTTCAAATTTGTTTTGTTGTTTAATACTGCTGGGTCCCTCGTAGGGTTGACAAGATGTTTGCGTGGCCACACCCAAGATTTTCTGGAATACGTTCAGAAGATTTGGTAATCTTGCTCAATCACAAACAACGAGAACCAGAATAGTTGAATAAAGAATTACTTAGATCCATATCTTTATTTAACATGGTATTAGTAACAAAAGGATAATAATAATGATGAATCATTAAAAGGTTTTTCCAGGAGACCTTACTCGAGTTGTACTAGAGGCATCGGCGTGTTGCTAGACGCAAACCGATGTGATTACACTATTAAGATATGTCCAAGTGTGAACTGTTAGTTTATGGACTTAAATTAATAGATGTATGTTAGGATCGAACTCGAGATCACAGGATTGCATACTTTACGTATGAAGAGTTAATGATTAATAATTTAATATAAAAGGTTATATTTAATTATTAAATACAAAAAATGACTAACGGACGTTAAGTAATTAACGATAATTGACTAACGGCCGTTAACTAATAAAAGGAAAGGACTGTAGATAGAAATTAAGGTCAAGAAGGTTCCGGATCCTCTCTTTGAGCTCATAACCGATTGGTGGGGGATTGGGGAAACCCAACCCTACAACAACTTGTCTTCCAAGTTTTCTACACTATATATACAAACCTAGGGTCATTGTTTTGTGATGCGTGTGTCGTTGCGGTTTAGCAGTTTTAATGCCTAATCAAGTTTTAAATTTATATTTAGCTGACTTATCAATAACACACACACCTAACGAGCAGTGTACCCGGTCAGTATGAATATAATGGTAAGTAGAGTGTCGATCACTAAGAGTGGAACGTATTATCTAGTTATTCTAATCAGTATTTTAATATATTAAGTTAGCTATACAATCTAATCTAACGCAAGGGGGTTCAGCCTGAGAGACTGGCACGATTTGGTTGCAATTAAATAATAAACTAAACCAATAGGCACGAATCAGCAAGTAGCACACACGTACACAGATAAATACTCGAGACAATAAGAGGGCTGTCCTTATGATAAGTAGTTTGTCACTTGTTTTATTGCTAGTGTTATATGAAGTGTATAGTTCGATGCAACGCACCGAGATTAAGTCCTTTCTCGTTGGTTCTAATCTTATCGGCGAGTAAACCCTTAATGATTACTTATGACTATCCCGTTTATCTTTCTCCTACTTTTTCACAGACCATAGAATACATAGGCATCTAATAAACAGGCGAGGGCAGAGGCATGGCGACCCGATCAACGCTCAGCTAGCCACAGAGGTTATCAATGCACTAATAAAAGTCACCAATGACATCAACATATAAACTTTAATTAATGAGAAAGTAGTTTTAAGGGAGTGCAACCTTTCCGTTGTCATGTTACACAAGCCACCAATCTTGATAAATTAAAGTTTACTAACACAATAAAACAAAACTACTTAATGAATTAAACATATGCAGCACCTTCTTATAGCTCTTGTATCTTTGATTTGGGTGTGTCTTGTGCTGCTACCTTGACTGAATTCGTCCTTGGTTTATGGTCTTCGGTCTTCTGTTCGGAACTAAAAGCTCTTAATTCGTCTGGTCTTTGGGGTATTTATAGTTACCGTCTGAGGGTAGGATGCGGCGCATCTAGAAAGTAGATGCGGCGCATGTACTTAACTTCGCGTGGGGTCCAAGATTATAATATTCCGGAATATTCGTACACCGCCAGAAGATGCGGCGTATCTTCGTCTTTGGATGCGGCGCATGTCCTCTTGAATCTTGGATCGTATCTGGTGAGATCTTGATAGTGATGCGGCGCATGTAATGAGTGAGATGCGGCGCATCTGGAGCAGATTTGACTTGATCTTGTCCATTTCAGTAGACTCTTCACTTTATGCATGTTTTGCTCCATAATTAGTCCAAAATCGCCAAGTTTCACCAAATGCTTGTTTTCAACTGAGAATTACAAAAGTAAACGATTAAGTATCAATCCTCATAAATAATATAGTAAAACAAGTCAAATTAATAGGATAAATGATAGTAATAAAATGTACTTATTTGAGTTCATCAAATATCCCCCCACTTGAACTTTACTTGTCCCCAAGTAAACCTTAGAATTAATCTTATGAAAATGTATCCTAAAAGATATTAGGATTTATTTTTATATTTAAGCATGTATTCGTTTTTGTCATAATCACACAACTAAACACTTAACGAATTAGAAGTAAAATAAAATATTCTGATAAAAGCAAATCTAATCGTTTAACTGTCCAATCGCGACGAATATTCTATCATAAGCTTGGCAAGTATACACATCTCCACCACTAAAGCCAAGGAATAACAAGTCTAAAGCGGTAAAAAGGGTTTTTAGGCTTAAGGGTTAATTATTCTTATTCACTATCGATCTCAAATTCCAGAAAAGGCGACAAAATCACAAATACATGATCGAATCCACGAACACGATACTTGCAATTGCTCAAATCCTTAACTCGAATAGGCTAAAGATAGGTCCAAACTTCACCAATAATAATATATCAAAAAGGGCGACAAAATCATAAATACATAGCCGAATCCACGACTACGATACTTAAGATTGCTCAAATCCCTAATCTCAATAAATCAAAGGTTTGGTTGGATAAAGAATAGTAAAGGGCATGGATAAATTTTGGGATATAAATTGGTGTAAAATGAAAAAAATAAACAAAACAAATAAATTAAAATCCTAAGTGTGGTTAATCACTATCCCAACCATCCCATGAATAAGACTCATATCATTGAATAACTCACGCTTTAACACTTGAAACACACGCTTTAGGTAGACACGAATTATACTCAACAAGATCTTAATCAAAGAATAAACCTTAGTTGACGTTCCCATAACTGCCAACTCCCATTCAATCCATAAATATAATGTACAACAAATAGTGGTGATATCGACCACTTACATAACTTTACATCGTTGGTTAAAACAAACATCCAACTTTCTTCTTTTTTTCTTTTTCTTTTCTCATTTTTTCGATTTTTTTTTTTTTTTTTTTTTTTTTTTTTTTTTTTTAGTATAAACATAGATGTGTAAAATTTCACCACATCACTATAATGATAATTCTGGATAATTTTTCCATACTTTTCATAACTTCAGAAATAACGGTAATAGTGAAAGTAGTAAACACACGAAAAATAAACTCAAAGATATACAATATTTACTTTCACTCCAATTGCATTGTGCAATTTCCCGACCTAACCATAGATAATGAATTACGCACGCGAACACAGGTAATGTAAGGAAACTCACTTTGCCTATAGCAATTAACCAACCACGGATCTTAATCTACAGGGTAGGCTAAGGTGTAAGGTGTAACGAAACATTTTAAACATTGGTGTAAGAAACGAAAGGAATGGCTCTGAGTGTTTTTCTAGGGGTATCTTACTCTAAAAATGAGAGTAACAAAAGGGTTTATACGGGGTTAACTAACCAGTGTAGTTAGCTAATAACACATAACATATAAGGCTATTTGGGTGTAATCCTAGAAATTTACCAATTTAGACAAGTCATTCCAATTATATAAATAATACTTATTATGGTGGTCTCGAATAGTATACAAGCCAAGTTCTAAAGTTTACAAGTCACCGGCACACTCATAGATTTGTGAATTTTGAAAAATCACAATTTTTGAAAATAACGTCATGTGTGCAGCTATGCAACTTAGACTTTAAACAAAAACATGCTAAAAAAATTTTAAATTTTGATATATTAAGCACATTTTAAGCATATTTTGAAAAGTTTAGGACAAGTAAATGTTAAGTGTTCTAATTCTCCAATCCCCCCACTTAAGTTAAACAACGTCCTCGTTGTTCGTATAAAAGGTTAAAAACTGGAAAATAAAAGAATTAGAACAGAAAAACTCCCCTGAGATTTGCTCGGTATGATCCTCCATTAGTATAAGAGCAAAAATCATCTTTCTTGTGGATTAGAACGTTTAAGCTTCGTATAAGATGTATCCACAGGAAATGCAGGAATCTATAATACCACCAACACTTTAAAACACACCTAAGATAAGAAAGGTTCAAACTTGCATAATACATTAGTAGTTAGGTAAAAATAAAACATAAAAGATAAAAATGAAAATCATCAGGTCAGTCGATGCGCCGTATCTTATGGAAGAAGATACGCCGTATCGAGCCTGGAATAAATACGGATCAGAATAAAAGATGCGCCGCATCCTTAACCAGGGATGCGCCGCATTAAAAATAAACTGATAAAAAGTTTTAAATTCGAAAATAAAAAATGCAGAAAAATAAAATAAGATATGACCATTTGCAGGAGATGCGTCGCATCTCAGAATTGAGATGCGCCGTATCCTCAGCGGCCTGACTGACTCGACACAGAAACAGAAAAATAAAAAGATAAATCCGGGTTGTCTCCCGGTAAGCACTTGTCTTTATTCCAGAGTCTTCAAGTTAGACTCACGTTCAGCTCTTCATTAAGTTCTTGTCACGGTCCATCCTTCTTCCTTCATCCGAAAGATTTTCCCGTATATCTCTGCGACGTTTTCTTCCGTTCGACTTAATCTAGTATAACTCTTTGTCTTCGCCGCAGTATACTCTTCATCAGGACCTAAAGAATATTTGATGATTTTAAATTTTTCAGAAATAATCATGGGTGGCTCAGTGTAAGGAATCCCAAGTAGTCGACACTTCCTTTTGGTAAACTCTTCATTGTCTTTATCAACAAACTCGAAATAAGGATCCTTAATCAAATAATCATCTAGTTCTTCAATTAATGACTTATTGTCTTGAATCGCCTCCCATTCTCTTTCCAAATCCCATTGTAACCGTCGACTAAGCTTCGTAAAATCATCAAATTGTTCATGCACCCATTCCCAGAAAGTAGTATTCGATGTTCCTTTGAGTCCTTTCAAGCGTTCAATTCTACCCTTTTCTTGCAAAGCCTCCGCTTTTTGTGGGCAGTCTTCAACATTATCGTACCACTCATAATCTTCAAAGGTTACATCGTTTCCAACCCTTTTCATCCCAATAATACTTCCCCCATTACAGGTTCCGTCACTTTTATAATCACAGGTCGGCCAAACACTACTCCCGTCCTTGAAAACGAAGGGTGTACAGGTGTGATTAATGTGCTCAACATCCCATGGTTTATCCCAAACCCATGGTACTTGGTCATTCCATTCATAGTACCAGGTGTTTTTGAAATCGTCATAAGTCTTAAATCCTGGTAGATCTCCAGTAAGCACATCATCGTCGACTCGAAGAAGGTAGTTAAATTCCTTGAACTGCTTGCACAAGGGTGTCTCATAATCGAACACATCAATGTCAATTTTGAATAATTCTTCAATGCCCTCATTAACTGTTGAATCATGAAGTGACAACCCATAGTCGCTTTCTACTTCTTCGTCTTCACCTCTCATCCAATATACCCATAATGCGTCCTTAGTAGCTCGATCCATGCTCTTATGGTTATTAAACTTACTAGCCAACCATTCTGAAAAATCAACATCGTTAGGATCGTGGTTAACGTCAAAGCAAGCCTTCCCAATCATATTTCTTCTTATCTCCATGAACTCGTTAAATTGCTTCTTAAAACTCCGCGTCAACCATGAAGTCATAATCCGCTTGACTTCATTTGCAGGGGCTAATTCCGGACTACCATATTTAAGTTCTACCCAATCATTGAGGGAGAGATCCATCAATCTTACCAACCTGCCATGAAATAGTAACTCCGCCACAGCATAAATTCCTTCATTGTCCAGATAGTTCACATTTAATCCCCAGTACTGTTCGGAATAAGGCATGTAAGAGATTTGGGTATTGCCTCCACTACAGCAGTTGTTGCTTGAGTCCATGTATGCAAGATAGAATTTCCCATCATCTTCTTCGATAGTAGTCCAGTTCAATCCTTTGGATTCAATGATAGGCCATAAGAGCGACAGTTCATCTCTAGTGTACCTCACAAATACATCATAAGAGAATACCCCTTTGTCAATATTGCATAAACGCATGAATTCCTTAAAAGCAGCTTCAAGAGGAGTCTCCCAAGAGAATAAATCTGCATCGATCATGAGTACATTGAATGAATCTGAAAGCAAGCATTCCTTAGCAAGATATCCGTTAACTGATATGTCTTCCATAGCAAAATCTGTCATCAAAGGTAAAATCATCAGTAGGATTTGTTCGCTAGAAGAGAAATTAATGAATATAGAAACGGATATATGAATACAAATAGCTGATATCTGCAGACGATGCGCCGTATCCAAAAAGTAGGATACGCCGTATCTTATAAGCGTTAAAATTAAATCAGACTTTATTCAGAAAATAGATACGCCGCTTAGAAATCTGAATGCGCCGTATCAATTTTAATTATCAAAAATCGATATTTATTTAAAATTAAATGCGTCGTATTAACGAAAGTTAATGCGCCGTATTTTCGTTACGTTTCAAAATATAGGATTTTTGATTCAGAAGATACGCCGTATCGATAAAAATCGATACGCCGTATCTGTTTAATAATCCGCAAACTGTTTTTAATTAAAATAATAGATACGCCGTATCTGCTAAAGCAGATGCGTCGTATCGCGTTAACGTTTAGAAAAAAAAATTATTAAAAACAGATACGCCGTATCTTGGGGAAAAGATGCGTCGTATCGCTTTATCGCTTAGAAAAAATTTCTTATTAAAAACAGATACGCCGTATCTAGGTAAAGATGCGTTGTATCGAATTAATTAAACGCGTTGTATTTTATAAAAAATTGAACGCAATACGCCGTATCTGAGAAATCAGATGCGCCGTATCGTTCGATTTAGCTCAGTACAACGATAGCAGAAAAAAAAATTACGAAAAACAAATAAAAACACACAAACGAAAATAAACACAAATAAAAGCAAACAAAAAGCACACAAAAACAGAAAATATGCAAAATAGTACAATGAATGCAAATTAAACTAATACACGACAAAATTAGCGGTTAGATAAAAATTAAAAACCTAATTAAAATACTAATCAAATTAACAGATAATAACAATTCATTCCCCGCAGCGGCGCCAAAAACTTGATGGGTGTGATGCGTGTGTCGTTGCGGTTTAGCAGTTTTAATGCCTAATCAAGTTTTAAATTTATATTTAGCCGACTTATCAATAACACACACACCTAACGAGCAGTGTACCCGGTCAGTATGAATATAATGTAACACCCCCAAAATACCGCAGCGGAAGACTGTGTCATTAGGGTGCTACTTCATAATACAAAGTACAAGTTATAGAAAACGACCTCTAAATGAGACGTTTTGAAAAGTTACCATTAAATTAATGAATTCATAGTTACAAACATGAGATCTCAAATTATGATACATAAATGTATACAAAATGTTTCGAATGGTAAATGATAAAAGCATAAGTCTTCAAAATTATGTCGTGCGATTCTATGCTTCAAGATCTAGCTATCGTCTAATGTACCTGAGATAAACATGCTAAAGTGTCAACACAATGGTTGGTGAGTTCATAGAGTTTAGTTTAAAAGTAAAGTATTTGAATAAAGATTTCCCCCGCAAAGGTATTGTAAATCCACTCAGTCCCAAGTCCCGTCCATACAAGACTTGCAACCTGTGTGTTTACAATCCACTGCTAACATAGAATGAATAGGATAGATGACTTGCATACCAATGCACAATGTAATAGATGTCTTGCATACCAATGCACAATAGAATAGATGACTTGCATACCAATGCACAATGTATTAGATGACTTGCATACCAATGCACAATATAATAAATGACTTGCATACCAATGCAAAACGTATTTGATAAACGAGAAAAGTAATTTAAGCATGTATCTCCCCCAAAAGTAATTCAAAACGTATAAAAGTAGGGGCTATGAAACTCACCTTGAACTAATGATGTCACAACGTATAACGGGATCGATGGATTAAGCCAGGAAGTCTCTACGCGTAACTACCGTTCGGGCCATCATAATTCAGAGGTCACGCAGTAAACGTTCGAGGAGCCAGGACACTTTAATTCGTAAATCCACAACTCGTCGATCCGTTTACCCAAATAACCCCTCACATGAAGTTCCCTAGTGTTGTAGTACCCGATACTAAAATAAGATAATAACAAAGTCTTTTTGGAGACTTGAAGTTATTTGAAGATTATAACGACGCCTTTCTTGAAAACTCGAAGCAAAGTAGATCAAAATCTAGCTTTTGCTCAAGAACGCTTGCACGTTCTTGAAGAAACTTGCTAAAATAGCTAAGAATCGCCTTGGGTTTAAGGACTTTAGAGATATAGAAGGGGTGGTGCGAGAATTTATGAAGGTTTTAGGCTTCTATTTATAGGGAGAAAAATGGCATTTTCGTAAATACATAGAATGGCATTTTGGTAAATAAGGGCAAGGGTAAAATGGTAATTTCACTAGATTTTCGAAATATCTAGATATTTTTGAGAAAATATCTAGATATTTTAGGTTAGATATTTATCTTTGACTTACGGAGTGGGTTTTGGTCCCGTTAATTGCTAACTGTAAGTCGTAAAGTCACGAAACTTAAAACCGGGTATCCTAAAATTCCAAAATTCTTGAAAATGTCACGGAAGGTGGAAAACATATATTTCTCTTGTTGGTAATCTTGTTTGGACATATCGGGATGCCTAAATGATGTTTAAACCTTAAAGTAAATCTCAGACACGGCTTCGTGATTCTTGCAGAAATGATCCGACGAGTGTCAAACTCTCGGATTATCATTAAAATAGTTTAACTTACGAGAATATGAAATAAAAATTTCGGGAATGAATAGTGCCAGTGAATAGTAAAAATGAATAGTAAAATTTCGGGAATAGAAATTTAACCTGAAATGTGAATTGTTACAGTCTCTACCCCTTAAGAAAATTCCGTCCCGGAATTTAATGTGTCTAGGTCTCTTATCTTAACAGAGGCACGAATAAAGCTAGATTTTTGTACTAGAATAGAATAATATGGTAGGATAAGACACGTACGCATGATTACATATGTCCACGTGAGTCGTGATGCACTTATAATTATGTTGGCCACCATAATTATACTTGCCTCCTTTCACACGTGTACATATCACCAAGCACACATCTCTCGATGTTACATAAAAGAGTAGGGTGATCATCTCTCAGAAAATCCTCGAGTGAACTCATCAAATTTTTGCGGCTAAGTGATAACCTTTATTTAACTTAATCCCATGTCTCATCAAACAAGAACTGTCACAAGATTAAGTTAAAATAGACAGTTATCACTGAGCTCTATTCTTTTGATGTCTCGATTTTTGATCCTGAGATATTTCCTAAAAGAAACAACAGTTAACATTCAAGGGTGTGCACATAAATGGGATTAGTTCCATGTAAGTAAGACGATTGAGATAAGGATCTTAGTGAGTATAGCAGTTATAGTCTAGGCTCCTAAATGCAACCTAGTTCTCTATAACCAATGCTCTGATACCAATCTGTAACACCCCCAAAATACCGCAGCGGAAGACTGTGTCATTAGGGTGCTACTTCATAATACAAAGTACAAGTTATAGAAAACGACCTCTAAATGAGACGTTTTGAAAAGTTACCATTCAATTAATGAATTCATAGTTACAAACATGAGATCTCAAATTATGATACATAAATGTATACAAAATGTTTCGAATGGTAAATGATAAAAGCATAAGTCTTCAAAATTATGTCGTGCGATTCTATGCTTCAAGATCTAGCTATCGTCTAATGTACCTGAGATAAACATGCTAAAGTGTCAACACAATGGTTGGTGAGTTCATAGAGTTTAGTTTAAAAGTAAAGTATTTGAATAAAGATTTCCCCCGCAAAGGTATTGTAAATCCACTCAGTCCCAAGTCCCGTCCATACAAGACTTGCAACCTGTGTGTTTACAATCCACTGCTAACATAGAATGAATAGGATAGATGACTTGCATACCAATGCACAATGTAATAGATGTCTTGCATACCAATGCACAATAGAATAGATGACTTGCATACCAATGCACAATGTATTAGATGACTTGCATACCAATGCACAATATAATAAATGACTTGCATACCAATGCAAAACGTATTTGATAAACGAGAAAAGTAATTTAAGCATGTATCTCCCCCAAAAGTAATTCAAAACGTATAAAAGTAGGGGCTATGAAACTCACCTTGAACTAATGATGTCACAACGTATAACGGGATCGATGGATTAAGCCAGGAAGTCTCTACGCGTAACTACCGTTCGGGCCATCATAATTCAGAGGTCACGCAGTAAACGTTCGAGGAGCCAGGACACTTTAATTCGTAAATCCACAACTCGTCGATCCGTTTACCCAAATAACCCCTCACATGAAGTTCCCTAGTGTTGTAGTACCCGATACTAAAATAAGATAATAACAAGTCTTTTTGGAGACTTGAAGTTATTTGAAGATTATAACGACGCCTTTCTTGAAAACTCGAAGCAAAGTAGATCAAAATCTAGCTTTTGCTCAAGAACGCTTGCACGTTCTTGAAGAAACTTGCTAAAATAGCTAAGAATCGCCTTGGGTTTAAGGACTTTAGAGATATAGAAGGGGTGGTGCGAGAATTTATGAAGGTTTTAGGCTTCTATTTATAGGGAGAAAAATGGCATTTTCGTAAATACATAGAATGGCATTTTGGTAAATAAGGGCAAGGGTAAAATGGTAATTTCACTAGATTTTCGAAATATCTAGATATTTTTGAGAAAATATCTAGATATTTTAGGTTGGATATTTATCTTTGACATACGGAGTGGGTTTTGGTCCCGTTAATTGCTAAAAAGTCACGAAACTTAAAACCGGGTATCCTAAAATTCCAAAATTCTTGAAAATGTCACGGAAGGTGGAAAACATATATTTCTCTTGTTGGTAATCTTGTTTGAACATATCGGGATGCCTAAATGATGTTTAAACCTTAAAGTAAATCTCAGACACGGCTTCGTGATTCTTGCAGAAATGATCCGACGAGTGTCAAACTCTCGGATTATCATTAAAATAGTTTAACTTACGAGAATATGAAATAAAAATTTCGGGAATGAATAGTGCCAGTGAATAGTAAAAATGAATAGTAAAATTTCGGGAATAGAAATTTAACCTGAAATGTGAATTGTTACATATAATGGTAAGTAGAGTGTCGATCACTAAGAGTGGAACGTATTATCTAGTTATTCTAATCAGTATTTTAATATATTAAGTTAGCTATACAATCTAATCTAACGCAAGGGGGTTCAGCCTGAGAGACTGGCACGATTTGGTTGCAATTAAATAATAAACTAAACCAATAGGCACGAATCAGAAAGTAGCACACACGTACACAGATAAATACTCGAGACAATAAGAGGGCTGTCCTTATGATAAGTAGTTTGTCACTTGTTTTATTGCTAGTGTTATATGAAGTGTATAGTTCGATGCAACGCACCGAGATTAAGTCCTTTCTCGTTGGTTCTAATCTTATCGGCGAGTAAACCCTTAATGATTACTTATGACTATCCCGTTTATCTTTCTCCTACTTTTCTACAGACCATAGAATACATAGGCATCTAATAAACAGGCGAGGGCAGAGGCATGGCGACCCGATCAACGCTCAGCTAGCCACAGAGGTTATCAATGCACTAATAAAAGTCACCAATGACATCAACATATAAAGTTTAATTAATGAGAAAGTAGTTTTAAGGGAGTGCAACCTTTCCGTTGTCACGTTACACAAGCCACCAATCTTGATGAATTAAAGTTTACTAACACAATAAAATAAAACTACTTAATGAATTAAACATATGCAGCACCTTCTTACAGCTCTTGTATCTTTGATTTGGGTGTGTCTTGTGCTGCTACCTTGACTGAATTCGTCCTTGGTTTATGGTCTTCGGTCTTCTGTTCGGAACTAAAAGCTCTTAATTCGTCTGGTCTTTGGGGTATTTATAGTTACCGTCTGAGGGTAGGATGCGGCGCATCTAGAAAGTAGATGCGGCGCATGTACTTAACTTCGCGTGGGGTCCAAGATTATAATATTCAAGAATATTCGTACACCGCCAGAAGATGCGGCGTATCTTCGTCTTTGGATGCGGCGCATGTCCTCTTGAATCTTGGATCGTATCTGGTGAGATCTTGATAGTGATGCGGCGCATGTAATGAGTGAGATGCGGCGCATCTGGAGCAGATTTGACTTGATCTTGTCCATTTCAGTAGACTCTTCACTTTATGCATGTTTTGCTCCATAATTAGTCCAAAATCGCCAAGTTTCACCAAATGCTTGTTTTCAACTGAGAATTACAAAAGTAAACGATTAAGTATCAATCCTCATAAATAATATAGTAAAACAAGTCAAATTAATAGGATAAATGATAGTAATAAAATGTACTTATTTGAGTTCATCATTTTGGTACCTTTTGTGCACACACAATACCAAACCCTAAAGTTTCTTCTCCATTCTTTTGGTTGAGTGACGATCGAACTAAACCCCTCTTAGGGATTTGATTGATTGTTTTTAATAAACAAATTGTTTTGTGTTCTTATTATCTAGCATTACATTAACTTGGTATTAGTACGTGTGTACAAGAAGGTGATACTAACAACTATTGTTAGTATATTGGATTGAAATACAAAACAGTAAGGGGTAATTCTTATAATCCACATAAACCCTAATTAGGGTTCATAAAATTGATTGATTAAAGAATTGCTAAAAGGTACGCATACTTTTATATTCGGTTAATTACTTACATGTTATATGATCTATACGCTTCCGCAATACTTTGATGTTTGTGTGTTTAATTATGTATTAAATTCCAACATGATGGAGTTGTGGTTTGTAATGGTCACCATACCGAGCCTCGAGTTGCCGATGATATTCCTGGTATTAGAGAATGGTCAAGAAAGCAAGTACATAGCCACAACTATCATGTTCCTGAACCATATCGTGATCAAGTTCGTATATGTAGCTAGCTATAGTTGGTGTTTTACAATTTTTAGCTTTGTTTTAATGAATGTATGGAAGCTAGTATGTTTATATATATATGTGATGAACTCAAATAAGTACATTTTATTATCATCATTTATCCTATTTATTTGACTTGTTTTATTATATTATATATGAGAATTGATACGTTAATGTTTACTTTTGTAATTCTCAGGTAAAAACAAGTATTATGTGAAACTTGGCGATTTTGGACTAATTATGGAGCAAAACAAGCAAGATGTTAAGAGTCTACTGAAATGTACAAGATCAAGATCCTACTTCGTACATACGGTGCTCACTATCAAGATCCACTTCGTACATACCAAGTACGAGACTTAGCAGAAGACAGAAGAAACCCTAGGCCGAAGTCAGACGATTAGCAGCACAAGACACACCCTGAACGAAGATACAAGAGCTGTAAGAAGGTCCTGCATGTATTCAATTCATTAAGTAGTTTTGTTTTATTGTATTAGTACACTTTAATTCATCAGGATTGATGGGCCGATTCCATGTGACTACGGAAAATCATGGGCACCCCTTAAAATTGCTTTCCCATTAATTAAAGTTTATATGTTGATGTCTTTGGTGACTTTTATTAGTGCATTGATAACCTCTGTGTCTAGCTGAGCATTGCTTGGGTCGCCATGCCCCTTCCTCGCCTATTTATTCTATCGTTTTAGGATAGTGGGATAGACATAAGTAATCATTAAGGGTTTACTCGCCGATAAGATTAGAGCCAACGAGAAAGGTTTAACTCTCGGTGCGTCGCATCGAACTATACACTTCATATAAAACTAGCAATAAAACAAGTGACAAGCTACTTAATTATCAGGACAGGTCTTCTTATTGTCTCAAGTATTTATCTGTGTACGTGTGTGCTAATCGCTGATTCGTGCTTATTAGTTTAGTTTATTATTTAATCATAACCAAACCGTGCCAGTCTCTCAGGCTGAACCCCTTTGCGTTAGATTAGGTTGTATAGCTAACTTAAGATATTAAAATACTGATTAGAATAACTAGATAATACGTTCCACTCTTAGTGATCGACACTCTACTTACCATTATATTCATACTGACCGGGTACACTGCTCGTTAAAGTGTGTGTGTTATTGATAAGTCGGCTAAATATAAATTTAAAACTTGAATACTGCTAAAACCACAACGACACACCGTGGGTATAAATTAGAGCAATACATACGCGCACATCAAGTTTTTGGCGCCGTTGCCGGGGAGTGAATTGTTATTATCTGTTAATTTGATTAGTATTTTAATTAGGATTTTCTTTTTAATTTTTAGATTCTAACCGCTAACTCCGTTGTATATTAGTTAAATTGCATTCATTGTATTATTTGCATATTTTTTGTTTTTGTGTGTTTTTATTTTCGTTTGTTTTTATTTTTGTTTTTCTTTTTCTATTTTCTTGTATTCTGCTATCGTTGTACTGAGCTAATTCAAACGATACGGCGCATCTATTTTCATAGATACGGCGTATTGCGTTTAATTTTTATAAAATACAACGCGTTTAATAAATTCGATACGACGCATCTTTCCCCAAGATACGGTGTATTGTGTTTTTAATAAGAAATTTTTCTAAACGATAACGCCATACGACGCATCTGTTTTAACAGATACGGCGTATTGTCTATTTAAATTAAAAACAGTTTTCGAATTATTAAACAGTTACGACGCATCGATTTTTATCAATACGGCGCATCTTCTAAATCAAAAATCGGTTATATTTGCTAAAATTTGATACGTTGATTTTTGATAATTAAACTGATACGGCGCATTCTAAATTATAAGCGGCGTATCTATTTTCTGAATATTAGTCTGATTAAATTTTAACGATTATAAGATACGGCGTATCCAACTTTTTGGATACGGCGCATCATCTGCAGATATCAGTAATTTTTATTCTTTATATCCGTTTCTAAATTCATTAATTTCTCTTCTAGCGAACAAATCCTACTGACGATTTTACCTATGATGACAGGTTTTGCTATGGAAGACATGTCAGTGAACGGATATCTTGCTATGGAACTCTTGCTTTCAGATTCATTCGAAAGGGAAGTTTTTGATGATGTCAACTTCAATGTGCTCATGATTAATGCCGATTTATTCTCTTGGGAGACCCCTCTTGAAGCTACTTATAAGGAATTCCAATGCTTATGCAATATTGAAGATGGGATATTCTCTTATGATTTACTAATAAGCTACACTGAAGATGAATTGTTACTCTTATGGCCCATCATTGAATCTAAGGGATTAACTTGGACTACAATTGAAGAAAAAGATGGGAAATTCCAAATTAAATACATGAACTCTGCAAATGTAGTCAACGAATCAAGAAACAAAAGCTATGAAGTCCAACCTTTACAAACTTCTTATATGCCTTATTCCGAACAGTATTGGGGATTTGATAAAAGCTATCTGGATAACGAAAGAATGTATGCTGAATCGGAAATACTATTTCATGGAAAGTTGGTAAGGTTGATGGATATCTCTTTAGAAGAGTGGCTTGAACTTAAATACGGCAATCCCAAATTTGCTCCTATGAATGAAGTCAAAAGGATTGTGACCTCATGGTTGACACGAAGTTTTAAAGAACAATTTAATGAGTTCATGGAGATAAGAAGGAACATGATTGGTAACACTAGCTTTGACGTTAACCACGATCCTAGTAATGTTGATTTTTCAATTTGGTTAGCTAGTAAGTTCAATAACCATAAGAACATGGACCGAGCTACTAAAGATGTGTTATGGGTATATTGGATGAGAGGGGAAGATGAGGAAGTAGAGAGCAACAATGGATCGTCGGATGACAATTCTACAATCGAGGAAGGAGTTGAAGAATTATTCAGCATTGACATTGATGTGTTCAATTATGAGACACCTTTGTGCAAACAATTAAAAGAATTTAATTACCTTCTTCAAGTCGACGCTGATGTGCTAATTGGAGATCTACCAGGATTCAAAACTAATGATGATTTCAAAAACACCTGGTACTACGAATGGAATGACCAGATACCGTGGGTTTGGGATAAACCATGGGAATTTGAGCATATTCATCACACTTGTAACACTTTCCATTTCAAGGATGGGAGTAGTGTATGGCCGACCTGTGATTATAAGAATGATGGAACCTGTAATGGGGGAAGTATAATTGGAATGAAACGGGTTGGAAACGATGTATACTTTGAAGACGACGATTGGTATGAAAAGGTTGAAGACTGCCCACGTAAAGCAGAGGCTTTGCAAGAAAAAGGTAGAATCAACTACTTAAAAGAACTTAAGGGAGCATCGGACATTACTTTCTGGGAATGGGTGCATGGACAATTTGATGATTACACAAAGCTTAGTCAACGCTTACAATGGGAATTGAAAAAAGAGTGGGATGAGATTCAAGATTATTATCAATCCTTTAACGTGGCTAATTATGATCCCTATGATAATAACGATGAGTCGCAAGAAGAATTGATTGATGAACTTGATGACTATTTGTATAAGGATCCTTATTTCGAGTTTGTTGATAAAGACGATGAAGAATACACCAAAAGAAAGTGTCGACTACTTGGGATCCCTTGTAATAAGCCACCCATGATTATTTCTGAAAAATTTAAAATCATCAAATATTCTTTGGGACCTGATGAAGAATATGTTGCGACAAAGACCAAAAAATTTATTAGATTAAGTCGTACGGAAGAAAATGTTGCGGAGCTATACGGGAACATCTTTCGAATGAAAGAAGAAGCATGGCACGTAACAAGAACAAAATAAGGAGCTGAACGTGAGTCTAACTTGAAGACTCTGGAATAAAGACAAGTGCTGACCGGGAGACAACCCAGAAAATTTTTACATTCTGTTCTGTGTCGAGTCTGTCAGGCCCGCAGAAGATACGGCGCATCTCCATCCTAAGATGTGACGCATCGCCTGCACTGGTCATATCTTATTTAATTTTCTGCATTTTTACTTTTGACTTTAAAACTTTCTGTCAGTATTTTAATGCGGCGCATCCCTGGTTATGGATGCGACGCATCTTCTATTCTGATTCGTATTTATTCCAGGCTTGATACGGCGTATCTTCTTCCATAAGATACGGCGTATCGACTGACCTGATGATTTTCATTTTAATTTTTTAAGTTTTATTTTTACTAACTACTAATGTATTATGCAAGTTTGAACTTTCTTAACTCAGGTGTGTTAAAGTCTTAATGGTATTATAGATTCCTGCATTTCTTGTGGACACATCATCTATGAAGCTTTAACGTTCTCATCCACAAGAAAGATGATTTTTGCTCTCATACAAATAATGGAGGATCATACCGAGCAAATCTCAGGGGAGTTTTTCTGTTCTAATTCTTTTATTTTCCAGTTTTTTTAATCTTTGACACAAACAACGAGGACGTTGTTTAACTTAAGTGGGGGGATTGGAGAATTAGAACACTTACTTGTCCTAAACTTTTTCAAAATATGCTTAAAATGTGCTTAATATATCAAAATTTAAAATTTTTAGCATGTTTTTGTTTAAAGTCTAAATTACATAGCTGCACACATAACATTATTTCAAAAATTGTGAACTTTTCAAAATTTACAAATCTATGAGTGTGCCGGTGACTTGTAAACTTTAGAACTTGGCTTGTATACTATTCGAGACCACCATAATAAGTATTATCTACATAATTGGAATGACTTGTCTAAATTGGTAAATTTCTAGGATTACACCCAAATAGCCTTTATATGTTATGTGATATTAACTAACTACACTGGTTAGTTAAACCCCGTATAAACCCTTTTGTTACTCTCACTTTTAGAGTAAGATACCCCTAGAAAAACACTCAGAGCCATTCCTTTCGTTTCTTACACCTTTGTTATAATGTTTCGTTACACCCTTACACCTTAGCCTACCCTGTAGATTAAAATCCGTGGTTGGTTAATTGCTTTAGGCAAAGTGTGTTTCCTTACATTACCTGTGTTCGCGTGCGTAATTCATTATTTTTGGTTGAGTCAGGAAATTGCACAATGCAATTGGCATGAAAGTAAATATTGTATATCTTTGAGTTTATTTTTCGTGTGTTTACTACTTTCACTATTACCGTTATTTCTGAAGTCATGAAAAGTATGGAAAAATTATCCAGAGTTATCATTATAGTGATGTGGTGAAATTTTACACATCTATGTTTATGTTTGTGATGTAAAAAAAAAAATAAATAAATAAATAAATAAAAATAAAAAAAATAGAAAAGAAAAAGAAAAAGAAAAAAAGTTGGAAGTTTGTTTTAACCAACTTATGTAAAGTTTTGTATTAAGTGGTCGATATCACCACTATTTGTTATATATTATATTTATGGATTGAATGGGAGTTGGCCGTTATGGGAACACCAACTAAGGTTATTCTTTGATTGAGATCTTGTTGAGTATAATTCGTGTCTACCTAAAGCGTGTGTTTTAAGTGTTAAAGCGTGAGTTATTCAATGATATGAGTCTTATTCATGGGATGGTTGGGAAAGCAATTTACCACACTTAGGATTTTAATTTATCTGTTTTGTTTATTTTTCATTTTACACCAATTTGTATCCCAAATATTATCCATACCCTATATCATTCTTTATCTAAACCTTTGATTTATTGAGATTAGGGATTTGAGCAATCTTAAGTATCGTAGTCGTGGATTCGGCTATGTATTTATGATTTTGTCGCTCTTTTTGATATAATATTATTGGTAAAGATTACTTGGTCCTATCTTTAGCCCATTCGAGTTAAGGATTTGAGCAATTGCAAGTATCGTGTTCGTGGATTCGATCATGTATTTGTGATTTTGTCGCCTTTTCTGGAATTTGAGATCGATAGAGATTAAGAAGAATGATTAACCCTTAACCTACAAACCCTTTTTACCGCTTTAGACTTGTTATTCCTTGGCTTTAGTGGGGGAGATGCGTATACTTGCCAAGCTTATGATAGAATATTCGTCACGACTGGACAGTTAAACGATTAGATTTGCATTTATCAAAATATTTTATTTTATTTCTAATTCGTTAAGTGTTTGGTTGTGCAATTATGACAAAAAACGAATACATGCTTAAATATAAAAATAAATCCTAATATCTTTTAGGATACATTTTCATAAGATTCATTCTAAGGTTTACTTGGGGACAAGTAAAGTTCAAGTGGGGGGATATTTGATGAACTCAAATAAGTACATTTTATTACCATCATTTATCCTATTTATTTGACTTGTTTTATTATATTATCTGTGAGAATTGATATGTTAATGTTTACTTTTGTAATTCTCAGGTAAAAACAAGTATTATGTGAAACTTGGCGATTTTGGACTAATTATAGAGCAAAACAAGCAAGATATTAAGAGTCTACTGAAATGTACAAGATCAAGATCATTCTGCTCCAGATACGCCGCATCCTACTTCGTACATACGGCGCATCACTATCAAGATTTCACAAGTTATAATCCAAGACGGCAAAGGACATGCGCCGCATACAAGAATGGAGTTACGCCGCATCTTTAGGCGGTGTACGAATATTCCTGAATATATTAATCTTGGACCCCACGCGAAGTTAAGTCAATGCGCTGCATCTACTTATTCAATGCGCCGCATCTAACCCTCAGACAGAAACTATAAATACCCCAAAGTCAGACGAATTTTGTGTGCAATATACCTTGTACGAGACTTAGCAGAATACAAAAGAAACCCTAGGACGAAGTCAGACGATTAGCAGCACAAGACACGCCCTAAACGAAGATACAAGAGCTGTAAGAAGGTCCTGCATGTATTCAATTCATTAAGTAGTTTTGTTTTATTGTATTAGTACACTTTAATTCATCAGGATTGATGGGCCGATTCCATGTGACTATGGAAAACCATGGGCACCCCTTAAAATTGCTTTCCCATTAATTAAAGTTTATATGTTGATGTCTTTGGTGACTTTTATTAGTGCATTGATAACCTCTGTGTCTAGCTGAGCATTGCTTGGGTCGCCATGCCCCTTCCTCGCCTATTTATTCTATCGTTTTAGGATAGTGGGATAGACATAAGTAATCATTAAGGGTTTACTCGCCGATAAGATTAGAGCCAACGAGAAAGGTTTAACTCTCGGTGCGTCGCATCAAACTATACACTTCATATAAAACTAGCAATAAAACAAGTGACAAGCTACTTAATTATCAGGACAGGTCTTCTTATTGTCTCAAGTATTTATCTGTGTACGTGTGTGCTAATCGCTGATTCATTCTTATTAGTTTAGTTTATTATTTAATCATAACCAAACCGTGCCAGTCTCTCAGGCTGAGCCCCCTTGCGTTAGATTAGGTTGTATAGCTAACTTAAGATATTAAAATACTGATTAGAATAACTAGATAATACGTTCCACTCTTAGTGATCGACACTCTACTTACCATTATATTCATACTGACCGGGTACACTGCTCGTTAAAGTGCGTGTGTTATTGATAAGTCGGCTAAATATAAATTTAAAACTTGAATACTGCTAAAACCACAACGACACACCGTGGGTATAAATTAGAGCAATACACACGCGCACATCAATATGTCATCATGATAGGTGGTTGTCGTGATTGGCAACGGGCCTAGCGCGCGTGATATATCTAAAGATATCGCAAAAGTTGCTAGAGAGGTTCATCTCTCGTCCAGGTCTTCAGATGTCAAAGTCTCGAAGGTGGAAGGACATGAAAATATGTGGCAACATTTAAAGGTATGTTCTGAGTTTTAATTATACTTGTAAGCAAATATTTCAACATTCGATTCTTTATGAACTCAACATCGTGAAATATTTGACGTTATAACAGATAAGTCATGTTTTTGATAATGGTACAGTTGTGTTCCAAGATGGACACTCTATTGAAGCGGATACTATCTTGCACTGCACCGGGTATGAACAACAAAATGCTCTGTCCCCCGAAAATCCTCGTTTTATTTTCAAATTTCGTATAGAAGGAATATAATTAACTACATTTGATAGGTTACTATTTAGTTATAAATACCATTTCCCCTTTCTCAGAACCAACCACTTGGTACATGTCGACAACAATCGTGTTGAACCCTTTTACAAAAATTTGTTTACTCCTCAACTCGCGCCTAGACTTGCTTTTGTCGGATTAAACTCTAGTACGTCATTTCTGGACCTTTTTGTTCAATGCCTTTTATTTTGGAAATCAAGGATTATATTTATGTAAACATACCACTTATGATCTTGTATTGTTCCCATTACCATTGTGAAGATCTGTTGGGAATTCATATTGATTAAACCATCAATACCACGAGTACGCAGCGGATGGATCTATATTTAATGTTATGAATTAAAACACATAATAAATACTAACCTCGAATATATTGTAAAAATAGATAACCACCAAGTCTTGACCTTGATCACAAACACTTCAATGGATCTCGTATCACCACGAAACCTTAATCAACTATAGTGAGTTGATCTCTATCGAAAACTTACACTACACGTCTAACAAGAGCGTTAGGATGCTAGTGCTTAACCCACGAGCTTACGAACTAAACACGAATGCTAGTCGTAGAGAAGAAACAAAGGCCAACTCCCTTACAAGGGGTGCTGGACGATTTGTAGAGGCAAGAGGAGAAGATCAAAGAAAGCTTTTATTTGAGGTGTGTGTAAATGAAGACCTAGAGGCCTCCTTTTATACTAATAGGGTAGCTTAGGAAAAAAGCCACCTCCTCTTGCCCTAGCCCAATATGGCCGGCCAACCCCTAGGGGTACATGGGCCTCCATATTGCTTTTTAGTCCTTGTGAAATAAACATGTACTATACAAGCCAATTTCGGACTTAACGACCGTTAAACATTACACTAACGGACTAACGACCGTTATGTATATTTCGTGGATTATATTAATTATAATTAATAGTATACATTAAACATATTAATTATATTTAATAAACGCTCTCTAAATGTATACGTGTTTGCCCCGATAGGCTCAAGTAATTTCTAGCCGTATAACCTATTGATTTACGAACGCATAACTGATGCGTGCGATGTGTCGTTGCGGTTTAGCAGTATTAATGCCTACTCAAGTTTTAAATTTATATTTAGCCGACTTATCAATAACACACACACTTAACGAGCAGTGTACCCGGTCAGTATGAATATAATGGTAAGTAGAGTGTCGATCACTAAGAGTGGAACGTATTATCTAGTTATTCTAATCAGTATTTTAATAAATTAAGTTAGCTATACAACCTATCCTAACGCAAGGGGTTCAATCTGAGAGACTGGCACGATTTGGTTGCAATTAAATAATAAACTAAATCAATAGGCACGAATCAGCGAATAGCACACACGTACACAGATAAATACTCGAGACAATAAGAGGGCTGTCCTGATAGATAAGTAGTTTGTCACTTGTTTTATTGCTAGTTTTATATGAAGTGTATAGTTCGATGCAACGCACCGAGATTAAGTCCTTTCTCGTTGGTTCTAATCTTATCGGCGAGTAAACCCTTAATGATTACTTATGACTATCCTATTTATCTTTCTTCCTACTTTTCTACAGACCATAGAATGCATAGGCGATCTAATAAATAGGCGAGGGCAGAGGCATGGCGACCCGATCAACGCTTAGCTAGACACAGAGGTTATCAATGCACTAATAAAAGTCACCAAAGACATCAACATATAAACTTTAATTAATGAGAAAGCAGTTTTAAGGGAGTGAAATCTTTCCGTTGTCACATTACACAAGCCACCAATCTTGATGAATTAAAGTTTACTAACACAATAAAACAAAACTACTTAATGAATTAAAAACATGCAGCACCTTCTTACAGCTCTTATATCTTCGTTTGGGTGTGTCTTGTGCTGCCTTAATCGACTGAATTCGTCCTAGGTTTCTGTACTTCGGTCTTCGGATATAATATGTGTCACCAAAAGCCCCGGAATTCGTCTGGTCTTGGGGTATTTATAGTTTCTGTCTGAGGGTAAGATGCGGCGCATCTAGTAAGTAGATGCGGCGCATTGACTTAACTTCGCGTGGGGTCCAAGATTAATATATTCAGGAATATTCGTACACCGCTAGAAGATGCGGCGTAACTCCATTTATAGATGCGGCGCATGTCCTCTTGTATCTTGGATCGTATCTGGTGAAATCTTGATAGTGATGCGGCGCATGTCATAAGTGAGATGCGGCGCATCTGGAGCAGAATAGTCTTAATCTTGTACATTTCGGTAGACTCTTAACTTCATGCATGTTTTGCTCCATAATTAGTCCAAAATCGCCAAGTTTCACCAAATGCTTGTTTTTACCTGAGAATTACAAAAGTAAACGATTAAGTATCAATCCTCATACATAATATAATAAAACAAGTCAAATAAATAGGATAAATGATGGTAATAAAATGTACTTATTTGAGTTCATCAATAACCAATAGCTCCCACTTGCGATCGTAATAATCAATAATGTATACTAACAATGCTAAGTGTCTAGCAACACCGCATTGCTCCCAGAAATACCTGAGTGTGGTTTCATAAAACAACTAGGTAAATGGTTTACAATTTTAAATTATCCTTTTGTTTCAGATACTTGTTGAACTATGGATATGGATCAAAGTCATTCCATATTGTTCAACTATTATGTTTCTCGTTTTAGAAATTAATCAAGATTACCAAACGTAAAACAAGCATCATCTTGATTTACACTTTGGGCACGGCCATGCAAACATCTGATTAATTCAGTGAGGGGCCCAGTAGTATCATACTCCAGAAGACAAGTGGAGGAACAAATTCTATTTTGACTACACGTGTCATTCATGTATTCAACCAACTTCTGAGAATAGCCTTTATAACCACCTTGTTCAGGATAGCGTTTGACTATAGTCAAGAAGAAAGATCCACACATGCAAGACCTGCTTGCATCTCAAGTCAGAGGACAAATAAAATAACCATTTGCGAGATATCACTTAATCTCGTCGATCCATAAAGTGATAGCTCGTAGGTTTGGGGAAGTCCAATATCCATAGCATGTGGATAACATGTGAGTTTGGCGGACACATCCTTAGTATTCAAAGAATATAACCAATCTTTCACATTTGCCTTAATTCAACAATACTCCCATATCGTTGATCGACAATAGACAATTTAAAGTAATAAATTACTTATGGATTAAACATGCAAATATAGGACACAATTAATATATGAATGAATAACTCAAGTACCATGTATATTAATCATCAAAATAATAAATGTTTTACATATCCCATTATCCAAACACTAAACACAGATTCGCATGAGACTACTAGTAAGTTAAAATCCAATGTTCTTAACATGATCAACTTGTAAGGTACAAGATAGCTAAGTAGTTATCTGAGTAAACTTTAAGAGTACTTATTTCAAAACTCACAATAGTGAAAGTTTGAATAACATGATGAGCGTCATTTTATATGTGCACATTCTAATACACTAGTATTGCCATGGTGCATTCTATAGGGTGTTTGAAGCTAGCACAACACCTATATGAGACAGTCATCTCAACAGCTTCTTAAACTATAAAGTATTATTGTCCTTTAATGTGTATTGCAACAATGCTCTCAGCTGAGCATGTCTAGTCAACAACATCATCATTCGTGATGAAATCCTACAATGACTAGGATTGAGTATCCACTCAATCAGACTAGCATCAGTGTATACAATAACACTATGCTCTTAAACAATTGAACCTTTCTTTGGCAATGTGTGGTGCCTTTCTGAACTACCAGGTTCATCCAATAAGACATTTGTTTTAACAGTCATCTAAAGACTCTCACTTAGATACTGTTGTTGTTAACTCACTTTGCACTCATGCAAAAGTTACAACTATCCCCATACACAATTTAATGTACATGATGAAAACTTAGTAAAACTTAAGGTATCCATCCATGTGTTAAATTATCGCAAGTGAAATATATCCTTTGAGACTTGCTCAATGATATGTTACATTGTGTTATACTTAATTACCGTACATGTTTATCACCATAAACATTTATTCCAAGATCGTATGTTTTAATTCCTAAATCTCTGAATTGAAAACTATATTCCAAGTCGAGGGATAAAATCTTGCTCGCATGGAAAATAGTTTTCAATATGTTGCACGACATATTAGATCTAAGGAACAAACATAGTACTCCCACTTGCTCTCAGGTCAGGAGTTATCTTATTTTAATCAAAATCAAAATATTGATTTACAATTAAACTCAAGATCTCAGCTCCTAGATGCATGATCTAATCCACACTTGGATTCTACTATTTTGTGTACTTAATAAAGATCATATGGATTCATCACCCTTTTGATTACGTACCGTCCTCACAAAGGTAATCAACAATTGTCATATTTCATATGCATGAAAACAAGTATGATAATTAACCATCTTTATATCATTAATGCATGTAGAGATGAAATTTAATCACAGTCAATTGCTTGAGTATGATTAAAACTTCTATCACAAGACATACATTAATGTTTGTACAATTTTGTCCTTATGAGTCTTTCTTCTAAAGAAACTCATTCTTAATCTCACAGATTAGTTGTTTAGTAAGAGATCAATCAAGTTCAAAACAATGATTGTCTTTCAAGGACTGCATCTTTTCATTCATAGTTTTGAGACATTTACCAGATTCAAGATCTTGATAATGCATCTCTGTATAGTTAACAGGTTCTCAGAGATTCTCAAACTTTCATTCCTCAGTATTGATATACAATATCACTCAAGTTCATGAGGTATCCTTGCGGATCTATGAATGTGAGTTACATCATTCTTTGGTTCAACATTTTCATGTTTAACCTTAGTATGACATTAGCAAGTGTATTTAGAAGGTTGTGAATTTTGTTCTTAAATATCTTCAAGATGCTCCCACTTACTTTTGTAAGTAGAGACTATTCTCTAAATACTAAGCGTCTTGAGCCACAATAAATTGTTTCCACTTGGAATATTTAAAATGCATCCACAGTTCTCAACTCTAGTTTGTTAATGACATGCTCCAAGAGATTTAACAAATTTTGAACTTCAATTAAGACATAATGGAAATCATTCCATTCCGTCAATAGATTATATCTTAATTACCTTCTATGTTAGAGTCATATTAAGTATATGCATGATATACTCAATTTTCTAACCTTGATAGTTTTGGAGATTAAAGCAGTTTAAGTTATCATAAATCAAACAATGTCAGAAGAGTTTGATATAACACATTAGACATACCACAAGGATTGGTATCCTATGGGATTGTGAGACCATACCACAATTCCGTAGATAACTTAATACTCTTTTGGTCATATACTTGCCAATTGGGTAAAACCAAATTGTTTACGTAGTATTTTGAAACCAATTGCATACTAGATATTATTCGTTGACCAATTCACTTACTTTATGTGTATGTCCTTACATGAAGACATAAACATTTAATATCTTACTATACGTTATAAGTCATTGATCAACTCAAGGACTTCATGTTCATGTCTTAACAAGAAGACATAACGAGTTAACGTCTTACCTTACGTTACAAGTCTTTCAACAATTAAAGGACTTTATGTTTGTGTCTTTACAAGAAGACATAAAACATATTTAAATAAAGTAATTATGAGTACCGACTGTTGGTCTCAATAGTAATTTCAAGTTAATTGCTTACTTCTTGATTATGACTTTAAAAAAAACATAATCATATTGCCTAAACAATTCAGTGAATAATTATGACTTTGCAAGAAAACATAATCGTACTGACTAAATCATTTAGTGAATATTTAGAAGTAGCTCTCATCATATCTTGACACTTATTCTAAATAGGGCAACTTACATTTTATGTGTAGAAGTCTTAGTAGAATATTAATTTCCTTACCTTATGGTCAAGGAAAACCATTAGTCATATTATTATATGTTGTTTCTTGCACACAATTAAGATTTCTCTCACTTGTGCATGATGCAACATTAAGCAAGTATACAAAACAACACGACAATTATTTGCTTGTATAGATAATATGACTATGTCAGATATAGAATGTGAATTAAGTCAAGCTTAAATCATATCCTCATGAAAAGTGTATATAGAACAGGTTCAATTAATAAGTAATCTTGCATGATGACGTTATAGATAATGCTACAGAAAGCGACAAGTTATCATATAAAACAATATGCAGTGATTCGTACTAAATGAAAGAGTATCACACTTGGAAAGTAATAAATTATTTTTGGGCAGGCCAGAAATAATATGGTAGCTATAAGTTAGACAAGCTCATAGCTCCCACTGAATCAGATAACATTACTAGAATGCCAGCTTAGAAAATAAAATGTATTACTCCCACTGAATTAGACAAACATTACAAGTGTTTTCCTATTGGTGAGAAGCAAATGACAATTTATTTACTTTCCTTATCGTGAATATCTAAACATTAGTTGCTAATGTGAACAAGTAAGCATGTACTTAGATATCCAAGGGAGTGTGTCAAGTTCT